>OX578136.1:54630155-55230155 GCA_951213105.1 Amaurobius ferox | reverse complement strand
TTTAGACTAAATATCCTACCTTATGCCCCTACTGACTGACATCCGGGGGGACAGATGTCCTCATCCCCCCTCCCCTTTGTATACCTCTGTGGGTGGGTAAGTATGGAGATATATAAATATAAACATCAGCACTATAAAAGTATCTTTAAAAAATAATGCTCTAAATCAATACGATTTAATTTCTTTAAGCCATCAAACTAAACTATTCTTGGAAATGCGGTACTTGTGCAACTTACTGACTTCTGGCATATTTTGAAAATTATTGACATTTTGGTGCAATTTCTTTCTCCTGATAAGAAACTATATGATTGCCAGAAAAATGTTATGAAACAAAATGTAAGGCAATAATAAAACACAAAAAGATGAAAATACATGAAAATGCATTAATATAATATTTTCAAAAGATTGTGCTTGATTTTATTTATTTTTACTTTTAATTTCAAAATCTTATGTTCAATCTTTAATAGAATTATAAAAAAAAAAAAATTATTTTATTCTTAACTATAATTTCAAAAGAAAAAAAATATTTTTTACTTATTTTTCAATAATTTAAATTTTAAAAAAACTTCTGTTTTCGTTTTGTTTTTAAATGTAAATGTTAAAAACTTTTGTTTACTTTTCTATATCTTAAATTTTAAAACTTTTATTTATTTTTCAATAGCTTAAATTAAACTTTAAAAAATTTTTATTTACATTTTGATAATTTAAATTTGAGAAACATTCTTTTTTATACTTTTCAATAATTTAAATTTGAAAATGCCTTATTTACTTTGATGTGCTTGTTGTGAAGAGAGGTAAATTTTCTGATATAGCCTAATATTTCTAACCACACAATTTTCATAAAGTAAACATGAAATTAAGAAATTGATGGCCAAAATTTGGCATTGTGCACTTTAACTTCATTTGAAAACATTTTGAATTTCACTATATCATAACACATAAATTTATCCAGATAGAAATCTAGGTAATCCCATATTTTCATTATACTCAAATTAAAGCCATAGTAACAAAAAAATAAAAAAATAAATATTTATACAGTAATAACAAGTAACCTTACTCATACACAAACAATGACATGACATATATTTTTATATGTAATGCATAAAAATGCCAAATATCATAATTGTTTAGTCATCTTTTATGTTGGCTATAAATATTTGGAGTTGATAAACTGCACAAAAACCAGAAAAGCTTTTATGGTACAAAGACTTTCTTAAAAAGTCATATTTTACTACATCAAAATATTATATTATGTTTTAGTGTTTAGAGTTGAATAACAATTATGAAACATTTTATTCAAATTGATAATTATTTCATTGAATTCATTTTTATGAGCCATAAAATATTTTTTACATGCTGGTTATGGGCCGCAGTTCACCAGTTGGATGGAGAGTCATGCTCTAAAAGTAACTACTAATTATTCATTTAGCTATAGGCTGCATCAACTAAGACTATGTATATATTATTGAAAAACTCATGTGAAAAATTGAATATATATGATCTATAACATAAAATCCAGATTTCATATTATAGTAAATGGTAGATTTTACACAATTGTTGTTCAGTTCTCCACTTATAACATAAATCATAGCAATATTGAAGTTATTTGTTCATTTAATTCTTGCAATCACGGTGCTTCTCTATTGCAAGTCTGCACAAAAATGCTAAAGTAAAAAACTTTTAACCAGTCAGCAAACACTGGTCTGTTATATTCTAATTTTTATATCTAAAAAATTATGCAAGTTCAAGTCCTAATATCACAAATTATATAGAATTATAAATATTTTGTTTAATATGGTCATAATTTATGATTAATAATAGTTGGACCATCTCAAATGTGCAAATACTTAATGTATGATACTATGAAGCAAAAGTGGGCCATGCCGAGTTGAGTGTATAAATAATATATCTATACACAAATAGGGATGTTTATTAATTACAATCAGTAAAAAACAAAGCTAAAATTAACTGTAGTAGCAATACTAGTTGAATAACTAAAATAATCCTGGTGAGAAAAGCTAAAATTCATTTTTTATAAATTAAAATCAGTGATCTTCAGTGAGTCAGATTAGAATTAAATCAAAAAGAAAATAGCTATCTTTTGAATTTCGGAGTCATTTCAGTTATAAGAATGGTGCAGGTTCCCTTAGAGTCCTGTATGAAAGGCATCTCCATTTTGCAACATGACCATATCTAGCACTTGCCTGATAACATTACTAACAGTTGCAGGGATCTAATTCTTATTAATGATATAGAATTGAGAGTAAATAAATATGTCAGTTTACTAAGCACCTAAAAATGATATGTTGACCTTTAATTCACAGTCATTTTATCTCGAAGAAAACAAAAATCATTTAGTGAGAAAAATGAATGTTCCTTATGGTGAAAAATTTATTTGAAGAATTTTAATTTAAATACAAATTTATTTAATTTGAATTATCATTATTTAATTTTTGACATTTTAATCAATTTACTATAAATTCAGATAGAGAATATAATAAAAATAGACAGACTGGTCTGTAATGTATACGAAAACCTTTTCACTTTCTAATCAAATAACAGATCACTAATCTGGCAGCATACATCTAAAATGTACAATATTCAATTGTTGGGTAAAGATGATTTTGATTAAGATAAAAATTTTGTTAATTCCTTTACCTTACAAATAATGAACTTCCCACAAACTTAAATATGTCAACTAAAATATAAACTTTTAGACCACCATTGATTAGTCCCAATCAATCTCAATTTAAAAATGAACTAAGTTTCAGTGACATTCAACTTTTACATTGAGAATAAAATCACAAAATGTGAGTTACAATTATCATCACAGAGTATGACTTTTTTATATAAAAAAGGGTGGCAAAAAATTTAGCTACAAAATTAATAAATTTGTGATAAAAGTAGATTTATCATAAAAA
Source organism: Amaurobius ferox (assembly GCA_951213105.1). NCBI lineage: Eukaryota > Metazoa > Arthropoda > Arachnida > Araneae > Amaurobiidae > Amaurobius > Amaurobius ferox. The sequence goes on along the minus strand of OX578136.1, from coordinate 55,227,234 downwards.
TGATAACATACAGTGGGTGTTTTAAGGCATTCAGATGGTGATCGATGGCTTTCTTCCAATTTGGTTAGATTTAGAATGTTTTCTGCAATAGCACCTTTTGTTACAGAAGCCCATGCTTCAGTCAATTTGCCCTGAAAATATAATAAATGACTAGTTAGTATAATTACTGTAATAGTTATACTAATAAGTATAATTATTATAGTAATTACTACTAATTACTATAATTCTATTGCATGAATAAGCATTAATATAAATACTAGATATGCACAGAACTCAACACTTACTGCTGCCATATCTTTCAGTAACTGTATGATTACTTCAGCAAGTTTTCGGGCCATGCAGCCTCTTAGCCACCATCGACTTCCAATATTATCTCTGAAAGTTTAAAAAAAATATTATGGCAACTGCTTTTAAAAACACAGATACAAACATATAATTTAAACCACAAAATGTTGACTAAAAAAACTAATAGGGGACTATAAAAAATATCGCTGATAAATCAGTATTTTTTTATAATACCAACAATAATTCAATATTTAAGAACCAATAAACCAACAAATCCTATACTTTTTAATTTTGTCCTTTTCACAGATTGAGTTTTAAATGGAAACATATTAAATGACTTCTTCATTTGAATTGTTGCCATTTCTACTGAACCTGCTTGCACACTAACCACTCATTCTTCCCACTTTATTTTGTTCCCTTCTGAACCCCTACACTTATTTAATAGTTTTGATTTGATTTTGGCATATTTTCACATGAGTACTTATGATTTAGGTGAGTATTTAGGGTGTATCCACTTAGCAGTCTGTACGTCCCTGCAAAGGCGAGTGAAAAGCACTTACTTAGGACATATCATGTCTACTTCATAGATGATATCACGTCTACTTTATAGATGTACTTGAATTGCATAGTAGACCGAGTGGCCTATGTCATGTACACTAAGAGAGAGCACTGTCTAACAAAGGCTACGGTTCTTTTCTGGTATTGGTTCATTTTTGTTTTTGTGGCATCTTTATTATACATGTGGTTTAAATAGAAGTCTGAAAGCATACACATTCCCTGAAACATTATGAATTTCATACTCTGCATACTGCCACTCTAAAGTAGCCCATGGCATAATTCTATGGGGAAATTCAAGTGGAGTGAAAGAATTTTTTTTCATTATATTTTATGTATAGTATGATAATTTTTACATATAATGTGATTGTAACTTTAGAATAAAGGGGGATTCTGTGAGTATTAACTTAGCCATTGTAGACTTGTGCAGCCTCAGCTAAATCTTTAAATAAAATTTATATCTACTGTATAGTAAGACTGCATAGTTATATTTACTGTATAGAATTTGTCAGTCTAAATAGAGGTGTACAATATTGTGGCACATAAGAAGTTTGCCTGCAAAGTATTGGCTATTCCATGATTATGAGTGCATAATAAGCACAAAACTGGTCTATGTATACTGTTATCTGCAACGGAAGCATAATAAATAGATGCTATTTAACTAACCTTGGAGGCACCCCCTATAAATGGGTTCTATATGTACGATTTAGATTATTTGGATAACTAACATTGGTCATTTAATACTAAGAATACATAATTTTTTTAAACAATTAAATTGCGTCACATTTCTCTCTATTTCAAACTTTAAAGAAAAGTAGTTACATTAAATTAAGCTTCATATTAATAAACATAATTATCAGTCATAAAAAATATCAAGAACTAGTCTATAATTAGAAATATTGAAACAATCGTTTTTTATAAAATGTAATAAGCTGTTAAGCAATCTAACCTTGGATGGATAGAAGTGGCTAGTGTTAAAGTATTCACACCCTTACTGCTGCTACTGGAGGCGCCTTTCACTTTGGTCTGGACTGTAAGTGCTTTAGCTATACAAGCCAAGAAAACATCCAGTATTCCTGTAGTGTGGACATCAAAAGTATACTCCTCCTGCTTACTATCCTTGCCTTCAGTTATAATGCGGAAATCAGATGGTGGGAGGGAAGAAACACATAGAATTGAGGCAAGAGTTGGAGGACTGACTTCCGGTAAAACTCTTCGTAAAAGGGATGTGACCTGCAAAAAGTTAATTAAAAAAATATAAAATACATTTCATGCAATAGATTATATCTTTTTTCATTGAAATAAATTATATAAAATCAACACAAATAACCATCATTTATACATACATATTACTTTAATATTATTACTAGAAAAGTATCTGGCTCCACCCGACTTTCTCATACATCTGTCCACCATATTGTTTAGGTTCACTCATATCATCAGTATCAGAATGAAAAAAATTGTATTATTTTTATGGCTTACATTCATAATTTATTCTTTAAAAGTAGTTCATAAAATTACTTCATTTATTTATATCGATCATACAAAATAAAAACTGTTTGTGTATCTTTCTTTCTGTATGTGTTTATATATACATTGTCTGCAGCAAAATTGACTACAGAGGTGCTTTACTTCCCACAATACACCTTAGCAAGATTTCTTTTTAATTTAAAAAGTTTAAAAGTTACAAACATTTAAAGCCAAAAATCCATTGAAATTTTGGCTTCAAAATCAATTTTATTCCATGCAGACAATAAAGATAAAATTTCACAGGTGGTCTGCAAACAATATATTAGATAATTTTAGCTGTTTTTGTAATTGCTATTTTCAAAATTAGTGAAATTAAAAGATACATTTTTATGATTTGGATTATACAATTATTTCAGTATTATGTTTTTCTGCAAGTTTGCCTCTAATCAGAAAACTCACTAAAATAGCAATATTAATATTTTAAATTTTATTTCAAGGTAAAAGATCTGTTTTTTTTTTGTTTGTTTGTTTTTTGTTGTTGTTTTTTTGCGACTTCATTTGTTTCCATTTATTTGTGGCACACTTATTTAGAGCATATCAAAGGAGTTTATTTAAGGCATATTATGCCCATGTTATATAATTGGCGGTATGGTCGTGCACGGGAAAAAAAAAGCAAGGGCATGAATTTAATTCAAAATAGGGATATGGAAATTCAGTGGTATTATCTGTATTTATATTATTTAAGTAGCAGACACTTATTTAAGACCCAGGCAATGCTATATTATTAAAGCCAAAGAATTAGGTATATTTAGCTGATTTGTACAATGGCATATTATTTTAATACTCTTTACATTTATAATATAGATCAAACTACCTTTTTCCACTATAGACTATACTGCTATCATTGTATTATAAATTGTAGCATTTCTAAAGTGTTCAAAATGCATCTAGATCTAAAAACATACTTTTCCAACAAAATCTCTAGTTTAGAAATTTTCGGAAAATCAATTCTTTTTCTATACAGTAGTTTGAGAAAGCAAATATAGTATCAGATATTGAAAAAGAAAAGAAGATAATTTAGTAAGACTTGTGTTAATGACGACCCTATTTGGACATTCATTTTTAGAGGTAAGAATGCCAAGGTATAAAAAATTCTAAATTTGCAACAAAAGAAATATATACGACCACATTTTATTATGTTACTCTTAAAAAAGAAGTCAAATTCAGAAATTGGCATACATGTACATTAATGGCAAAATATTCACAATGCATAATTGCATTTAATTATGATATTTAAAAATATAATGCATTTTAATTTGTATTGCATTTAGAAGTACCAAAGCTCAATTCCTATCTCAGCTTTCTTACAAAAATGATCGATTGTCTGCTGACTTGCCCGATATTATCAATGATACATAAATGGAACCATGATCTTCTCAGAAACTAGAAAGAAGAGAGGGAAAAGAAAAACAGCCCACATCCATTACATTCATATAACCAGCACTGTCTAGAATTTCAACCAGCATTACCTAGAATTCCAAGTATTAACTAGAATTTCTTTTTGATTTAGAATTATAAGACAGATAGCATTATTCTAGAATTAGAATTGTAGAATAATAATCTGAAATTCCAAAAGTGGAACATGGGGGTTGATAGATGTATTTATCCAAGTGCCCTTGCAATAAAAAGTAAAAAAAGAAATTCAACTAGCAAATTGCTTTACTGTAAAAAGGATATCTTTGATAATGACTTGCTGTTACAACACTTAAATTCAGGTTAGATAAATATCTTTAGCCTAAGTGTTTTGTGATAGTCATACTGTTTGTATAAGGGAAACTAAAGCAGAATTTTAAGCTTTAAGGCTTGGTTGGATGTTGAAATTATTTTTACTTTTTATTGCAAGGGCACTTAGACAAATACATTTATTAACTCCCATGTGTCACACAGTGACACACGAAGCTAGATTATAAAGAACTGGAATTTCAGATTATTATTCTACAGAGTACCAAAAAAAATATGTTTAAGTGGATGCCATGACATTTGTATTTATCAATTAAAGATGCAAAGATGCACCTGCAATAAAACTTGCCTTTTATTTGCAGAACTTGAAAGTTTATACTATGTAATCCATGTATATCAGAAGAAAAATAGATTCATTTTTGAAAAATCATATTTTACAATTAAAAACAATTTAAGTTCAATTTTTTAAGCTTCATTTTAATTCGTATAAATTCAAAATGATACTGGAGTATTTTTCATTTCAACACTATTATGCAAAATTCAATTTTCATTAGCAAATTCCACACACTAAAAATGTTGTAAATATTTTTATAATTATCTATGCATATAATTTTTCATTTCAATTAACACATTCGTTACGATGTAACTAAAATTGGTGGTGACACATGAATGAGAAAATTGCTAATAATAAAAAATTTTAAATAAAAGTTTATTTACAGCACGACGTAAAAATTTACATGAATTTTGCCTTAGCACTTTAGGGTATATAGACACCCTTTATCAGAGGCATAAGTTAGTGCCTTTGGACACATAGATGAACTTCAGCAGAAACATGTCTCTGATGTAGGGTGTCTATATGTCAAAATTCATGTAAATTTTTACTTCCTATATGCTGTAAATAAACTTTTATCCAAAAAGCTTTTATTATTAGTAATATCAGTTACATTTCAAACATATAAGAAAGTTTTCAGTAGTTAAAAGTAGAAATTTAATATTTAGCTTGGTCCAATGCATTCAAACACAAATCTGCTGAAATATGACCTCAATATTATTAATATTATAATTAAACCTTTGATAACAATACCTGTCTTTGAACTCTAGCAGAGCCAGTATGCAATAGGCTAAACAAATCTCTTAGCAAGCCAGCTTGTTGAGCCAAATAAGTACGACCCACACTGGACCCACTTAATGCAAGAACCATGGAAAGCATCTCAAAACAATAGGCATCTGATGACTTGGGAAGTTCCTCCACAGATTGTGACTTGCTACACAAAAGAGCTTCCCACTCATCTCTCACTCTAGTAGCTTCTTTACGAATTGCAGCCACTATGTGAGAACATACCTGAAATAAATTTCATATAAGTTTTTGTATATATAAAACAAACTAATAATTAGAGCTATATAATGTAAAGAAGCATATAAAGTTGTGAAAAACCAGGGAATTTCATAAAATTGGAATAAACATAGCAATCCTTAATTCTTATTGAAACAGTTTTTTGCTATTTGATTTATTATAATATGAAAATTTAGTTCGCATTTTGGCTGTGTATATATTTCTAATGTGCTTATGTTATATCATATGTCTCTGATCACGGACATGTCACACCAGAAAGCTTTTTGGCCAATTGTATATATTTTATGTCTTTAAATGAAAAATAAAACTTTTATGAGTTCTTTTAACAACACTTTCCAGTCTATGCTGGAGCTGGACTCATGGGCCGCATTTTTCCCTAAACGGTGATACTGGAGAATAGCTGGAGCAAAGTTTTAAAACCTTCCAGTTTAATTCCTTCCCCAATCACATTCATGTTCAATTGGCACAAAAGTAATCCTTGTAGATTTAACTTTTCAGAAAAATATAGATGGCAACACCTGACAATTTTTTTTTTCCAGTTTCTGACTAATTAGGTGCAAAAAATTGTTTTGAAATTTATCATACCAAATCAAGTTTTCTAAATAATGTACATAATAAGTTTATGTATTTACATATGTGCTGCAAATAAATTTTAAGTGGGAAAACATATAAAATTTGATTCTATAATATGCTTTCCTATGCATAACTTCTTTTCAATGTCAAATCTTGCTAAATTATTACTTGTCATAAAAATTCTAGTAGACACTATTTAATTATTTATTTAATCTTCCTATCATGTAATAATTAAAGCAGGGACTCCAAAGTGGTCAATATCGAACCCCAGGGGGTTATATGACATTGCTGGGGGGGGGGCATTGGAGGTCAATGGAAAAGGTTAATTAAAAATCAAATATAACAACTAAATATCCCTTTATAATAATAAAAAAATACCGGAACAAATTATCTTTAGAAATAGTAACATTCAATATATATAATATTTTTACAAAATGAGCATTAAAACACTTGCTAATCTTAGCAAGATTCACCAAGCATACCCGTCACATTGAAAATATCAGACAATTTTACTATATTTATAAAAGTCTTAATAGAATGCATGTGATTAGATATAATTAAATTAGATGTATGTACTATAAATAATAAAGAATGTAAGACTAATAATCTACAAGATCACATTAACGTCTTCTATCGCTTGTTCTATTGTCGCAAAAATTAGTATCAAACAATACGCATCTGAATAGGCACAGTGTCTTTACTCTTAACCTAAAAGTTTCTAGAAAAATGGGGGGGGGGAGATAAAAAAGTGACAAAATTAAAATTTTTGAAGGGATTGGTAGTCAAGAAAGTTTGGTGATTCCTGAATGAAAGGATGAAGATGGATGGAAAAAGATGCTTGTGGACTCTCTGTAATGCACGAAGACACAAAATCAATTCAAAATTGCAACATTTAAGTTAAAAATTATTTCATTTAGTAAAATTCTTTTACACTGTCTCACTATAAAAATAACAGAATGATAATATTTAAAATGAATCACTTTAAAAACATTGGGGTGTGAGCATAAGCAGGAGCCCTGCAGACAAAAAAATATTATATTTGCAGAGAAAGGCATGAGCTGCCTCATATCAGATATATTTTATTGTTAAATAAATACTTATCTTTAAAGTTAGATCCACTATTGAATCACTTTTTTATTGGTTCTGACATTCTTAGACAGAAATTAAACGATTGAAAGTTGTATATTAAAATTTAAACTATATCAAGTAAATATTTAAAAATAAACATTATATTCAGCAAAGATTTATATATTTCAATCTCATAATATTGGTTTTAGGGCAAAAAAATTTAGAGTTCACATTTTTAGAACTTTTTACCCTAGACAAAGAATAGCACAAACAAAGAATAATTGGGCAAAATTCTAACTTTGTAAAGAAAAAGCAACTTATAGTAAGTAATATATCCAGTACTAATAAACAATCTTCCAGTCTTTTTCTACTTTTTTTTAGGAGAGATGATAAGTGGTGTTTTGCTTCTTTCTTATCTAATTCTAACCCTGCTAATGAAGTTTGGGTTTTTTTTTGTGTGTGTGGGGGGGGGGGGGGGGGGGAGAAAGAGAGAACAATAGTAATTTCAAATATTTTGGCAATATTCCTCACAGTTGGGATCTCGTTCTGCCTGGTTTCCTTTAATATTTTGAAATTGTAATGGCAAAAACTTTGAGGAGTTTTTAAGGAGATTCTGGCAAAAATAAGGAGTCTTTAAAGGTCCTTAAAAACAAAATGTGAATTTAAGGAGTTCTTAAAGAGTTTTAAATGGAAGTATGAACCCTAATCAACTTTATCTGCCCCAGCCCAAAACTTTCAAAACATGTCCTGAACCTAAATATTTCAGGGTATGTTTACTCTCAAAGTTAAAAGTTTCACAGTGTCTTTACTCTTAACCTAAAAGTTTCAAGAAAAATGTGACCTATCCTGACACAATCTAAGGGCCAGGACTGAGCCTGTGCAGACCTCTACAAGGCATTAACCAAAAAGAATCAACAAAAGGTTACACAATGCAACTTAATTATGGCCTCACTACAGACATACTGGACCATATCACTAATTTTACAGACACGTTTTAATATATGAGAAACAAATTGATAAAGCAGCTTACTTGTTTTTGAAGATGAGTTAGTTTGCTACGTGAAAATAATATTCCAACCATGTGCTCCTTTAGGTCATTAGTTTCTAGTGTACTCTGTGACTGAGATAATTCTTGGTTCATTTCATTCTTCCTGTCATCATTACACTGATTTTCTCCCGCAATAAGTTTTCCAAAGACCTATATAATAACATTGCAGCAATTAACATTTTGCATTTTTAATGTTTTTATTTACATTTGAACATATTAAAATATGTAAAGATTTTAAAGCAAGTTCAAGCAAAAATGCAAAAATAGGCTTACATTTTACATTAATAAAATAGCTTTAAAAAAATTTTGAAATACTTTAAAAATAATTCTAAAAGAATTGAAAAACTTAAATATTTTACAGATGAAATTCAAATTTATATGAAATGTGAGTATGTAAAAAACATTTTCATATAAAATATTATACAACAAATCCAATAGGATTCTTTAACTAGCACATCATTCCTAAGTTATAACACCAGCATTCTTGCACAATTTTTCATTTAAAAAATTAAGCACCTTTTAAGGACTACAGAAAAAGAAATTAAGTACTGTGAAAAAGTATGTTTAATGCATTATGAAATTTTATCAAACTTCACATAATATAATTTACATTCATTTAACACTGCATCCGAAATCTGAAGGCATGTTTATAAAAATATTTGCCATCTGTGATAAAAACTGCTTTATATTTGAGAAAAATTGACATTTTTCAGATCTTGTTAATTTGAAAATATTTGGCAAACTTTAACTAATGTTTTAGGCAAATGATCACATGTAAGAAAATGTGTGCTTTTCACTATATTAGATACTTTCACGAGTATATTAGATACTGCTATTACAAATGAATTATAAAAATGGAAGAGATATTTTTTTATTGGAAAATCAGACAGTTATGGATATAATTGTACACTACAATGAAATAAATGTTACACAAAAAGGCCCCATGTTGCTCAAGTCCTCAGGATGAGTCGGACGGTCTGGGTCTTCAACACAAAAAGGCCCCAAGATTTTTCAGGTACACCCTGATTATAAGTACTGCAGTAATGTATTATTAGACTCAGGGAATCAAGGTTGAATTCCTACCAGGACAGTGGAAGAAACTGGAACTGTAAAATATAAAACACCTTGACCACTTTTCAAAATGATGATGGAAAAATTCCACAGTTTGCAATCTGATCATCACTTTTGGATAGGAGGCAAACTTATCCTACTTTTAATGTAATTTCTGAACTCTGGTATCTCTAAAAAAATTAAACACTTTCGTACAAATTTAAACAATTTTAAGGTCCTTAAAAATCAAAATAAAAAAAGTATTTTTAGAGAATTTTTAAGGACCGTATACACCCTGAACACCTTTTACAATATAGTTGTATTTGAAAGTGCATTTTTTTATAAATCATATGCTAAGATCCTTACATTTATAAATATACGATTAGAAAAAATCTTACCTGTGAAGTAAGCAACCTAAAAACTTTGAGCGTTTCAGTCTCACAATTTTTTTGCTGAATTTGAATAGCAGTGACTTTCTTTCCAATATACAGACTTTCTCCATCTTGCATTCCCAGAACTTTCACTTGCCTCAATCTTAGTGTATTATCTGGGCCTTTAAGCTCAATGCGTATGAAAATATACTTTCCATCAGGAATATCACAATTTATCCATCCAATATACCTATTTTCAACTTCCAGCTGGAAAAAATAGAATAAAAAAAACATGAATCAAATAAATGGCACTTAGATACAAAGTGCTATAAACTGATATACCAGGATCACGCTCCTTTTGCAAATATCATCATTCATGGACTGGTTTCACACTTATTATTCACTTGTAGAATAAAATAACCAATACCTGCAACAGCAGCGAAAAAGTTTGCTACTTGCCACAATTTTGAAAACCTCAATGAAGATCAACAGCCAGCTTCAATTTTTTTCAAAAAAGATTGAGCATATACTTGGTCATTGTAGCCCTGTGCAACCTGAAATCAATCTTTGTGAAATTTGTATTCAATCTGTGTCGTAGGACTGTATTTATTGGTCTATATATGAGTTTAAGAAATTGTAGCATATAGCAAGTTTTCATACTACCATTGCAGGCTTCAGTTATCCTATACTGACAAGCACATAATTTTGAAACCATTAATGGATGTTGCTATATGCAATTATATGTTACTGCACTGTAACTAAGAAATTTTATGTATTAAATAAATTACTGGTTAAAATTGGTTAATTATATGCCTAAAACCACATAATAATAGATGCATGGACAAACTAAGAAAAGAAATGGAACACTGTGGGATAAAAAATTGCAAGTGTCCTCTTAAAACAGAACATGGCAGTTAGATAATTTAAAATTGAAGCAAAAATTTTGGCAGCAATTTTATTTCAAAAAAATACCACAATTCTCAGAACATCTACTATGCCCATTCTGATCATAAATGGTCTGCCAAAAATTTGAACCTTGAAAGTTACAGCAGCTATTTTCCCATGTTTTATGTTGATTCAATTGCAAATGATTTACATTTTGGGGAGATTTTAATATTAACCTACACTTATACACACTTTGTACACAATTTAAAATTCATCCCATAAATTTAAATTTCCAATGGATGTATAAAGCAGAATATGATAATTAGTTTCTGTGCACAATTATAAACTTATACAACAAATGACATTTTACACATATTATACTTAATAGAAACTTACTTGCTTCAGTTTTGCCATTTCTTCAAAGCTAGGACCAGCCTTGAAAGTGACACCTGAAACCTTATTCTAAAAGAAATAATTGAAAAAAATCAACAGCAGAAAAGGCAAATAAAAGTAAGAAAACATAATTTAAAATAATTGAAAGCAGTATGTGATGAATCTCACCAAACACCTACAGAAAAAAAAATAAAATATTAAACTAGCATTTAAAAGCATTTTAATTTTAACTAAAGTTGCTCTAGGTTTAGATTTACATAGTTAAAGGCTTGAGCCTTTTAAGTCTATTCAAGAAAACACTTTGTACACAATTTAAAATTCATCCCATATACTTGGCCAAAATAGCACAAAAACAGTGATAACATTAAAACAGAGATAATATTAATTAACTCTTTCTTAACTTCTTTGAGACCACTGTCACCATCATATGATGACAATATTTTTCCCCACAAGATCATTGACACCTGATATACCTTAAAGCGTTGTGACAAAGAAATGGAAAGTTTTATATGAATTATTAAAGTATACTCGATTGCACTATCATGCAACAACAATAAATCTACAATGGCTTTTGGGTCAACAAAACAATGACCTTCAAATGTTTTGATTTGTGTAAAGACCAGGTTTATTAATATAAACAGCTCAGCATATAGGATTTAGAAATGTATAACTCAGCATATAGAAATGTAGCAGGCGAGGTTTAAATGTCAGTTGTTCTTCGTCTCTTTTGGCTTCCTGTTCATTTATATTTCTAATTAATAAAGAAATTTTGAATATTATATCAGGTGGTAGATGCCATAGATTGCTTTTGAAGGATGTGGTGAACAAGTGTCAACATTTAGTTTCACTCAGACAACCTTGTTACAAAAAAGGCAGTAATATTAGTGAAGCTATTACATAAGTTACAGAGATACAACTGAATCAAAATTTACTATGATAAGATTTGCTTTAATCCATGTGTTGAGGTATACCATAAACATAATATAATCTTTTTTTACCACATACAAAAAATTATCAAAAGCAAAAACATGCAGGTAATTTAATATATTAATTAACACTTTAAATAACTGATAAAGTATTTAAAAAATATTTCCATGCATTTAAAGTTTAAAATTATTAAACTTAGACTATCAAATAAAAGATTTCTAAAAAAAAATATACTACAATTATATATAACCTTTGATATTTTTTAGCAATGGCCAGTACTACTAAATATATGATTTATATAAAAACTAAGTAATTGTAATAAAATACGGATTTTTAATTGAACTTTTAAGATACATTAAGCTTAATTTCAAAATACATCTTGACCCATGGTGGTATCCACTATATAAAAGCACGAATTCATCAGTGTTGTCATCTCACAAGACATCAATCTTGAAGAAGTTAAGAAGTTGACTAAAACTACTTACACTTAAATCCCTACAATTATCTATATGTATGTAAACCATCCGTGGTTGAATTTTAGAACCACATGTCAAATTAAGCGTCTTGACTTTGTTGCGGTCTTCATCTCCACTCTCCCAAAAGGTTTCTGTGGTGTTATCAGTCAAGCTGTTGACCATAGCTTGGCGACTGGAAGCCTTAATGTCAACAAGGGGAGTGACATCTTTTAATGCCTCAATTTCAGCTGAAACCTGGAAAAAATAATACTTATTCATATTTTGAAATAATAAATATGGTATACATTACCATACAGACTAGAGACAGTAGAAGCAATAGCATCATAAGCACACTAACGAAATTTTATTTTAAAGTTTAATGTTTACTATATGAGGTAGGGATATAAGAATGTATTCTTTTAGATTAGATTTTACATTCAATATTTATTTATAGTAATTTTGGAAAAATTTTACAGAGAAAATGTCATATTTAACATGTAGTATAATAGCATAAACATATGATAATAAGGGATAGAAATTTAGTACTTTAACCGACTTTCAAATGCCATTGATTACTATATTGAGAAAAGCATTCTATTCATTTTCCACATCAATAGATGGTGCTACTTATAAATATTTTTATCTTTGCATCAATGCCTCAATGGTATAGCTGTGGCTATAGTTTTATTTATTTAAACAATGTATTAATGCTTGCTTACCAGCAAATAATTTCATTTATTTGTAAAAGTTAGTTTTCGCATATGCTAACACTTGCACAAATGATTGCTAATTGAAATCCAATCAAATGCAACCATTAAAAAAAAAACTTGCGGTACAATTAAAACAAAAGTACCATGCAAATCTGAAGGCCAACCTCTTAATTTAATTTTTATTTTCGTATCAAATATTAGCCAAGATACAAAGTAAAAAACTAACAAAAATAACATATACCTAGATATTATTTGAAGTAGCACAAAAAATCTTGAACTACAGCTTAAAGATTCAGGATATTTTTAAAAGGTACATGCATACAGCTTTTGCAATAGATTAATGATATATTCATTTTACATATGCTGCTTCACAAAACTCATCCTAACTGGCATTTCTTCCTACTACAACTTTTAGAACAATATTATAAAATGAGTCTAAGACATATCCCAACATTAAAATGTGTAAAAATGTTCATTTTATATGTAATACAGTCATTTATGCTGGAAATGTCTTATAAATCAAATAAATATATATATAAAAAAATATATTAATACAAGCTTTTAATTTAAATATCTACTGAACTGTGACAATTTTAAATTTAAACATCTCATTCAACAGTCATTTCAATTTTTGGCAGAATTCATACAGATAAATTTCATGCAATTAATTTCATGCATAAATGTATAAAATACCTCTTAGTTTAAGTACACCTATAATTTTTATATTGGCAGCACCAAAGATTCTGCATATATCTGGTTGACAGAACATCAACGTGACTTAAAAAATAGAAAATTATCTACTGTTTTATCTCACACTATCCTCAATGAAACGTTTATTCCCTGTGTTACAAAAAATTTATTTTAATCCACTGTAATAACATGAAGCCCCTTTATATAAATATATTTTCATTTATCTCTAACGTGACACTATTTGCAATAACAATCTAGTTCAAAATCTAGTTTTCCCTGGCAAAATTAAGATTCTTAATTCCACAAGGATCAAGCCACTATCTGTATACATAACTATTTAATTGTTTCATCCCTTAAAACTATTAAATATAAATATTCTTATTCTATCAGAATGCAGTATTTTTTATAAGTCTACATTCCTATACATTTCTATGCTAATTTAATTTTTTAATATCTTGATTTTTCAAACTAATTTATATATTACATTCATCCTACTGTAACTATACTTATATAGCTTTAAACATTCTGATTTATGCTCATTTTAAATTTCTTTTTCAGCATAACTACATGGGTTATGTTATACCATCTAACCATATGGCACTTCATTTATTTGCCTTCTGATGATGGGCATATGGTACCTGAAAGTACTAAAGATTAAAATGTAATATAATACATTTGATACATTATAAATAAAGTTTTTAATACTTTTAAAATTGACTTTTAATTATTGTAAATATTTTGCAGACTTGTAGTCAAAACATATTTCATTTGTCACTTATAATGAATTCACAGTCTGAGAGGTGGTACTTGAAACATATACAAGAGATTGGCTAAATATGAAAAATCTGTAGAAAAAAATACCAGCTAATCAAGTGATCTCACAACCAATTGGTAATTCTGTGATAAGCACCTTCAGAGTCATTATTAAGTTTAAGGTAGAGACCTGTGCAGGTTGAGGTTGACCAGACTCATACCCACAACAAAGAAAATTGTCGACACGCGCATCATGTAACCTAAATACCCGACCAGCAGCCTGCAATAGAATTGTATTTCCAAATTCTTTTCAGTAAATTTTACATTTCTAATGCACATGTACAATTTTCAGCTGTTTACAATTTATAACCCCTGTTTATGTATTTATCCAACTACCTGCATTAACAAAAAATGTAATAAGGTATAACCCTCAAAAATCATTTCTGCGAGTAGACTCACAACCCAAATTATAGGTTAACAAGAAAGATCAATCATGCATAAAGCATTGATTATGAAACACTTTCCAACTTCAATGCAATTTTATTTAAACATCTCTAAAATGCAATACATTCCTCGGTAATATTTTTAAAGTTATCATAATACTACAATAATTTATTTTATTTGAAAATTTCATCAAAAACAAAAAAAATTTATTCAAATGGTGTCATCGAAATATAACACGCCTGGCTCTCTCTATAAAAACAGCATTTCATTCATAAACATTTTTCCATTCATTTCATTCATCACAATACTATAATAATTTATTTTATTTAAAAACATAAGACCATGGAGGTACAAATAATTAAACTCTATGTTTAAAACTTCATTGAAAAAATCGTCTATTTCTCTGTAAAATCAATGAATATTTCATTCATATCAGCTATATTGCAGACTCCATGAGCTAAATAATTTTGCGTTAAAGAAATGCAGCAATTCTTATACAACTAACTTATTCTACATATTCTGCTGTTTACATTTTCTATAAGTGAAAATTTGGCTTCGTAGTAGAAATAATCAAAGTTGGATGATCATTTAAACTCAAATATATTGTAATTGCGTTGTTTCAGTATGTAGATGCACAGAATTTAAGCAAAAATACAGCGGTTTTAGGACGGATACAACACTAAATATGGATTAAAAAGAACTTTAAAAATCACATTGACAAAAAATGGATGCCATATTTTATTTTGAAGTGGGTCACGTGACAGTGGTGGCTTGTGAGCGACATGTAGAGGGGGGCGCTCATCTATGTATTTATGCCTATATATATGTTAGTAATATATATATATACATGTATATATATATGTATTTTTTTTTTATATATATTATATATATTATATATATATGTATATATAAAGCATATGTATATACATATAGGTATTTTGGGCATAGCAACGGGAGTATTAAAAATATAAACGACGGATGTATTAAGTAAAATAACGTACCTCCCACCTGCTCGCTCATTCATAAAAATCCTGGGCACATGGAACGTATCTTTCCTAGTGAAAAACATTACATATTCCTAATTTACATTAAAGTAAAATTGTAGGAGCTAGTTAAACTAAAAGTTATGCCCAGGGAGTTGACTAAAAATATGCATATTCTGGCGATACGTACTGATGGTTCAGACACTATAGCCACCAGTAAAATCAAAATTGGTGGATTAGGAGGTGAGATAGAAAATTGGGGGGGGGGGGGGGGGTAACCAAAGTAAGAGTTACGCTCGGGGATTTGCTATATTAAAGTTGCATATCCAAGTGACATGTACAAATGGTAGAGAGACTCACTATAGCGACAAGCCGAACCAAAATCGCTCAATTAGGAGCAGATATGTAAAATTCTGGGGACTAGTTAAACTAAAAGTTATACCCAGGGGTTGACACAAAAATATGTGTATCCAAGTGAAATGTACAAATGTTGCTCAGACTATATAGTCACCAGCAGAATCAAAATCGCTCAATTAGGAATTGAAATGTAAAATTATGGGGACTAGTTAAACTAAAAGTTAAGTCTAGGGGTTGACGCAAAAAACGTATGTATATTATATCCATCAAATATGTATATCAAGTTAATACATACATGTGGGTCAGAGACTATAGCCACCATCTGAATCAAAATCGCTTTATTAGGAGTCGAGATGGATAAGTGTGTGTGTGTGTGAGGGGGGGTGCTTTTTGAAGTAAAAGTTACGCTCAGAGATTTATCACTATAAAGATGCAGATCCAGGTGACATGTGCTAATGCTGCTGAGACTATAGCTACTAGCAGAACCAAAATTGCTCAATTAGGAACAGCGATGTAAAACTGTGGTGGATAAAAGTTACGCCCAGGGGTTGACACAAGAAACGTATGTATATTATATCCATCAAATATGTATATCAAGGTGATACAGATGGTGCAGAGACTATAGCCATCAGTAAAATCAAAATCGCTCAATTAAGAGGTGAGATGGGAAATTGGAGGGGAGGGGCGTAACTGAAGTAAAAGTTAATCTCAGGGATTTCTCACAACGATGCATATCCAGGTGACATGTACAAATGGTGCAGAGGCTATAGCCATTAGCAGAACCAAAATCTCTCAGTTAGGAAACGAGATGTAAAATTGAGGGAGCTAAGCTAAAAGTTACGTCCCAGGGGGTTGGCACAAAATATATATTCAGGTGACACGTACAGATGGTGCAGAGACTATAACCATGATTAGAATCAAACTCGCTGAATTGAAGCCGAGATAAGAAATTTGGGGGCTACCTCAATTTAAATATAAGCCTAGGGCCAATATTATAAGTCTAGAGCCAATTTGGGGGCTACCAATATAGTCGCCAGCAGTCGGGCCAAAATTTCCAGAAAAACGACGTCAGATAAAAGGATCATGTTGAAAATTTAATTTTTAAGTTTTTTAACAAATACATAGAATTTCTTTAATTTTTAGGCATTTTTTAATGTTAAATAGCTGAAAAAGTAAGACAGCTGGGTAAGTCAACTCAAACTAAATATCCGAAACAACACATTTATGAAAGTGTCACTAAAAATAGCCTATATTTCACAGTGTGCCAAAAATTGAAAACTCGTGGCGTTTAAAGAATTATTTTGAAGTCAATCATATTGAAATTCGTCACCAGCAGATCAACCAGAGCATAGAAATAAATCCCTTCTGGAAGAACAGAACAACAGACAAACTACATCAGAAATGACGAAATGCGAAACAACTTCAAAAATTAAGACAGCTGGGTGGGTCAAGCGATCCCTCAAACTGAGTGTCCTAAACAAGGCACTTTATTCACGATAGCCAGAAACTCCTAAAATATCATAACCCCCCCCCCCCTTCCCATCACCAAACACGTACACTTAATTCTCTCATTTGTTCAAATGTTTATTTAAACTTCCAAATTTATAACAAAGACGAGAATAAGAACAAACACATTCTTAAATGTAGAAAATTGAAGCCAAATTAGCGAAACTGAACCAATTTGAGATGTCTCTCTTCGTGTTTTTCTACTCTTCTGTTTCTTTTCGGCTGGGGGCGCGCTCAGTCCCGCGACACAATCTACTAGTAAATCTGCAATGTCTGGTTTTTTTTAATGCCAAATTTCTAATATTGCTCCTATACCATTCTTTCACTCAGGAGATGCCGACGGCAGGGACGCGGCTTTAAAAATATCCCTGTATTTTCCCCTATGTGTTGAAAATTCTTTGCAATACAGCTTTCATGAGTCGACTTTCTCCGAAGAAAGATGTAGTGCTGCCATCTAGTGACTTTTTTCATAACTTATTTTTAATAATTCTCGATTTAATTGAACCAAAAATTCAGATTTTCTCAATAGAAATTGTAATAAATCTGTATAACTAAAAAAATAATTTGGGGTGTTTACTCAATGGTGTCGCGCGTACTCGCGACATAAGATATGTAATTATTATTTTAATTTTTATTTAAAAAACTACTGAATATATTTCGCTGAATTTTTTTTTTATATATTTTATGGAACAATTTTACTATTACCTAAAATTTTCGAAGCAATTTGTGAATTTTAAATCTGTTTAAAAGATGTTTGAAAAATTAGGTCCCATAGGGCTCAATGTATTTCATTTTTTCAACCCGGGTTCAATCCAAAACTAATTGGGTGATATTATTCATTTATATTCCCATAGGTCCTACAGACCGTCTGAACAACATACTAAAATTTCATTTTGATTAAGTCATTTTTACGGCAGTTATCGTGCTAACTGACAGACAGACAGACAGACAGACAGAATGCACAAAGTCATAAACACTTTTCAACTTTGTTGTAAAGTGTTAAAAAAGTGTGTAAATCAAACTAGCCATTTGTGAATTAGAAATGGTTGTGCAAAAAAGACAGAAATATTTTTTATTATTATTATTCATATTATTTGCCAGCAAGGGCTTAATATAAATAGGTTAAGTCGTTTTTGAGTTATAAGTGATCATGACAAAAATAGAAACAAGTTTTTCATGTCACGTTACTCTGAAATTTGGTGTGGGGGGGGAGGATAGAACTTATATCAGACTATTTTCTGGACTTTGCCTCATTGTATGAGTTGAAGTTTCATTAAAATCAATTGTATATTTCAAGAGATATTTTTCAAAAAACATATTTTTAGTTTCCCCTTTTATATATTAAATGTGCTAAAATAATTACAAACTAATCTAACTGTTTACAACAACTGCACAAATTTAATAAGCATTTAAAGCATTTAAGTTCATTTATACCACTACAGTAGAGCATAATTAGCAAACATAATTGAACAGACTTCAACTTTAAATAGATTCTGAATAATTGTTTTCATTCATATTGAAACCTGAGGGAATAAAATAAATAATAAATTTAAAATAACTACTACCTGTGAGCAAACATCAGGAGGAATACCATCATCTTCATCTTCTGTCCGGGACAATATTTTACTAATATTTGAAAAGACATGACTACGATGCAAAAAACTGTGATCTTCTGGATGAAATTTTAAGCACCAACAACGCATAGCAATTTGCTGCAGTGAGGAACCAACAGGAAGGAGCATCATCAGATCAGACACAGTTTGTAAGAAGGAATGAAAAGTTTGGGGTAAGGGATATGCTGCTTCACCAGCTATGTTGATATCAGATAAAGGATGTTCACACACACCTAGATCCTTTTCATGCTAAAATACACAACAAATTTGCTTTCAAAATGTTAAATATATATATATATATATTTATTCTGTTAAACTTTTCACATAAATATATAATGGTACTAAGTTTTAATATAAAATTTTAAAATATATCATTAAAAAACTTTGATACTAACACATAAACCCCATATTCCCCAAAATATATTCCATAAATCAAATAAAAGATACATACTGCATACTCTTTAAAATGTATTAATAAACAAATTTAGACTTTACTAATGAAATACTGTTTGAGATTCAATTTGATTTTTCATCCTTGAAATTAAGTGTGGCAATTATGGACAACAGCAATGAATAATTCTCACTATTTCAATAAAATAAAATTGATCTAAACTATTCTTAACTATTTTATTCACTTCCACTTACCACATTTACCAAGTTTTCAGATTATACACAATTCCTGATTAGTAATGAAAATGATTATATACAGAATGGATTATAGAAAGTGATATGCATAACATGGAACTGTTGTGCTTAGATTCAGAGATTTTAATTTTCTAAGAGTTTTAATGTTCAAAATTCATAATTTTCCCCCTTCCCTTCAAAATTCAAAATTAATTTATGATTATTGAATATTTCGGTGATTTATCTCGTATTAAAGTTTATTTATCATCCCTTTCATACATTTTTATATTCCAAATTACACACGCGATGTATCTACAAACGCTAAATGTATCCATAGAATCCTTTACTAAATCCTTTACTAATTCGCCTGTGCTCCTGTAATTTTCCTTTTCAGCCTTACGCCTTCACTTTCGAGCTGCAATTATATTCATATGAAAGAGAAAAATAACGCTCCTTTTTGGTCATTTCATGGCTTATCAGTTGAGATGATGCTTATTCCACATGTTTGTAGGTACCTAGGCATTCCGTAGGGTTGGTGTAACGGGGCAATGAACTTTGGCGGGACAACATAGTAGTTAGCTTGGCAGCATTTTCGTGTGGCACGGTTCGTTGCGAAGTGTCCTTTTTTTAATTCCTAGGGTTTAGGTTGGTGCAACGGGGCAATGAACTTTGGCGGGACAACATGGTAGTTAGCTTGGCGGCATTTTCGTGCCGCGCAGTTTGTTGCGAAGTGTCCATTTTTTAATTCCCCGGGGTATGTATAGGCACTCTGTGTGCAGCGCATGTTTTTCACTCGCCAAGATTGGCAGCTCCTCGGAAGCGGAAATTTGGTTGGCATGTTTTTAGTTCGATTCTGAGCAGCAGAGCAGAGAGGTTGGAAGAAAATTTTTGGGCCACGGCCGGGCCTCACGCTGAGGGGCTGCGGTCGCCGTAAGAATGCTTTTTTTTTAATTTGATTCCAAGCAGCAGACGAGTGAGGTTGATAAAATTTCTAAGCCCTTAGTATTCCTGAAACTGACTACAGTGTATTAGTGAATATGCCTGCCTCCGAGTTCCAGCATATTTGCAGGGAACTTCGTCAAATTGGCGATTCTGTTTCTGCACGAGTTCAGCTGTCTTTATCACCGGAGGTTCCATTAGTGGTTGAATACAAAGTTAAAGAAATCGGCTAGTGATTCACCATCAATCGTCATGGTGGGCCAACAAAGATAGTCCAGCAACAATGGTGCATCTGAGATCCCTCTCCACATTTTTCAGTGCTCCTCAAGTGTTTTATCAGTGTTCATAACAGGCCTTTTTAAATCAAAAAAAAAAAAAAGAAAAATGTTTGTCAGAGTGTACAAACAGTTACATGTTTTTGCAAGACAACAAATAATAAGTATATTTAAAAAAAAAAATTGTGTGTAGCTTTGTGGGTTTTATCACATTTAACAACAGTCCTTCTAGCTCCTCACCTCTGGTGCTGCCATCTATATTCACCAACTAGAATCATCGCTGTCCAAATGATAATTACTGTCATTATAGAAGAAGCTGTGACTGGGAATCTGTCTGTTCGGCATTTTAATATTTTTATCTGTGGTGACTTCTTTTTGATACGGGCAGCTTCGTTTTTTTGTACCTTTGAGAATAATATTTTGATACAAATACAAATTGGGAGTTTACATTTTACCATTTAGTGTTTGTTTTTATTATTCTGAATTTTAATCATTCGTAATTTTATCATTTACAATTTGTGTTTGTTCTTATCAATTTGGGGGTTAACGTTTAACATTTTCGTGGACAGCTCAGGCAGACCAAACTTTGGTCTTCACACCAGAGTGGAATCTCAGCCTGCGATTTAAATTGATAATTGGTCTTGAATTTAAATTTAATTTCTTTTCTAATCATCGCGATGTACTTTAATTATCCACTATACGAATTATTAGTATTAACAATTTGGAAGATGTTTTTTTTTTGCTCGTGAATTAAAGTGTTAATAAAGAAAGTTTTCATTTAACATAAAATTGGTTGTGTTCTTGAGTATTTAGCTGTGCTCCTTTGATTTTGAATAAGATACATTTCTGTTTCATACAAGTATCCACTTTTTCAATGGAATAAAAAGCATTTCCTGCTTAAAACAAGCTCAGTTTCATAATTTGCTTCACACAAGTTTTACTCTATCCACTAGATAAAACTACATAAGCATTTTAATCATCTTATAACTTTTTATCAGGAATTATATCTTTTTATGAAAAATATATTGAGAGCATAAAGCATAAACAGTAAATGCATACCACATCATGTTCTTTCTTTTCAAGTTCATCCTCACCCTCTTCTTCATTCTTGTCAAAGGGGGCTGGAGATAGGGCAGCCACAAAGCACCATAGAAGGTCGTGAAGAGACATGGGCTGGGTAACACAGCGAAGCAACCAATTCAGTGCCTTCAAAAGTCAAATATTTTAAATAAATAATTAAAATCAAGAAATAAGAGTAATGCTTTATTCTATATTAATTGATATGAAACTGTTGTACAAATGATGGATACCATTTCACTTTGTCATACATTTCCTCAATCTTTGAATATTAGAAATTGATAGTTGGATATTGCTTACCAAATTCTAGTCCAACATCCTTGTGTATTTTTATACTATTCATCAGTGGCAGATTAAGAATTCCAGCGCACACAGACAGTAACATGGCAATCATCTCTTTCCAAGCAAAATGCAATCATTACAGATACTCAACCCTAGTTAACAGTGCCAATATTATGTACAAAAATTGATATTATAATTGTCCAATGTTATAAATATTAAGAATAGTTCATTATGTATAATTTAAGAATGATCACAACTCATACGAAAAGTGGTATGCTTAAAATAACTGTTAGATACTAGGAATAGTACTTGTTTACTCATCAAAAACTAATCAATAATACCTTACGAATTCTAGTAAGTTCAACTTATGTATGAAAATACTTTGATCTTGGCATGCAATATATAAAAGAGTCAAAAGTAATTTTTAGAAGCTGCAGCCTTAAATTTTGAAACTTTGTGGCCATTTCCTCCCAGTCCATAAGCAACAGCTTACTTTGTGCATTTATATAAATCTATCAATAATTATAGTAATATTGGCATTTTATTTATGCATTTCTAGTCTCCAATAATGTTTTCAGAATTAAAACATTCTCAATTTGTGAGTACAGAAATATATTAATGTATAAATAAGTAAAAAAAAGGAAACTATATTAATGTATAAATAAGTAAAAAAAAGGAAACTATATTAATGTATAAATAAGTAAAAAAAAGGAAACTATCTCTGAAAGATGCATACTGAGCATGCTGCAAAATTCATGCATCTTACAATATGTGCTTAACCAATTTAGCAAAAAATACTATTTAATAAAAATACAGTTTTCATAAAATAGGTAGTTCAAGTCTCATGCTTTTCCTTGGTGCATTAGATTTTGGTGCAAATGAACACATAGAGCTTGTCAACAAATCTACACAAAAATTTAATCACTACATAAAAACAAATAGGCATTTCATAAAAAAAAACTCTACATAAAATACTATTTAAATATTAAAGTGGGAAAATATTTGAGAAATTGGCATTATCTAAAACAAGATGAATCTACAATGAATTTGGGAAAATTTCAAGGCACAATTTTTTTTATTTCATAGAAAATAAAAGTAGTAACCAGTAATAGTAAGTATGGATGTTCTTTAGTATATTAATATTAAGTTAACTTTATATCAATTTTTATATACCCCATCATCTAACTGGCACTGTACTAAGTTTTATGGATGAATATCTGTAATTTTCAAGTTCTAAAAAAAAAATAACTTTATAGTTTCTAGAAACTTTTACTTGGAATAAGTTTTTGGAAAGATCTTTGACAATTTCTAATAGATGACAGAACTGTTTAACATAATTAATGGAATTTTAATGCATGTTTATTATATGTTCCTGTGTCAGAAATTACTGTGATGAGAATGATATATGGGGTTGTTTTTGTTCCACATGGAAATTTAAACTAACATTGAAAAACCCTATTATGCTCCATACATAACTCGTCTTTATGCATTAATATGAGACATGTTATTTTTAAATTTTCATTCATCTTAATAACAATTAATTAAATACACATCAGTATACTCATCCAAAATGAGTAATAAAATTGTGTATTTCACTTGCCTGTTAATAACAAAGCTCTTAAATTTTAAACAAATTTGGGACAAAACTCTAGTGTTTTTCAGCTGACTTAAAAATCACTGCTGTCACCATCTGATGAATGAAGAAGACAATTTTTCAAACAACATTGTAATGCCACCGATTCTCAAGAACAATCATGTATCAGAAAACTTGCAAATTAATATAATTCAAATTTTTATAAACAAGGAGTTTTTTACGAGTCAAAATCATAATTTCTTAAGCTTCACCCATTTACTTTCATTATTTATGTTTTTGCTGGCATAATTAGGAGATGAAAACACAACTTATCACTAGGGAGAAGCAAAAGAAATGGCAAATTTGCATTTTTATGAAGTCAAAACCACATTTAATATCATAAAAAAACATTTTTTTTTTTGTTGAAAAATATTTAGAACAGATTGTATTCTAAACAAATACTGCAAAAAAAATCTACCTTATTTATTTATTTTATTTGTTTTGTTAAGATCAAGGAACACAAAATTGACAATTATCAGATATTAAAATATACATTTCATAAGATCAACCAATCTGTATTTAACATATATTCTATACTTCTTACTTGCAATGCATAAACTCGACATGCTGCTTTTCTCAGAGCCTGTTTCATGGCCAATTGTAAAATATCCAAATCATGCCGCTGCAATATAAAAACCATGACAGGCCTATGCAGCGGAAATTCGGAGCCAGGTCTTTCCATCATTAATGAAACCAGTTTTGTAAGAGCAGCAGATGGCTGGCAAAGGAATGATGTACTTGTATCTAAAAATTTACAAACACTTTCAATTGAAATAGCAGTATTAAAATAAACACCATTAAGATTTTATAAATCATAATACAGCAATAAGTTTTAAAGATTTACTTAATTAGAAAAAGAAAGAAGGTGAACAGGCATTACTTAGTACCATATTAAAATATAATTTGATTTTTACAAAAAAAAATATGTATTTAAAAACAAAATGTTTTTGTCATATTACAATGCATGAACTAACAAAATAGTACTACATACTGCTATAAACATGTAAAGAATAAGTTTAATTCAAATCATTGTACTACCTATTGTCTAGCCATTAATTTATGATACTGAAATGTCTAACATACTCAACTGAAATTCCGGTACTTGAAAACTCAGCCCATTGAGAATTAAGCAGTCAGTCCAACTGCACACAACACAACATGTGAATAAAACACCCTTAGTAGAACACAGGAATATTTCACAATATTAATAGCGATAAAGACCTGTGAATTTTTTTATGACAATTGAGTGCAAGATCTTGCACACAGAATTTGCTTAACATTTTTTTTTAATGTGAATAGCATCTATGCTTATTATTTCTGTAGTGGAAAACAGAGTGTTATGAAAAATGTAAATACTTTGTACACTTATACATTCAAACCTAAGATAAAAATGTACAATTTTTTTTTTGTCAGAAATGTGGTACAGATTATGAATAATATATAAAAATAATCTCCATATTTAAATATTTTGAACCTATTCTTTTTCTTTTTCAAAAATACTTGAAAATGTATTTGTCGGAGTGAGTGTTTTCTTTATTTTTCTTACTTTCACTCTAAATAGCTTTGAAACTATAAAATATAGATATAAATAGTAAAAAAAAATATGCATTGTGAAATTTAGTATTGTGTATATATATATATATATATATATATATGTACTGATACTTCCACTTCCTCTGGTCTGGATTATTCCCACGTGGTATTAAGCGAGGTGAGCATTCAGATTGTAGCATGTGGTGGACTCATTTGAAGATTATTCACGGTGGCGACCTTTCGACATGTGAGTTGCTCTTTTTTGCAAGTTCGTATATTTATGCGCTATATCTTTCATGTTCATGTCTATGTGGTATTTTATATTTCATGTTTATGTGGTATTTTATGTTTTATAATTGAATTTTATCCTATTTGGTTTTTTTCTGTTATTCTCGTTATTCCGTTGTTGGGCACAGATTGCATAATATTTTAACTACGTGTTTTTATGCAATCATAGAAACAACGGATTTTAGTATGTCTGTCTAGAATGTGCCCCTGAAGACCTTTCTGGCAGATATACTATTCTTTAATATATTTTCCTTGTCCTGGCCTCTCCGTGCTCTACTTTTCCGGCCCTTCCTCGTTGCTTTTCACTACATGCTTTTACATTGCTCGCGGTTTGATACTGTGGTTACTGATTCACACTCCTGCACTTTAGTATTTGTTATTTTAATATATATATATATATATATATATATATATATATATATATATACACACAAATAACGAAATAAAAAGTTAAAATGATTGCGTTTACGGGGTTGCAGATAGATCAAGGGGGATTGTGACCCCTTTTCCTGGTTAGAAGCTAGCTTTGACTTCTAGAAAACACTCCCAGAAACACTACACACCCGAAACAACAATCGAATGTGTCCGTGGGGATAAAATGACCAAATCCCAGACAACACCAAACAAGGAACAGTAAAAAATGAAACAATCACAAACCAACCAAATGAGATACAGGAAAAAAATGAAATACAGTCAAAAAATCACCAGAGAGAAAGTCATTATGAGACACGATACAGTGAATAACATGTGCTTTCAGTAAAAGAGATAGAGAGTATCTCAGATAAGAGTGGAGTTGTATACCAGCAAATCTATAAAGTTAACATAATTCTCATTACTGCATTTTGTACAAAAATTATCATAATAGTGTTTGATAAATCATAAGGGATATGATTGTTCCCCAGTTCCAATGGATAATTGCAGCAAGCATTTATTAAACTGTGATATAGAAAAATTTAATTGTCAATATCTGTTCAAGTGGTTTATGATCAAATCACGTTGTACACTTAAACTCAGATTATTGTTCCAATTAACAGTGGTTATATATATATATAATACTAAATTACTAAATTTAAAATTAAAATATATATATATATATATTAAAAAAAAGCCCTTATGGGTATTTTTTAGAGTAATCGTCTTGTTAAAGAAGATTAAAAATTTTCAGTTTTTCAAGATTGCAATGCTTATATCTCAAAAACTGACAATGCTAGAACTTCTATATCTCTTTGAAAGCCCTACAAATGTATATAATTAGATTTTGGATCCAGCTCTTAATTTTTAAAGTACAGTGGTTATAATTTCAATATTTTAGTATTTTAACCTGGGTTTTCCAATGTGTGGGAAAGCTGTATTATTCAAAATGTCCTAAGTGTTGCAGCTCAATATGTTTGTTTACTCCTTGGTGAAATATTGGTGCACAAATACAAGACATTTTAAATGTGTTATAAAAAAATTACAAAATTAAATAAACTTGGAAATTCTAAAGATGTTTAATGATTGATGAGGTTTGAACAAAATAGATGAAACATATATATTCAAGTATCTATTCAAGTCCGTATTTATGTGCCACCAGGCAAGTTTATAGAATAACTTATCTTGTTAGATTTTTTGTATAAATTTAATTTGTATACCATCAAACAATTTAGTAAAATAATTTAATATTTTCACTTGAGGTATATGATCGAGGTATCCAGGTGAAGCGTAGTGCTTTGAAATCTTTAAATGAAATAAATGAGTCTGAAAAAAATTGAATAAACTTATTGAACATTATTGGAGTTTTATGTTACAAAATGTTATTCATGCAAAATCATTTTCTTTTTAATGATTTTGATTTTCTTTTTAATTGATTTTGCTTTACTTTTAAAATTCTGTTTACATACAAAAGAAAATTTAATTTGCATACAGAAAAATACTCTTATTTTTAACTGTTATTAAAGAAACATAATAGCTGAAAATGAAAAGTAAGCCAATTTTCTGAAGGTTTCAGATGTTTATATGGCAAATTCAAAAGTTTTACTGTAGTAAGCTAAAAAATATGCCTGGGACATAAAAAATCAATCGATATTTATCTATAGTCTCTAAGCCAGGATTTCTAGTTACCTATGGGCTGTATCTGGAATGCATAAAAAAATTGCTTTAACAAAAATATTAAAACAAACGTAATTGCTTAAAATAAATTTTTATATGAACAAATATAGATACTTAATACTTATAAAATACTGAGCTCTAATAAAAGATGATACATCACACACAATGTTAATCTTATTATTTTCAAACACTGTCAGAAAAATTTTCAAAGCAAAAATCAGCCTGATGACAAAGAACAGCTTTGTTTCCAAATAAATCTTTTTCAATCTTGAAATATTTGTTATCTAAAAGTTGTTCAATGTTTAAAAGAGAAGTCATATAAAGGTGCAACCACTTCCATAAACATAAATGGCTTATTTTAGATATATATTTGAACCAAAACTTACCTTCACATCCACTGCTATTATTCCTTTTCCTAGTCATAATTACTCGGCATTCAGCAGCTGCTGTTTCGCTCACTTGTTTATTCCAATCTCGCGATGTGAGTCCAACTGAAATTGATCTGTGAAACGTCCTTGTTTTACTCTCACCATCTTTCACTTTTGATCTTCTCCTATCACGCTTTATCAATTGCACATCAGCACCTCCATTCATAGTGAGAGATCGCATAATGCCTGAAGACAAACTAGCAAGGCTTGTACCAAGACCTAAATTTTCAGCACCATTTTGAAGGGCACGAATATCATCTTCAGACAAGAATTCTTCCCCAATCATATTTTTGTACTCTTGCTGAACTCCTAGAACATCAAGGCATTGAAATGATCCCAAAGGAAAAGGAGAAGAATCGGAAAAGGCATTTTGCTCAAGAACACTAGGCATACTGTTGTATAAGCTTAACCTAGATGGAGTAGCTGCATTTGTAGGAATCCCAGATGAAGCAGAAGACGATAATTCTAACAGAAAAAGTGCATTTTTTTTCATAATTTGATGGGCCTCTACAGGAGGAAGAGGTGAAAGCAGCTTAGCAGGAGAATTCTTTTTCTTGGATTTTTTCACTTTCTCTTTAATTATACTCTGTCGCTTTTGACGAATAAACTTTTCTCGACAACGGTCACATATTAAATACCAGCTGCTGCCACCCATGCCTCCATCCCCGCAATTTCCAGCCCAGCCACCACAGAAACTCCCACCACTGTTGTAACCCTTGCCACCAGCATGGTCACCACAACCTGGATGGGCCTGCTTCATGTGGTATGTAACTGGATGTGGAAATAAATAGCCACACAATTCACATATACTCTCTTTTTCAGCAACTAAAGGACCCCCAGCAGCTTCTGCAAAAATATTATTCCTTCCTGCCATAATTGGCCGATATTCTTTTTTCTTTTTTACCTTTTTATCCTTGTCTCTGTTATTTCTTTCTTTTTCAAGTCTTTGAAAGACTTTGGATCCTGTTACTGGACTAGGCAAGATAAGCTGCTGAGATACAACTCTAAGACTAGAGGATGAAATTTGCTCCCATAAAATTACCATGTGCTGCAATGATTGAGGCAGTTGGTATTTATCACTAGTACTAATTCTCTTGTTAGGAGTATTGTTTGAAGAGCTAATACCGTCGCTTTTTTCACTTTCTGCAGAAACTTGGCGAGAAGCTTCTATCACACTGTCTTCTTTAATTGGCACTGAAGTTTTTCGAAGTTTATTTTTATTAATATTTGCATTGAAGGCAGTAGGGTTGAAAGACTCAAAATACTGAAAAGTTAATAAACTGGGACTGGCAACTTCAACTGAATGTCGATACCTTGCTTTTTGTTCCTTTGTTAAAGGGGAGTTTTCGCGTTTTTCACGTACAGGAACATGGGGAACACTAGTAATCTGTTTGGAAAGAGTAGGATTAAATTTTAAAAATGATGCACAAGCCATAGCATCATGCACAATTCCTTCATGCCATAGAAAAGCAGCAAACACAGCACGTAAGCATTCTGCAACAGAAGGTGTCATGCCTTCTTTGACTGCATCTTTGAGTGGGGGTTTATCTTTTACTTTTTCATTCAGTTCTCTTATGGCTCCAGGGGATTTTACCCTCTCTCGTTTGGTGCGAAACTGGCGGGAAGTCCTATCTTTTCGTGCTAGCTTTGGAGATACTCGATTTGATTCTTCTTTTGCTCCAGCCGATCCGATACTAAAATGGCTCTTCACGCTGTCTGGACTAGTTTGAGTACCAGTTTGGGTGACTGTTTTTACTGATCCAATGCAGTTGCTTTCCTAATCAAAATGGTAAAAAGTAAAATAAGTTTTGAAACTTTATTTTAAATAATATTTATATACACAAATAAATTGAATTTAAACAAAGCTAAATAAGCAAAACTTAGAATTCTATAATTTTTATGCAGTTAATTTTTATTTATATGCAAAAAGAACTCAATTTAGTTTTGAAAAGTTGTAAAGAAAAACAAGGAGTGTATCAATGGTCCAGTCTTTTGATTAACAAAATGAGAAAATAAGAGACACCAAACCAAAGTCTTGCATTTAAAGCATGCTTAATGCACATGCCACATTTAAAGTCATATTTTAAACCGAAATTCATATATATAATGTATAACTAATATTTTGTCTCCTCAACATGCATGGTCAACTCATAAATTGCATAACAATCCCACTCTATAATAAATGTGATTTAATTATCTATTTCTCTTTATTTAGTATCTATTTACTTATTTTAAGATTGTTATTTCAAATTTATTTTTATATACAAAATACTATCACCAATAACAAATGCACATTTAGAACTTCTGGGGATTCTAATGCTTAGGAGGTATTTTTTGATGAAATTGGGGTATACATTAGGAAGGAAATTATGTCTAAGTTTCCAAATTCAGATCAAGGAACAAATTAAAATTTTGCTATAATTTGAATTCTACGTACTTTTGATTACATTTAAAATTGACTATTTTACAATTAACTATATAGTGTTTTTAAAAACTTTTCATAGATAAGATATTTTTACCAATAGAGATAATAAGAGCCAATAAGATAGAGCCAATAAGATATTTTTACTAGGATATAACAAGTGATTCTTAAGAAATTTCACTTTTTGTGGATTATTGTTCTCTGTGACTGCTTTTTACTTAGGATACAAGTAACAGTCAGGTGGCCTCTCCACTAAGTTTCTATAGTCCTTTCATTGACAAAAAAAAAAAAAACTGGACAAAATGATGAACAAAGTAATTTGTGATACTTTTCTCAAAAAGTATTATTCTAAGGCCATGGATTGCAAGTTTGGTAAAGTCACATAGGTAAAATTCAGTCACATGTAATTCGTTACCACACTTCATATGCCTTTATCAGAATTACAGCAATGCCTGCTAAGAAATTCTTGATGCTATTAAAGCAATCATGTCATTCTTGATTTTGCCATCCATTCATGCAGATTTAGTTACTTTTATTTTTTCTCCATAAACTGAGTGTAGATAGACCACTACCTTTATATGCCAAATATTCAAATCTTTTAGTGTATTCTTATCCTATAAATATAGAAAACACACCTATTGTAATCAGTTTGGGCATCTATCTGTCAGTCTATCTGCATGTAACACAGCAAAAACCACCAGGTTGATTTTTACGAAATTTAATATATAACAAGACATATAAGATAGCGAAACAATAGCGGCTTGTAACTTCATGAATGGGTGAAGCAGATTCAGTAGTGAGATTCTTCCCTTCTCCTCAACAATGAACCTCATCAAAACACATCACGCTACTGGCACCAGTGTTGTCAAATAACATCTAAAAATCGCCAAATGAATCTAAAAGATTTGCCAAATAATAATAATAACCCATTCAATCAATAATGTCAGATGATACAGGATAAAATGCTGCTTCACCTGACGAACCACCACTGCATTGAAACAATTTTCTCAAGACAATATATATATATTTAAATAAGTTAAAATTTTAAAAAGTTAGAAGCAATTTTATATTTTTACTCCATTGCTTCTCATGGGAAAAAAGGGCACCTATAATTGAGTTGAAGAAATTTTAAAAAGTATGTGTTGCCATTCAATGTTTGATACGTGAAATATAGCTTGCAGTTAATTAACATGATTTTTAAAAATTTAAATAACAGATCATGTGACATATGTAATAAAGCTCATTATTTACTATCATCGTTGAGGGACAAACACTTTGGTTATGAGGATATGTTTAACAATGCTCATTATTGAAAGACATCCACGCATTAAAATCATCTAGCTTCGTATAGCTACATTTTATAAACACGCCTTTTTTTTAATGATTTTCATGCACTTTTCAACTTGTTATATTTTATAATCTGAGAAATATTTTAAAATGATCCACAAACATCATTTTGTGATGAACAAATAATATTTTTAACTGATTTTAGAAATGCAAAATAATTATTTTACCTTCTTGGGGGTTCCTGGTGTTGCTGGTGTACCTGGAGTCCCCGGAGTACTAATAGGGCTTATAGTATTCCTTTGTGTAATACAGCCAATACATCCAGTAGCAGAACTCTGAGACAGTTCCTTGAGAATGCTACTGAAGTGAGAGCCTACACTAGTATCACTAAATTAAGAAACAAAACTCAATGTAGAGAAGCAAGTATATGTTTCATCTATAACTTTTAACTATAACTGCATAAAAGTTTCATTAGCAATTATACAACTTTTTTTTCATACTTATAAAATATTTATTTTTTTACATTAAAATGAAATCTAAACATTTTAAAATTCATACACACACAAATGTATAGAGTATAATAATTAGAAATTTTAAAAATGAACTGCATTAATTTCCTTATTAAGATTTATGATCTTAATCTCAAGATCTCAAGGACGGGGTTAGGAAAAGTGGTGCTCAGGAGAGGATATGATCCTCCCTTTAAACTTCTAGCAAAGAGAAAAAGATATAAGAAAAAGATGTTTCATAAAATGGATAGAGCTTAAATCTAAGTCATGCTTGGGGGAGGGGTGAGGACCAAAGTCGTGCCTTTCCTCAAGTTATAATCTTAATAATCAATATTATTTACAGTTCACAACCTAACCAATGGAACAAATCTTATTCAGAAATTAATTTGAAAGCCCCTGAACATATTAACAATTAGCACTGAATAGAATAAAATAAAAATTTAAATGAACTAAAATATTAAATTTATATTAAAAATAAATAACTGTGTTCACTTAAAACTGAATAAAACACTTTCTACTTTAATAAAATATTACTTATTTTAGTAATAATTTTTATGATCCACAAATGATTTTTGAGTGAAAAGAGTATGGGACATACAGGTTGGAAACGAATTACCCTAAAAGACTTTTACAACTGCAAATATTAATTCAAATTTTCAAGGGGACACCATTGTATCAATAAAATAAAACTCTTTAATACCTCTTGTTTGAAGCAGATCTCAAATAAAAAAGTAACACTTACTCCCTGCTTGAAGTAAGTTAATCATTCAATTATTAAAATATTGAAATTCTATTAAAACAAAAAAGGAATATAGGTTAAGATTTTATGGTTCACATCATTGCAGTGAAGAGTAAGAAAGTGAGTCACTGGCATGTCATGTTCAATCAAGTGTGTTATACAATTTATTATGAATTTGGAACTCTGCCTTTTCACTCTTCAAATAGATGGTTTAAAACATGTTTTACAATTTTAAAAGATCTAAAATTGTTAATTTTTGATTGCTTTAAAATATCCCAAATCAAAATCCTATGAGGAAAATCTATCTGAGTGAACTGAAGAATATCTTTGCAAAAAGTTTATAAAATATATTATTTTATTAAACATTATAGTTCTAAATTGAAAATTAAAAGCAATTTCAAAATAATTTATTACTTAAAAAATTATTTTTATTAATATTATAAAAATAATTTTTAAGAAAAATATACAAATTGCAAAAAATTGCCAATACCAGTATTCTTATTAACTTCCATATTTCTCTTTCTATAAATCACCAAAATTGATAAAATAATAAAAATTAGCTGGGAGGGCGTGGGGTAACTTTCCGTCTCCCCCCACAGAGGGACTAATGATGTCACAAACACAAAAATTGTAATGCTACTATTTTTCACTATGATTGAAATTATTAAGTTTCATGATTATTAAGCCATAAATAACCCCTTTTATAAATAATTATGTCAAATTTTGCCCTATGCTGACATGTTAAGAAAATATAAAATTTTGAAGTTTTCATTCGAATTTCAAAAAATTCTATCTAGTTCTAGATTTTTTTTTTTTTTTTTAACAAAGCCAGATAAATGTTTCATGAAAATCCATTAATATTTATGGCAGCTATCGTGCACACAAGAAATCGACCACAGACAGACAACAGAGAGACAGACAAACATCACTCTAAAAATAGTCAAAATATGTTCAGGAGCTCCTAAAACATATATTGGCATCAAAATCTCAAAATCAAAAATTTTCACGAAAACAAGACTTTCTCTATACCATATTTTATAGTATGAGAAAGTAATAAAATTGCAATATTTTACACATTTACCAGAATGAAATTAGAAAAACTTAACACATTTATTTTTTAAAACATACAGATTTCACAACTTTTCTACTTTTTTATACTACTATAGAATAATATTCCTTTCCAAATTTTTGTGTTAATAATTTTGATGGAAAAGCACATTTTAAGACATCCAGAACACAGTCTGAACACTTTTGGAAAGATGTGTATGTGTACACTTACCAAAGACCAAATACATGTATCACCACAAAATTTTATGAGTAGATAACAGAACTAAAAATAAGATCTTAAAATTGACAGAAAATACTACTGTGAGCTTTTGTACACTGATGGCAAAAACTATTCAACTCATGGTAATTTTAATCAGCAAAATTGATTTCTAAATTTCAGTTGCAAATTCGTCACTACACAATAATAAAAAAACATTGAATGAATAATGTAATAAAAAAACTTATTTCACTTACATTGCAAACTTTCCACATATTTATATGAAACAAAAAAATAAACTGATAAAAGAAACCCTTAAATATATTGCAGACATAAACATACATTTATTTCCTTATTATTATCAAATTTATGAATGCATATGCCAATTAGATAGAAATGCATTTGTTTAATAATATTGTGTCTAAATGCAAGGTCTGTGATTGCATGCACAAAACCATGTCTGAACTGCTCGATCAGCCCTAAAATTTGAAAGTGAAGGACTAGCTCTACTTATTCTTATTAAGGCCCATAGTGTATCTTCATTTAAAGAAACTCTCTAGCCACTTCACTCCTGCTTCATTACGCTAAACACATTTTCTACACTAAATACTGGCATAGAAAGAACTAAAATTATTTCTTTCAGGTGCAGAAAATCTTTAAATTCTTCACCTAGAAATGTGAAGATTTTTTCCCATAATTTCATTATATAGTCGCAATAATTATAAATACTCCCAGGAAAGGCCACTGTGAGAACCAGTGATTGTTGTGGCAGTTTAAGGTTGCCACTGCGATTGCCACAACTTATTTCAAGACCTGACAGGTAACTATGTAAAAATCAAGAACTAAAAAAAACATTTTGTAATGCACATAATTAAGACACAAATTATTTAATATTTAAGATTTTCTTAGCATTATTCTCTACACTGAAACAATCATAATTTCTGAAACAATGATAGCAATAGCGTTACAAGAAACTGATAATTGGAACAATGATATAATGATATGCCTGTAAGATATAAAAATTGCTTGTATTCATACATTTCAATTAAAAACAGCCAATTTTATAAGAAAAAAAAATAATTTTTTTAATTTTTAAAAAGAAAATCTTACAAACAAAAGTGCATTAAAAGAAACATATTTTCTTTCATGCTGATTGTGATATGAATCAAAATTTGGAATAGAAATATATGCAAAATGGAAGTGGCACCTTACACTATTAATATTACTTTATTATTTCACTATTTCAATATTGTACACTGCCAAAAACTGGTCAATAGATTCAGACTTTCCTTGTTAAATCAAAGTTCTTATTGTTAAACAAGTAAAAATAAACACACTGTTATAAATATACTATAATCTTTGCCTTATGAAAAAATTGAGAAGGATTATAAGGCAAAATTAAGAACAATGTATGACACCTAATATTTATTCCCCTAAAATAAATAGCATGCAATCAGAGAAAATTAACTAGCAGATTACAATAACTGCAATATTTTGCCTACCTTTGCAATGAGCTTCGCCGAAGACCACTAGTAGTTTTCTGAGAAATATTTTGCTGATAAGCAGGCCAGACATCCTGAGCAGCAGGTTGATGCCTGGGCATATTTTTCGGAGAAGCCATTAATGGTGGTGAAGCTGATGGAAGTACATTCCCTGCAAAAATATGAGGTGAAGTGGACTCACTGTTTGACCTTGAGACAGGCATGCCAGCAATAGGAATTGGGCTAGAACTACGGCGCGAAGGAAGTTTGGGTGATCCGGAAGGATGCAATGGGCTATTACTCCTTGATCCTCGATGAGGAACTGGGGGTGTATTTGGAGGAGTTCTTGGAGGGGTTGCAGCATTACCATTAGCACGACTTTCACCAATAGCTTTTACAAGTTCCTTCACAGAAACACTATGCAATTCTGGTGGAATGTCTTTAGATATTGGAATTCTAGTAGGCTCAGGAATAGATTTGTGACTAGATTCTTCTTTTAACCACTTTTGCAAGGCAGCAACACGGCTACTGTTGCTTCCACTGGAATTTTTAATAAGAATGTCATTTTCTGCCCTTTCAGATTCTACTAGTGTGTTCATGGAAACAGAAGGAGTGGAAGCTAAAAAAAAATTTGAATTGTAAATATTTCACATAATTATGATGACTATAGAATTACTTAATTATAACTACTATACTCTCTCTGATGAAGAACATACTTAAATAATTACAACTAAATCACATTATAAAAATTATCAACTTTAAAATTTTTCCTATAAAGATGAAACATGATCTTTGTTAAAATGGAAAAAACAACTACAGAACAAGATGCAATAAAGAACATTTTTCATGCTACTTAAAATAAATACAGAAATTATTATTCAATGTTTAGCATGCTATTTTTAAACACTACATAATCATAACTGAACAAAAAAAATCAAACTCAGTAAGTTTACAAAGTTTAAAACAGTGTTTTCAAAATAACATAGCTATTTCTAAATTAGACTCAGCCAGATTGGAGGAGAGGGGGCAATTTTAGAAATAAATTAAGAATGAATTTTGGCCAAAGCATTAACAAATAATTCATACAAGTAAAAGAACTAACTGATTAATATGAGTTCAGAAATCCATATTAAGAGAATATTTCTCCATATATCATGTGTTTCAACTTTTGCATGTGCAAATTATAAGAAGGACTATGTAGGCTGTAGTTTGTTCAATTTTTATAATATTTACCCATTGTGCTTTACAGAACATAGTGTTGAATAAAGGAAGGCTAGCATAATTTTAAAATTATAAAAGCTAGTTAGAAGTATATTTTACACTCATTTAAAATACTTACCCAAATATTAAAAATACTTCATATTAACCAATCAAGTTTTTAAAGCACAAGTTTATCAGTTTAAGACATGTATGTATCATAAAAAATAGCATCATAAATTCCTAAATGAACAAAATTTTATTAGAGATTAATATGAAAAATTAAAAATTGGAAAAGTCCTCTTAAGCAATGAATTCTTCTAAGCTTGCCTGAATACCCAATTGGTCTAAAATGGTAAAAGGATGGCTAGGTTAACACATTTTTGTTAAATTATCCATAGGTAATTTTCTTATATCTAATTTAAGTACAATATCTGCAGTCCCAATAATACAATTCAGATATAATCACTCCAACTTTATTATTTACTATAAAGAAAATAAACAATTTTATTGAAGACAATTCAGAGACTGAACAAAAAAACAATAATAAATCACAAATTTGAAACCCAACAAACAAAAAAACAGATCAATAATTCTAGATGTGAAAGCTGTAAAAAAAAAAAAATGTTTGGCATGTTAATGTAATATCACTAGTACTTCCCAAAAGCATAATGTTGGGGCAAAATACTTTTGTTTTTTATATCAAAATTATATAAAATAATTAAATTGAAAAAGACATCAACTTCTACAAACATTCTATTTTCATGAATACCTTTGGTAATGTAATAAATCATTTCAACAAATAAATCACAAACATTAAAAAAGTATCTACCCATAATGCATGCAGAAAAACGTGCAACTTTACTCTTAGCAACTAAAAACCGACACATAAATAGGAAACAGCTGGTTTTTCTCAAACATATAACTTTTTGCTAAAATAAGAAATTTATAACTTAAAACCATTACCAAAAAACATCAAACTAAAAAAAAAATTACACAAAAATTCGCAAATCCTTCAATCATTGAAAGATAATAATCCAAGTGTTCAATGACCGTACATACAAATTAAGAAAAAATGATTCAAAGAGGGATATTTACAAATTTAAAACAAGTGTGCATCCATTGGAAAATTGAAAATAAAAGAGCCATATCTAAATTATCTACCTGGAGAACCAAAAACAAATGGACTAGTAGAACCTGAAGAGCCACCTTCATGATCGGATGTGCCACTTCCAAAAGTAAAGATACCTGCATGAAAAAGCAGATATCTTGAAATTCACATTTTAAAACATGCTGTTGTTTCTATTGTGAAACCCAACTGGATTTATCCAGGATAAAAATATACATTAAAAACTTTGTAGATTTACCATTACATTTCTTTTAGAAATTTACATAATATTATTATGTAAATTTCTCATGTTATAGCTGTAACTGTGAAAACAGTGTTTGAACTATTTATCATCTACCTAATGGTATTGTATATGGGGGTTCCTTCAGATGATGGGCACAATGTGTCCAAAAGCACTTAAAGTTTCAAATTATTATAATTTGCATCTGTAATCAGTTGTAATAAAATTTCAATTGCTATTACAATTGGATCAAATTTTAATTAAAAGAAATGTATACATCTATTTAGGAATTTTATTAAAAAGCAATGCTTATTTCCATATTATGCTATATACAGCATAATATGGAAATAAGCATTCCTTTTTTATATTATAAGCTAAATTTCTTAATTTATAACAGATTTTAAAGCCCTGTGAAATACATAAATCAATTTCATATTCATTGAAACATAATATAGTTCCTTTACACACCTTCTTACTGTTCACTGTTTTATGCAACAAAATGATTTTTCTTGGATTTTATTTCTATAAATCAGAAGTTATCATTTCTAATCAATTTCTAGCCAATTTTAGATTCATTGTTACATAATCCAGTTTATATGCCTTTATACTGTTCAATAATCTTTCTTGGATTTTATGTCTGTAAACTAAAGTTGAAGTCAGTTCTAACACAAAACAAAAACTTTCTGTGGAGATGCTACACATGTTTGTAATGGCCTAAAGGTTAATTTAAAAGCCCCAAAAATAATGGTCTAATAAAAGTAATATTCTAATGACTAATTATATCATTAAGAACACATGTAGCATGTACCCAGGGTAAATTATTACATCACAAAATATTACATTCTAAACATTTTACTATTAATACTAAAATAATAAATGACATTTTTACCCGTAGACTGGCCAAAAGAACCAAAGACTTGCCCAGATGCTGCAGTAGCAAAATCAAAACCTTTAACAGAACCAGTGGAATTAAACATAGATCCTGGTTCAGTAGAAAACTTAGACCCTCTGTAACTTTTCTCTTCATCACTATCAGCTGCAAACAAAATGTCATTCTCATGGTGTAGATACACAGTGTCTGAAGGACAGCGTGTGAGGGTCCAGGCTTCTCCGTCCATATTGAAACAATATTGCTGCTTACTATCTTTGTCTAATTTGGCCCAAACACCATCAGCATTTGTCATCTGAAAGAGTCAAATAAATAAAATGTCAAAAATAGAGATTGACTGGTTAATTAATTAAGATAATGTTCAGGAATACAAAAGTAAACCTGAACATATCCTAGGTGAAATATAATTGGTTTAACATTTTTACTAATTAATATCAACACTAGCTTGCTAAACATCATCAAACAAAATGTGGCATAAGAGTCATGCACTGTTACTAGTTAACGAAATCAACCTCAAGTTAGAAGTATATAATTTAGAATATTCAATTTCAGGCCTCATACTGGGTTATGACTCTTAAAAAATAGAAAAAGTAAGTAATTTTAGGGAAAAGGTAGGAAATTTCAATAACAAAGTAAGAAAAGTAGAATCTCTTATGAAAGAAGTAACGAGTAAAATATGGTTTAAATGCCTTTTAATATTAAATTTTATGACAAATCTAAAAAGAAGGTCCCCAACTAAATTGTCAATTAAAGCTACAGCTAAAATAATGGCTATCAAAACATAGGCAAAGTTTGGTAACAATATTTTAACATTTTCTTTTATCTAGAAATTTCAATATTTTAAATTGCACTGATTAAAAGATGAAAGCTTCTTTAAAAAAGGAAATTTTCTATTTAACAATCTCTGTAATATATTAAAAAAAAAAAAATCGCTCCGTTGAAGGGACGAAATTCCAATAGACTGTAATGTTATTTCACAGAAATGCAACTATTTGTACAACCAATAATTTACATAAAATCTGCCCTTGGTATAGTACTAATGCTTTGGAATAATGGCAACATGAAAACCTGCCCAAATTTGGAGGCAATGTTTCTAAGTGAATAACATCTATGGTTGGGGGACCTTTGACTGAAATCAGAGCATTATGAAAAATGTAAATTTTGGATGCTTATATCTCCAAATCTAATAAATAAAAATGTAAACAAGTTTTACCTGTTTTGTTGGAAATATGAATTATTTATATAAAAATAATTTCATTATTTTAATATTATGAACTTTTACTTTTAAACTAAGAAGTTTTTGCCTCCTTGTGCTTACTTGCACTTAAAACACTTCTAAACTATGAAAGATAGATACAAACAGTAAGCGACAACAAATGTTCAGAAGGAAATCCAGTTTCTAGATTAATAATTTGTTTTTACAAAGCTCTTATAGTTTTGGAGGAAATGCCTTGTCAAGTTCAAGAAGATTCAAAATTTTCCTTTTTTCAAGTTTATAAAGCTTATATCTTAAAAACTAAAAGTGCTAGCTATGAACTATAGGAAATAATTTGTAACCCTTTGAAAGCCCCACAAAAATATATAATTAGATTTTGATATATATTGGTTACAATTTCTATATTTTAATATGTTGAACTATTTTGAAAAGGTAGTTCCAATTTTGATAGTTTAATATTTTGAACTAGCCAGTCCGGTAGCTGAGAGGTAGGTATAAGGGAAGCATTTCCTCATGCTCACCTGACTGCCAGGTTGTATGCAGGTAGGATGCTGTGGTGTCTGTTTAGTGTATAATGTAATTTGCTTCTCGTGGTATGCCAGAACAACCGCCAGAACAACCGCCAGAACAACATATGAAATCATTCAAATTTCAAAAGTGTAAATCCAAACGATGTATGCTCTGCCCTAGTGCAGATTCAGACATCATAAGTCAATCTACTAAACATCGACTTTTCTGCAAGGCTTTCCAATGCATCTATTTGATAAAATGTAATTCTTGTGCGAAGTGCTATATTGGACAGACTAAAAATCTTTTAAACATCCGTATAAACCTGCATCGTAATCACATAAAGAAAAATCACAGCAACAATCAAGAATGCCATTTGCTCTATACACATTTCCAGGATCACTCTTTCAATAACATTACAGTTTCAATTATTGACTTTGTTATTAAATCTCAACATCGTTTATGGTGGGAAAATATCCACATTCTGCAAAGAAATACCATCTACCCTTATGGGCTTAACTCTGTTTTATTTAATAAGCTTTATAATAATGACTATTACCACTCTCTGCAAAATTTCAGTATCAATTATAGTTCCTTAAAAATACGCAAAAGATGGTACAGAAGTAAAAACAAGAAAAAACAAAATTTGGACTTTATCATGGAATCTTTTCGGAGTTTTATACGGGATGTATATGGATATGCTGATCATAAATCTGATATTATACGTACATATATTCTGTCTATACGCAAAAAATTCATGCTTAACATTTGGAAAACTTGGATAAAGCAATTAACAGTCTGGAAAACGAAAGAAACAAATTTGTTTCAGAAACTGAATTTGGCTACTACTAGCGATTGGCTTAAAAAACGTTTTAACTTCCTTAATATCAAATTACAGAATGAAGAAGAGGATAATGTTACACACTCAACTTATTTAAATCTCCTTTTCCAGAACAAAACTTTTAATCTTATTCCATTTCGACATATTTTAAAAGACCATCAAGATACCCTTCCAATAAGCAACTTGAAAATCAGGACTTCTTATCGTTATGTCATTCCTTTAGGAAGAAAAGCATTCAACTATAATATTTTAAGTCAGAATCTACATCTACCATATTTAACAGAATGCAAATGCAGAAACAATCCTTATTCCGATCCCATATTGGGTCATATAGTAACAGGTGATTGCAGAGTTCTTATAGATACCACATTAATTCAAGCTTTCAAACTAGGTACTAAATATAGAAATCCGTATCATGGAGATCCGTTTGAGGCTTTTCGAGAAGACATTGATCGATTCATTTTTAAACTTTCCATTCAATACAGTATGCCAGATATGGCATTCCATCAATGGCGATCTGAGATGTGCAAGGACTTCAAGTACTATTATAAAAAACTTTACCAACCTCCAGACCAATGTAATATAAACTTCCATCTTCTGAAGAACATTCAAAATCAATTTATAATTACATATATTGACAAGGCATCAAGTAACTATGCATTTACATGTAAGCTATTTTACATTAACATATTGAAAGAAAAATATGAAAATGAAGTTCTTTACAGTAAAATCAACCTCTCCCTTAAGGAAATCTCAAATAAAATCAAAGCTTTGTATTTATTAACTGGTATCAAATACAGGAATTATCAAGTATCCGTATCTGATTAATATACCGAAACTTCATAAAAGTCCTATTACTTTCAGACCAGTTACTGTTGGATGCAATACCTATCTCACGAAAGCCAATAATATGTTAATGAAGCTTTTACAACCTATTTTGCTGAAACTTAATAACCAAGGAAGCTATATTATAAAAAACAGTCTACAAGTGATCAATATATTGAAAGATCATAAGCATCCTTTGCACTTAAGAACTTATGATTTCCAGGAACTTTTTAATACTATAGATCTTGATGACATGACAAATATACTTTACAGCTTGTTTGAAGAATATGACTTAAAAAGGAGTCTGGAATTCAATAAATTCAAGTCTATAATCAAAATAGTTATTAAAGAAAATTACCTTTACAACGGATTATCTATTTATCAACAAATTAAGGGCATCCCCATGGGGGGAGGATGTTCTTCCATATTGGCTGATATATATCTTAGTTTTTATGAAAGAAGATCACATATAAACAACGAAATCATATACCTACGTTATGTGGATGACGTAATTATTGGATATGAGAATGAAAACTACACAATGAACTTTGATTTTTATCCACCAAACCTAATCTTGAAGGAAAACCCTCTTAAAAATAACAACGAGGTCGAATTTTTAGATTTGAATATCAACTATTGTCAAATCCCTCTCATATTCACCATCTACGATAAAAGAAAACAATTTAAACTACCCATTATTGGAATTATACATTGGAACTCCAACATACATTTGAATGTGTTTCGCAATGTATTCTTGGGAGGTTTAATCAGAATAAAACGAACTATCAAAGAGGAACATTTACGTATCAATTTTGATCAAGAATTTTTAAAACAAGCATTTTTTAATAAATATCCAATTTCCTTTATGCATAAAAATATTGATAATTTATACAGAACCAATTTTGCATATGGTGTAAGACTTAGGTCTTTTTTGAGTTCAATTAGAGACAAAATCATCGAACCCTCCATATGACAGGACCGCACTGTGATCACAGGACCGCAGCTGGCACTACATTTCATTTGAGTCGGCAATTCAGTTGGCTTTATTTGTGGTGATATGGCTCTCGTGCACTTCTCTATCCAGGTCTCGTGATGATTTCAAAGTCACTCCGGAGGTTGGCTTGGGCCAGGGCTGGCGACCAGGAGTGAAAATGCCGAGGCGTTTTTGACGAGCTCGTTGAACTGGGGAGTAAGGTCACAACCCCTTACCGCCATAATGTAAGCTTTTTGCCGAGCCTTCCTTCCTTTTTACATGCTTTTTTCACTTTGTATATTTCAATTTTTCTATATATATATATATATATATATATATATATATATTGAAGTATTTTGAAAAAGTGATTCTAATTTCGGTATTTTAATATTTTGAAAATGTTTAATGACAAATCCCCTACAAATAAGGATGTTATTTACATAAAACTATTTCAACTCTATTGGACTGAGCCACTGCTGATATTTTTAAATATATTTTTACTAAAATCAGTTGTAGCCCTGAGTGGGGTATGATCTTTTCTTTTTTATATCTTGACTACATTTAATGTCAAATACGTCCGTTCAAAAACAGAAGTTTCACAACACTCTAATTTTAAAAATACAGAGATCAGAACCTATATTTCATATGGGGAACAAACATTTCCAGTCTTTAGAAGAATAAAAGGTTA
Organism: Amaurobius ferox; assembly: GCA_951213105.1. Classification (NCBI taxonomy): domain Eukaryota; kingdom Metazoa; phylum Arthropoda; class Arachnida; order Araneae; family Amaurobiidae; genus Amaurobius; species Amaurobius ferox. The sequence goes on along the minus strand of OX578136.1, from coordinate 55,182,650 downwards.
TATTTCTAACCAAAGAAAACAGAGAGCTGCAATTATTTTCCTACCCAGATCGTTCGACCTGCCTGAGGGTATAAAGTAACTGTTTGGATGACTAGGACAATATCACCCAATTTACATCGGAACCCAATGGGGATGACAACTACTGGGACTATACTGTCCTTCCCCTAACCTGTCACCTCTTGGATGGACATATCATTTCAGTTTCTGACAGCAAAAACATTGGCCAACTTGTTTTCATCCCCTATACCTCTCAACTTTAATTATTGTTCTGAAAAGGTGGGTCATATTGTAAATTTTTCCATTTGAGGGCAATTTAGGAAACTGCATGTAAAATAGTGACATATTTACCCTCTTGGTTTTAAGAATGTGTACCAAATAGATCATACCGATAGAATTGAGTCCTAAAAACTCAAGTTCAAATTTAATTTGCCCTATTTCAATAGCAGTTTTTAGTTGTTTCTCATCACTGAGCATGTAACTCTTGAATTCCATTTTCATGTTCATCATGAAACTCTGAACAGTACAGTAAGCTTCACCAGATTGAGTAGGGGTACCGCGACTCAAAAAAGTTGCCAGTATTAGTGAGTTTGCAATCAAATTTTTCTAGTTTAGATTTTAGCACTCAAAGAAATGTGGGGCCTTTGAGAAGTGACCACAATGAAAAGGGCATTCACAACATTATCAATAGTGATCTCTGCATCTGGAACAGGAACATTCTGATTTAGGCTGTGATTTTTCATTGCAAAAGAGACATACTGCACTTTACCCGGCTTCAGCAATTATCGAACCTGAAACCTGCTGAACAAACAGTCATGAATCTATTTGCAGTCACCTTGGCTTCAAAAAGTGGGAAAAGTAGGAGTTTTCCTACTTTTCGGTACGAATTAGGAAAAGTGGGTGGAATATGATACTTGTTCTTTCCATAAGAATGATAATGAAGTAATAGAAGTTATAAATATGATGAAAAATTACTCATAAAACAAGCATGTATCTTACATAGTTAAGCATGTGTATTCTTCTGTATGATTTATAATTTTTGCAAACCCTTTTAAAAATGGATTATATATATATATATATTAGTCAAAATGTAATTTGAACAAGGGCACATAATTCACAAGTCATCTAACAGCCAAATTTTATAAAATCTGGTGGTTAGTTTTTAGAGTAGACATTACACAAGACACATACTCACATCATGCTAAAAATATTTGATTTGTGTTTAAGAATACTCTAAACAAGCAAATCCATTAAAGAATGATTTCAAACTTTTAAACCTTTTCACAATATTTTCCCTGTACATATATTATATACAGTAGAGTACGTAAAATGTGTTAATCCTTGTGCCATTATTCATAAATTAGCTATATTGGAGAAAGAGAAAAATATATATAAATTAACTAATCTGTCATTTTCCTCTTTTCAATCTAAATCTTGAGTTAATGCTGTAACAAGTCAGCAACTATATAAAAGAAATCTTAGAAAAAAAATATCTATACTTACGACTTCCAGAGCACATATAGTTTTTCCTAACACTAACATGCCAACTGCTGATGCTTTAAGACTTGGTCTGCTACGGATGTTATGACCAGATGCACCACACTTTACAACATGATATGTGCCAGGACCTAGATAAAATTTTATGAATTATAAAATTTGAATTTTATCTTTAAATAACATATTAATAAGCTGTGTATATTCATGTTTCTTGCAGTTAAATTTGAATATAACTTCAAGGTCTAAAAAAACATGAAAAAAAAAATATGTCACAGGTCCAACAATAAAAACAGAATATACAATATTTTGAAAATAAAACTTGGGATTAATACACAGCAGTAAATTACTCAAGTTACACCTTCTCCTTTTAAAAATTAGATAAAATATTTTTAATTTGAAACATTTGAAATCATTAAATAAACAATTCATATTAGTACAAATATAAAATGGCATTAAATTTAATGTATTCCATTAATCTTTTATCATGGAATTCAGAAAAAGATGAAACAATTATTTATTGAAAATGAACATTTATAAAAGAAAAAATTATATTGATAAGAAAAAGGAGTTTTCCTACTAGTTCTGTTTATTTGGAATTGCTTGAACATTCATTTTATTTAAGTAAAGATTCACTAAATCATAGTGGATCTTTATATATCTAAATGATATTTCATTATCTCAAAGTATTTTTCTGTTAATTCTCAAATATAACATGAATCTTATATAGTAAAAAAAATTGTTATATATAAACTAATAATGTACATAGCATAGCTACAAACCAGTAAAATTAAATACCGGAAGATTTTCCCTGGGCTACAAATTTATAGTCAAAATAGAGAAAATTATAGCAAAAATCTAATATTTTGAAAAAGATAAGAAAAATGAGGATTTTAATGAGTTATATAAATTTCCATTTGTTTCTTATAAAATGATCATATATAGAAACAACTAAATACGCTCATAAAATTATATATTTAAATAAAAGTAAATTTAATAGTCCAACATTTACAAATATGGATTTTTTTTTAGCAAAAGGTATAGTGATTTAATGATAAAATATGGGGATTTTTTGCCAAATTACAGATTACATTAAAAAAAATTACTACATTAGAAATTTTCATAAATATAATTAAAAATCGAGAGATTTTGATCTGAGTCAAGAGAATGGGAGCAACTATCAAAAACTTAGAATCTCCATAAAAGAAAAATCAAGAAAGAATTAGCAGATATGTATACAGGCATAATGTAATCTTTTGCAAAAAAATAATGTACACGTAATTATTCTTTCCCTATTCTGCCTTGGTGAATGAGCTTTATTATGAAAGTTTTTTTGTATTGCTTTGATATTTCAATCATCTTTAATTTTGGTGTAATCTTAGAATATATATATTTTACTTGATTTTATACATTTATTTAGAATCTGGGACAGATTTGAAGCAATTAATTCACACATATGAGTACCTCTTGCTACATAAAACCGTCCATCTTTCATCTCATCAGATTTCTTCTTTAGTCCCTTCTCTTTGAAAAATTCTGTTAGGACAGATTTAGGCTCCTGTTAAAAGAATATAAATATGCATGAGTAGAAACAGTACTTGATTTTGCTTGCTGTAGCAAACCCATGAATTCTAACAATTTACAGCACTTTCATAATTACTCTAAAAATAAGCTTATAACTTATCAGAACTTACTGCTTTCATCATTGCTACCACTAAATAATAATTTCCCACTAAAAACTTCAAGAACTTTTAAAAGACCTATCATTTTTTCAAAAAATATTTTCAAGGACAATATGCGAAGTCTAGCATTTTAAATGAAAGTGAAAAGAAATTAATAAGCAAATTAAACTTAATAACTAATAAACAGTGGTACGGCTCTGTAAGCTAATAAAATGCTTCACTTATTCATAATATTACTCCAGTTAAGCATATATATTTTCCAAACTGGAAAACACAGGGACCAAATTCTACTCCAGCTACCCATTGGTGATTATTTTAGCAGACTGTAGCAGCAAATGAGTTATGCAAATTATAACAGTTTCCTTGATGGCCACTATATGTCAAATATGCTTACCCTGAATCAGAGCATGTGTTACTTTGACTTGATACCTTATCATTGGTTTACAAATTTCACGGAAATTCATCAACTAAGAGATGGTGTACATTTTGTAACATCTCAAAAACATGGAATTATATTGTCATATCGACTTTCAAAACACAATCTCAGTTTCTTACATTTCTGAGTCATTTTGCAAAATTATTTTCTGTTCTGGTAGGCTAACATGAGAAAGTAAGATTTTGTTCGGAGTCTTGGTCCTTCACGAGGATGGCTGATGCCAGCATTTGTCTGGAAGAGACGTCATCTGGGGTTTGAATTATGATACATCACTGTTGCAGGTGTTGGTTAGCCAATGAGAGCTTGATTGATGAGTGACGTTGGAGCTGTTTGAATGATGCTAGTGGCATTTTGACTCTGAATTACAGCAGAGGTGGATGCTCATGAAGTCACGGCGTGTTTTCCGAGAAAATGTTTAGTTCGTGTGGATAGGAAAATATGTTTATATAAGATGTACATATTAAAATTTGGAACATGGGAATTACTGTATTGGACGAGCAGTTGTGCTCTCTAGTAAATTTATGAAGAGCAAAAATTGAGCGAAGTTTTGTCATCTTTCGGTTTGGACTGCAAAAGTGGAATGGTGCAGTGGAGCAGTATTTCGAGAATATGAAGTGCTACTCAAGAATGAAATCACTGGTGTGCCTGGTAGAATGACTAAAGGTGCCGAGGAAACAATTGTGTTCCAGAATGTTAATGCCAAACTTTGAACCTTTGACCATCCAAGACCCTTTGTTGAGCAAAAATGGCAACTGGAGTTGAGTGTTCCCGCCTCTCCTCTTCCCGGATATCCCTACTGTATAGTTAAGTACAAGAAAATCCGTAAGTACATTTTTTAATATTGATATGAGCTGCTTCGAGATTACTTAGTATTGGACAAGAGTTATCACTGGACATAGATATACTTTTATGTAATTGCTCAAAATATAGTTAATTTTGATTTGAATAAATATTTATCATTTAGAATTTACTTGTTCTGCTTTCCACTACTTGTTAGATTTATGTGTTGTTCTTTCCATTAGCAATCGAACAATGGCTGACCAACCGACTCCTAGAATCAGCCGGTGAAATGAACCTGGTCAACACAGTGCAATATTGTTTATAAGTTTGGTAAACTAAAACTTGATACCACAATATCAAATAATGGACTACATTTGATATAAAATTTGGGAAAATTGACATTTCAAAATTAAAATCACAAATGCAAGTTATTCAGAAACAATCCCAACATTTAGTTATTTATCACATATTTCTAAGTTATACATTAAAACTGAACGTAGAATAAATAGCTAATTTATGAAATAGATTCTACATAGCTTATGTTTCATACCCCTTCTAAAATAAATACACAATTCAACACTGGTAAGTATATTCATACTACGCAAGAGTTCATGCTTACCTCAACAGGTATTAGAAGTGTTTTGCCCAAATGCTGATTATACTGCAAACACCATGCTTCAGTAAAGCCATTTTGACAGTACTTTCGAACAGTATCAGGATTTAGTCGAACCCATACTCCATCATCATTACGAAGCTGATAAACAGATCACATTTATGTATAAAATTAATAGCAGTATAGTCTATGATTACAATATAAAATAAAAATTAGAATTTAATAAATCTTATCAGAATAATTTAGTAATAACAGATAACTACAAAGGAATGTTAATTATGCTAAAAAGCTATATATATACTTTGTACGTAAAGAAGAAACGTCTACTATATAGTTAAAAAGGCTTTTATTTTTAACAGAACATGATATATTTGTTATTAATCCTTTAAGCATTGCTGACAAGTTCAACTCGTCATGCATTGCACTACCGCTAAGCGGGTTTGATGAGGTAGACTCGTCATGCACTTTTAAAGCCGAGACTCCTGTATGTGTGACAGAAATAACACGTCATATGATGTTTTTTATGAGATATTAACTGTGTTTATAATCTTTTACACTAGATGGCAGGAGTAGTCCTACAAACTAAATTTTATCAGAGGCAGTATTTCGTAAACACGTGTAAAATAAACGCAGTTTTGTTGGGATTTCAAATTCAAAGCAATGGCGGCCTCAAATGCTTTCAATCTCATTTCAGCAAAGCATAAGTTATCTCACATCCTGCAAAAAAGAGCCAACTAGGCAAGGTGTTGCATGTTATGCATGTATGTTATGTATCCAATAAAACTGGCAAAAAGCTTAGGAAAGAAACCAGGACATGGTGTCCAGACTGTGAAGTTACTCTTTGTTATATTCCATGTTTTAAAATTTATCACACCAAGAGGAACTATTAAAAATTGGAATTGTATGTTTTTTATTTACTTATCTGTTATTATGCATGTTTATTTACTTATCTGTTATTATACATGTTTATTTACATAATACTTATTTCAACAAAACACCTTCTCATTCAACACGCAGTTAATGGGGAAAAGGGTATGGGAGAAAAAGAACTCCCCACTGCAGTGCGCCTGAAGGGAAATAAATGACATGCTTAAAGGGTTAATGTGATTAATTTATTTCAAGAGTTTAATGAACCTATAAAAGCACTTATTGGCATTCAAGACCTATAGAAATACTCATTGACCAGTAAAGCAATATTATAGACCATGAAAGTTCATGTAAATTAACATTTCACACTTTTGGTAAGTTCCTTGATGTCTACAGAAGACACTAGAATATATATTAATCAAGATGTGGATTGATTTAAATCTACATGTAACACTCACATAAAAACAGCATTCACATTGCTTTAACATTATGTATAATAAAATTTTATATTTTTTACATGGCTATACTCAAAACGTATTGTTATATATAACCATCTCAAACTAGCTATTTAAGAGTGATATGGTGGATCTTTAGTGCAACATTACATACAAAAAAGCATATTCTATTAATCATATTTAATAAATATAAAATTTTTAAATGCAACAGTCCAGAAAATGTACAATATATCCTGTATTTACTGTCTGGCACTACACACACAACCACATGACTTTGAAATATAAAATTTGTTCACTAATAATCAAAATGCATTTATCTATAAAAAAACTCACATTTTTCATTGATAAATGTGATTATATTCTCCAAAGATTGCAATGTCTTCAACACAAAGAAAAAATTTAATTTGCACAACGCATCACTTTCCTACGAAGGAATTTTTCCTATTAAGGAATTTCTATGTTCTGGGAAAACAACATAAAAAAATCTGATGTGGGCAGCACATGACTTTCCTTATATAATGCCATGAATTTACTACTTTTACAGTAAAAAAAAAGATTATTATTATAAGAGATATTTATATTCTTTCCAAAATATTGAATTTTCGTCAATGAGTCGTCATTTTCATTGATTTAGTGTCATTTTTATCCATTTGGCGAGTTTTTTGCTAATGTAGCAATATTGAAGAAAGTCGCCAAGTTGGCTACATCCCACCAAATTCATCGCCAAAACATCGCCAAGCGTTATGGACGGATAAATAAGTTATTCTTAGAGCAGATAAATGACTATTGGCGTTCAAATATAAAAGTATTACTCAAAGTATCTTTTTTTATGAATGGAACGAGCTCGATCCACGAGAATGATGTCGCAAAATTATCGTATGGTATTACATATAAAAAGTGAACATATTTCTCAATAGGAAATATTTTTTTTTATTTTATATGATTTTTTGATAATTTTTTTTTGAAAAATATGCAATATCTTGAGAACAGTTCTTGTTAGCATTCTAAAATTTATGTCAATCGTTTTCTAATGAAAAATTACATAAGAAATGTCTATTTGCGTAACTTTATTAGAGGTTTTGATTTTTTGATGATTTTTTAAAAATTTCACTCGAAAATTTAAGGGGGGGTTCTGAACATTCGATTGTGTATAAAAACAATAGGCATCCAGTGTTTACGGTCTGTAATTTTGTGCCAAATTTCGTTCGAATCGGTCCATTCGTTCATCAGTTATCGTCTCCACAGACTCACTGACACACACACACAGACATCACTTCAAAAATGTCCGATTCGTGATGAGGGATGTTTGAAACGCGCTCTCCCGTCGAAAACTCAAATTCGAATTTTCGACCACATCCCAATACTTTCCTTATACATTACTGTATATAAGGAAAGTAAAAAGAGTTTTATTATAACTCAATCTCACTAAAAGTCTATAGACTGATAGCTGTTACTAATTTATACTGAGCATAATGAATTTCATGAAAAGTGTTTTATTTTACTTTATTTTATTTATTTTGACAGATATCACACTTTCCATGAAAACTGCTACATTATTTCACTATATACCATACACCCTATATACAGGGTGTTTTAGAAATATTGCAGGATTGAATATCTCTTGAAAGACATTCTAGATCCATAGTTCCAATTTAAGAAATGAAATAAGGCAGGCTTTCAGACTATGGCAGTTTGGGTTATATGAAATGCTTTAGTAAAAGGACTAAAAATTTAACTATTTATATGAGCCATCTGCAAAAGAAGTTTGAATTAACAAACTTTTCCTTATTCATTTAAAAGATCTTTTGAAAATAAACCCAGTTTTTTAATATGCACAATTAGCAAGAAAAAATTGTCAAAGATATGACTTAAACCACCTTCTCATCCGATCAAACAGCATGGCAAAATGATACATTTCAGTGAAAGTACAAAAATTGAATTTCTGCAAATAAAATTTGTATTTAAAAACTTAAATGTGTACCTATCTTTAGCAAAAGTTTTATACAGTTTAAAAATAAACAACCAAAGTTGGCTATTCTCAAATGTCTTTAATAAAATCTCCATCCATGGCGTACATAAAAATTATATAATTAGAGCACTTTCAGACATTCAGAAATATTCAAAAACACTCTCGTTATATAATTTTTATATACGTCATGGATGGAGATTTTATTAAAGACGTTTAATAATAGCCAACTTTGGTTGTCTTTATTTTTAAAGTTTTAATGATTTTACATGTTTTCCATACAATTTTATTGTTTTATACAGTCCCTAAATTCATGGTGATAAACTTTAATGATATGCTGGGCAACTTTGATAGTATAACAATGGAACTATTTCTGTCTGACTAATTTGGCTAAAGAAAATATTTTTATAATTGAAAATAATTTTCTAGGAGGCCCATTTTAAAGCTAAAATTTGCACTTTTTTACTAAAAGGTACCACATGATCAAAATTTACATATGATAATAGTGTTCTTTAATTAAAGCATATCTTAAATTGGAGTTATAGGTCTATAACAAATCATTCAGGAGGTATTTAGTCATACAATCTTTCTAAAATACCCTGTATACTGACTAAAATCTACAATTATACACATTTTTCTACTACTCTCAATTATTTCTATCATAAAGAACATTTTGAAATAACATTTTTTTTTCTAACTTTGACAGTAATAAATATATTTTATTAATATTTCATAATCTCAAACTAGGTATATTTTTTAATCATTTGCTTTCCCAGGTAGCAGTAAAACATTTAAAGTGAAAGCAAATTTTTTAATGTATTATGATTGGCAGAAATTGATAGAATTTGCTTTAAAAAACTTGATATATAAGAATTGAAAATATAAGAGAGTTTCCATGGGAAAAATTAAAACATTTCATGCTAAGAGTCACAGGTTCCTAATCCCTGCATAAAGCAACAAAAATACTGAACAAATTCACAGTACAAAAGGCTTTAATTGAAACTAAAAAATCATTAGCAGTTTTACTTACCTCATCAACAAAGGTAATAGTATCATTTACTCTAACAGTTCCAATTTGCTCACTTTGCAAAGATGGGTGACTTCTAACTCTTAAACCAGCACTGAATTTAACATTAAACTTTCGTATCTAGTGATATATAAAATAAAAGATAATTTTTAAATATATAAAAGGCACAAAATACAAAACATTAAGTAGAGTAATAGCATACTTTGTCTATATTTGATTAACACATTTTCATCATAAGTTGGGTCTAGATTTGACTTGACTCAAAGAAGCACTTCCTATAGTACCAAAACCCTACTACATTATCAAAACACTATCAGGAAATTTTTTTAATAATTATAAGGATCTTCAGGATGCTATTATAATTTTACCATATAACTCAAAATAATTTTCTTAACTCTATGAAACTGTAATTTGGATATTAAGTGGATATTTTATAAGTTTATAATGAATTTAGTGATGGTTTAGGATTTGAAGAAAATTGAGTAGTGTTATCTGTAAATGTATTATTTAAGTAGCGGGCATTTATTTATGACTGGATAATTTGCTGCAGTCTTAAATAAAGTAAGCGTACCATATCAATAGTGAGCAAGAAATGGTCTAAGCTTTCATAATGTAACTTGTAAACCTTCTTAGCATACTTTTGATCAATGCAGATTTTTTAGTCATAAATAGTATGTTTATACAAATTTACACAGTAGGGAAAAATATGAGAGCAAATAATTATTTTTTGTTTACAATTATTCAACTATTAATAATTCATGTTGAAACTACCCCTACTATACAATCAGCATTCATTGCTTTTAAAATAATTCACTCAAACAATTATATCAAAATTCTGAAAATTAAAATACTTTGACAGTAAATGCATAAAACAAAAAGTTAAAGGTATCAACCAGTTTTAGAGGCAATTATCCTGATAAAAGACGCCCTTATTTGCTTCTTAACCCTCTGACTCTATGAAACTATAAAACTATTCCTCTGACTCTATGAAATTATTTTTATCTCAAATGTGTTAAAAAATCACAGAATTTTTTTTTACGGCTGGTTTTAGATTTATTTGGATACAGGGTACACGAATAAATAATTACCTTTTTTTTTTTAATTAAGCAGATAATTAAGACAGGCATGGGTCTATATTATTCCCCTGAGTTAACTTAGCAGAGAATGTGAGAAAATCCTTAGCCCGAGTTATCTCAGGATAATATTCTAAAATAAAACACACTATCTAAAGTTAACTCAGAATAATAGGTTAGAGGATTAAACCAGTTGATGTCTTTAACTTTTTATTAAATGCTGTTACTATTAAAGTATTTTTATTTTCAGATCCTTTAGTTTTAACTAATACTCAATTTCAGAGAACATTTCTCTGAAATCGAGTATTGCTAATTTGAAATTCAGTGGTGTTACTAGACTTTTGGTGCCCTGGAGCGATTAACTTCTGGGCACCTTTCCCCATAATGCATATAGTCCCTAACCTTTAGTCCATTCAGTTTTCAGATTTTTTTTCAAGATATTTTTTGACATGCATAGAAGCTGAGAATATAAATGGTGTTTTTTTTAAAAATCGATATAATAATTAGAAGTTGTTTTATTATTTTTGTAAAATGAATGCATTACATTTTCATATATATTACAAATACTTGAATTTTTTACCAATATTTTACAAAAGTATAAACTTTCATCTTATTATTATCTGTGTTTGGCATAAAACTGTAGTAAAACATTCCAAAAACTAAGCAATCTACTGCAGGTTAGACTATTTTTCATACCATAAAATGGGGAAAATTAAACAAGCAGCTGGATGGTAAAAATTCTCTTAAGCCAATAATTTGTTCTTCGCAAGAATGCCCCTTCTTGTTTGGATTCCTGCTGTTAAAATTGAGTACTGCATTGCATATTTGAATTGCGTATTGTAACTTTCTCGAAAATTGAGTAAACATATCAACACAAACTTTAGACAGTGACTCTTAAGTAAATAACTTTGTTTTTCAAAATACAAATTTACTTACTCTGCTTGGCTGGTGAGATGTTTTGGGTGTAACTTGCTTTGCTGGTATCAGTAAACCTTGAGGAGGTTCTTTTACTTCAACTGACCTTTGCTGAGAACCACCTTAATGAAATTTCAATAAAAAGTTAGTTGGATGCCAATTGCACACATGACATAGATCAACTGCGCATATACATACTTTTAAAATTAAATCGCACAATTTAAAAGTAAAACAGAAGATATCTTTAACAGAAAAAGAATAAATAAATATAAAATTTTAAAGTAACATATTTATCAATTCAGATTAAAGTTTTCTTTGTGGCAGAAAAAAAAATTTAACAAAAATTTGTCAAATTTTAATAAAAAAAATTACAATTTTTTGTAAAAATATTTTTTAAACATGAAACGTTGAGCTTTTCTTGTAGAGTCAATATCAGACCAGAATGATCGAATTCTGCCATTTATGAATTACTCGTATTAAAACCCGAAGACCGACATCTAAATAAAGAATTTTTATAAACATAACATTTTATAAATAAATTACCTAAGTCAGGGGGCATGAGCCAGATTTTAGCAAGATTCCAGATTTAAATTGGTACAATGCTAACTGAAGCCGGATTTGCCTGCTTTTAATAAGCAAACTTTACAGGTGCTTGTATTTAACTGAGCATACAAAATAGTAAAACTGAATAAAGTATTTAAAAATAAATGGAAAAACTAGAGCAAGAGAAAAAACTAGAGGGGATATACCGGAGGTACATATGTTACGTAGAATCTATTATGTGTCTTGTCACATGGGTGCTTGCAAATAAAACACCAGTTTGCATAAAAATTTCATTTACTTCTACAAACTGTCAACAGTCGCCTGTGATAGAAAAAAAGAAACAAATTGGCATAGAAATATCTAAGTGTCTTAGAAACATTAAATCTAAACATCAGCAGTCTAATGTTGTTGGTGTAGTCTGTATCAAATCCATACCAAAATGTCGCTTCATAAATTCTAGAAATGTTTTGTTTACATCTTTAATCAAGTCAAAATTAAAGTCACCAGTAAGTGGCTTCATTTTTGCCAATTTGGCAACATTAAAAAAAAGTTGCCTAATTTGTCATCAAAGTCAACAAAATTTTCATTGAACATTCCAGATAGATAGATACATAAACAAATAGAGCTGGATCATTATTAATTTTTGTATAGCCAACAGCCTTGCATAGAATAAATGCTTTCCTAAAATACTGAAGACGTTTAGAAGTGCGAATCAACTGAGGCAAAAGAAAGACATTGATACACACAGAGTCACACATTTTAATAATGTAAATGTTTCTCCCATCTACCAAATTCATTTTCAACCAAGCATGGCTGGTTAAAACTAGGTTTACCCAAGCAGTGTTGAATAAACTAAGGTTTACCCAGTCTTTTTGGATAGTGCAGGCTTCCCCCAGATAATCCTTGGTCTATTCCATTTCGGGCTTTACCCATAACATATACATTTATACATTTAATAGTATATTTATAATTCTATGTACAACAAAAATCTAGATTAGAAATATATTTTTAAACTTGTCTTTAAAAACAAGTTCAATTGTACATAAAATAGCATACCAATATCAAAACCATCAATAACAACTTTCAGCTGATACCATCCAGTCGAACCAGGTGTCCAATTGGCAGTATATGTCCCATCATTATTAGTACGAACCAGCATATTTTCGATCAATCGTTTTTTAGCAGGTGACACATAGCGTAGTTCTTCAAAAGAGTAGTTCTCATATTCCTAAAATAAGAAATATATACACAAATGAAGCTATTAAGCATTTCTTAAAAAAAATTACCACAATACTTACAGGACAAAATTTATCCAAATTAATTATAGTACATCTTTAAAAAGAGAGAAAATTTCCTAGAAATTACTAATGTATGTAAATTTAAGATTATTATACTCTTATTGCAGATAACAGTATCTATGGGTCAGTTTCATAATTATTATGTACTCATCAGCATGGAATGGCGTAAATCTGCAATGGCAGCAAGAAAACTTGCTTATGTACCACAATTTTATGAACCACAATGGGAAATGACATATGTATTCTTCTAATTCTTCAAAGAAAATGTGTAGGAGTATAATAGGACAGTTGTATAATAGGACTACATTTGTCAGTTCCCATTGATATTCACAAAATTGTAACACATAACAAGTTTGCTTGCTACCATTGCAGAAAATGCCTATTCCATACTGAAAAGCACATAATAAGTGCAAAAAGAATCCATGGATGCTATTGTTTGCAATGAGAGTATAATCCAAACTATAAAAATGTCTTCTATAGGCAAATTCTATGACAGTGAACATGAAAATTCTTTAACTAAAATATAAAAAATTAATTATGCAGGGGTAACTGTATAAACTTTTGGTGCCATGAAAAATAACCTTATGGCCATTGAATAAAGATATCTGTATTGAAATTAATGCAAAATTTTACAAGGTAAAATTAACAATGTAAAGTACGTTATTACTTGTTTTTGATTCTGTTAATACTATATAAAGTATAACACATCAAAACTAAGCATGAAAGTTTTTACTTGGTCATCACTTCACCACCCTTGAACTGTTTTTTTAGACTTTGCAGCACTTAAACAAAAAAAAAGAATATTGCATGACTTAGACACACAAAATTATTTTAACTAAATGATTCTAGAATTTTTCAGTTGGACATTTTGGCATATACTTTCAGGTAATTAAAGCAAAAAGTATTACTACAAAACCAGTCCAAAGTTAGTCAACCAAGTGAGCACTTTTGCTGATTTGAAGTCTGTTCACATCAAAATTAGATAAAGTATATAGACATATTGATGATGATTCATTTTGGTAAAGCCAGTATAAGGACAAACATAAGCAAATTAATTAGAATTATAAAAGCAAGAATGAATTAGGCAAAAGTGTGGAGACAAAACATACATCATTTTGCATTAATTCTCAGACTTTTACATTTCTTGCAATACATTGCCTATGTAAAGGGAAACTGTTGTGATGAGATCAAATATCCAACTCTCAGATTTTGATAGACTTGCGCATTTTAAGCATTGCTCAATATGAATCAACCATTTTCTCAATGCCTGTCTGTGGGTATCATATTTATCGAACAAATTTTGCAAATTGAATTAAATTTGGCATGATTATTTCAATTAATAAATATATGAGACATAGGTATTTTCAAAAACCTAGAACCCAGAAAAAGCCCTCAAGTTTTTAAACATGGTTTCAATTTTTTTTTTTCATGGTTAACATGGTTCAAAAATTGAAAAAAAGCATTACAAAAACTATTTATGTTACAAAAGTAGCTATTTGATGTGATGTTTTATTTAAAAGCAAATTACATAATTTTTTAGATATTGCACGCTTTTGATGAAAAATGAAAAAAATATCAAAGAAATTAAATAGGTTCACTATTATCAAATGAATGTATGCCATTAAGTGCTTTTATCCAGAAATAAAATAAAATGACACCATTGTTTAAAAGTTATCCTGGATGGTTCTTGAGATATTAGAAATATTACTTTTCCTCATACAGCATGATATCGCTTGAATCAAATGATTTCCATAAAATTTAGAATGTTTTTTTCAATTAGCAGCAAAATCTCTATTGATTTTCAGCTACACTGAGCTATAAGAAAGCTCTAATTTCCCATTATTTAGCATGTCTATATTTCACCCTTACAGTATGACCTCAATCATATACTTTAAGGCATAAACTACCCTTAGCACTTGATAATATTAAACTATAACAGTGTTCCCAAACAAAATAATATATCTACAAGGTTAAACTGCTTCAAAATTAAAAGCATACTCACTTTCATTACAGTGATAGCATAATAAAACATCTTGTCTTTCACAGTTATTTCATAAGGTGTATCTAAGTTTGGAGGATGGTGGCCACCAAATGTTAACATTCCTGTTTCTGGCTTGCTCACTCTGGCTAATTTTCTAGTATGGTCACTGCCTTCATTTTCTTTGTCATATGTATTCATAGGAACAGCCAAAACTTCTACCTAATATAAATAATAGAAGTGAAAATTATTAATAAAAATACTTATACAAATTTAATTATAATACTTATACAACAAGAAAAAATTTCACATTAATAAGGTACATAAGCTAAGCTTATGGAAACATAACCAAAATGGTTTTAACTTTTTTCACCTGCTTGTGTGCACATATTTGTAATGCTGATAGAATTTTAACTTAATCATTTTTACAGATGACACTTTTTCAAAAAGCTTCAAAAAGAGATTGGCTTTATTTTTAAAAGGATTGTTTTAGAGTGTACTTAATAAATTGAGAAACACACATATTGATATAGATTGCATATCAAAGGCTGAATTTAAATCATGGCATTTAAAATAACTACAAATTTTAGGAAAATAATCACAAATCATTAGTTTAATTAATGCCACCGTACGATCTTGCAAGGTCATACAGATACCAAATAACTGAAATAGAGCTAGAAAATATATTGGTAACAAATTATCATATATACTCGTAAGTTGAATATTTCTGAAGTAAAAATTAGTCTCAAAACTGTAAGAAGTCATTTATATGCTAATTAATTTAAAAGAAAATTGTTCAACTAAATTTGAACTATAGAGTATTCAAAAACAAAAATACACAAACAAATATACACAAACAAATATAACATATTTTAACACTTAAAAATACTAATTACTTAATTATCTTGGGTTTATTTTTTTAATGCAGCTTAATATTTACAATTAATGTTTTGGCAGGCAAAAGTATTCTAATGCAAGCCTACAAAGTGAAATAATTTTTTTATTCATGATAATTGTTATTTTTGGGGGCAGGGGCATAGTTTTTTTTTTTTTTAACATTTTACACTAAAATGTTTACAGAAAAGTACCTTTAAAGATGGTGCTTGAACAATTTTTCCATACTGATCTTTAGTTATTACAGTAATGATAGCAGGCCAACCACATTTCAGTTCTTCTTGACTACATAACAGCTCACACTGTTTAGGATCAACATATGATTCTGGTTGCAGCCATCTAAAGAAATTGCCACAAATACTTTACAATTAATACTTTACAATTAATAATTCAAGGAAACAAAATTAAATTAATTCTATGAATACACAAATAGAATAAATTTCATTAAATCATTCTGTGTATTACATTAAGTAAAAAATTGATCTTATATCATACTAAATATAACATAAACAAACCACAATGCTAGTATTACATAACACAGCTACTATGTATTATATACACAGCTACCAGCTACTAACACAGTTATAAATTCTATGGTCTAGTCTTATATGCAGCCTTAAATTCCTTACGGACCAGCCTTATGGCAAAGAATTGGTATACTTGCGGTATGAGATAAAATTATTTGGTTATCCTGCTATTATCTATATAAATAAAATTGAAAATCTGTCTGTCTGTCTGTCTGTCTGTCTGTCTGTCTGTCTGTCTGTCTGTCTGTCTGTCTGTCTGTTTGTCCCATCATCACGGGAGAACGGCTGAACCGAATTTGATGAAATTTTGTGGGTAGCCTAGAAATAGCCCCACTTATAATTTAGTCTATGTTTGAAATTTCTACGACCAGTGGTTCTCAAGATATTAGTAAAAAATGAAACTTTCGTTTATCTCATCATCACAAGAGAACGGCTGAACCGAATTTAACGAAATTTTGTGGGTGGCCTTGAAATAGCCCCCCATAAATTTTGCCCAAGTTTCGAGTTTCTAAGACCAGGGGTTGTCGAGATATTAATGAAAAACGGAACTTTTTTTATAGGAGTTCTACTCTCCAACTCCGTGGTTTATCCAAACGCAAAGGATAAAAATCGTTTGTTTAAAACGTCAAAGGGAATTAAAACTTTATTTTTGAGTTTGATGCAGGATTTTTGCATTAAATAGTCACTATCTGAAAGCATGAATTGTTTGAAACATGAATTTAAATGGAAAAATCTACCTCCATGTTTTGTATTTCACAAGCTTTTACTCAACGATTAGAAGTATAAAGGTATTAAAATGGTTATTTAATTTCGCATTTTATGAGGAAGATTCTATCTTATATCGTGTTGCTCGGCCAAGGAATGAAATTAAATATGTTTGCTAATGATTATTATTATTTTTTCGATTTGAATATTAAATAAATGGGTATTGAAATATATCTTATAAATGAACGGTTTGATTTTTTTTAATTATATTAATTGCGAACTGCATACACCACTTTCATTTATTTTAGCAAAGAGGTTTTAAGCTTATATATTGTGTTTAGCTAATAAACTCATATTTTGTTTACCCAATAAATTCATTTATCCAATTGTTTAAACAGAAAAGGAGTGGAATGGGTATTTCTTCTAACAATATTTTAGTGTTTTCATTTAGTATATACAAACTGGATCACGATATTTTATTCAGATCTGCGAATTTAGAGCTACGAATTTGGCTGGATATCGCTAACTTGGCAAATTTCTTAAAATTTACCAAATTGATTGAAATGTCCCCAAATTGATAAAAATGACGTAAATCAATGAAATTTATTTTGTTTTGTTAAAAGAAAGTACTGAAATGGTGTTTCGTTAGCATTTGTCTGTCAGTCCAACCGCCCTACTTAGTAACACATTTAGCGAATTTTTGAAATGTCACCAAATTGATAAAAATATTTATAAATCCATAAACATATTTTGAAATTGATAAATTGCCCTAAATAAATGAAATTGTGTTTTTTTAGGGGATAATATTTTGATGATGGTTCGTCAATTTATCGCCAAGTGAGACTGTCAGTTCTACAGTCCCACTTGGCGATAAATTTGGCGATTTTTTAAAATGTCACCAAATTGATAAAAATATTTATAAATCCATAAAAATATTTTGAAATTGATAAATTGCCCTAAATAAACGAAATTGTGTTTTTTTAGGGGATAATATTTTGATGATGGTCCGTCAATTTATCGCCAAGTGGGACTGTCAGTTCTACAGTCACACTTGGCGATAAATTTGGCGATTTTTTAAAATATCGCCAAACCTTCATTAGAGATATTCAGACGATATTTTGACCACCAATTTATTTGAAGCAAATCATAACATGTCGCTTAACAACGGATTTAAATTTAATGTGTTTATGAGGAAGAAGGTTTTTATTAAATCTTTTCCGATTTTAATGATGAAGATATGTATATAAAATAAATTTCATTGCCATCGTATTTTTGACTGGATAATATCAATTACGATCTTCATGTTTAAACATTATTATTATTGATGTTTTCGGGGATTATTGATTCAGAGATTATTGATATGTTCAATTTCTTATGGCATTGTTTTATTGCGGCAAAAATTGTTGAAACTCATATATTGTACGTTGTACGAGTAATCTTCTACAAATGCACGGGTATATCTTCTAATCTAATAGAATATAAGTAGTACATGTATATTGGCATATATTGGAATCAAGCCTTCCGGTATGAAGATGGCAGGGATTATTGATATTTTTAATTTATTAAGTAATCTGTTATATATTGGTAAAAAATTTTCAGACTTCATATTATAATACGGGTAATCCTTTACTAACACTAGGACATATCTTCTAATGTATGACATTATAAGTAGTACGGGTTTATCTTCCCATATAATTTTAGCACTTTCATTTGGGCACATATTGGAATTAATTATTGCCTACTGATTTAAAGATTACGGATTTATTGATATTTTCAATTTATATATGTAATCTACTAATACAGGTTATATCTTCTAATATTCACGTATATAAGTAGTACGGATCCCATACAACACGCTATTGTTTTGCATATATTGATTCAATTCCATACTTTTTACAAATTTGCTTACAAAAAGGCCAGGATATTTTATTCTTCAGATCTACCCGTGAAGATAATTTTGAATAACGAGAACAGCCATTCCTTAACTTATTTTTAGGAGCATTATGTTAAATATTTTAACAGAATATTTTGATTAAAAATGCCATTTAGTATACTATAGGAATTTGCACATGATTGTGAATTTTAAGTTTATTTATAGTATATACTCCGTACGAAGAACGGGTATGCTGCTAGTCTAGAAATATAATTAATTAATATAAACTGTCATAGCCATTAAGATCAATGACATCTGTTCAAAAGCTAATGCATGGTTACTTAAACTGCATATGTTTTTACATTTCTCCTAATGAGGAAATGAACATTAGGCTGCCTGCAAATACTGAGGCATATTCAAAATATTAACACGAGATATAATCAACACCATTGAAACAAGAATGTGGTATAAATGATGCAAACACACACAAACAGTGCCAAATTTTAACGTTTTGGGGGTTTTCAGATACATACTTTTTTACATTTTCTAGGTTGAAAACTGTAACAAACATACCATATTTATTGAACCCAATAGCTGAATACAGCAATCCCTCCAATCTACAATTTATCTGGAAAAGGGCAAAAATTCATGATATATCTGACAGTACAATATACATGAGGAGCTTTTTAAAATCAATTTAAAATGTTAGCTAAATGATACTAGCCTTAAATATATCCCTGGGACATATTTAAGGCTAGTAGCTCTTAGCCAGCATTTTAAATTTACTTTAGAAACCTCCTCATGTATATTGTACTGTCAGATATATCATGAATTTTTGCTTCCCTGTTTACACAGACCAAAATACCTTACAAAATTAATATATGAAATATATTTTTTTTTTAAATGCAAACTGAAATGTGCTTGAAATCCATTTAAGAACTACAGATTTCATTTGAGATATAAGAAAGAAAAATTATATTTCCAAATGTGCAATATGAAACTGTGTGATATAAATAGGTACTACTCTGTCCAAGACAAATTAAACTTCTTCAATATTTTCTGCATTGCTAAACACAATCTGTTCTTGCTTTTTTAGTAGATAACTTTAAGAATTAATAAACAACTAGATCGCAACACAAATTCTGCTCAAATAAAATGTGGAAAGCAGACAATCATTTTCAAAAGGTTTGAATCTCCTTTGAGAATAACCTAAATTAGAAACCAAAATTAGGCTCTGCAAAATTAGAATGCACTAAACTTATAAAAAGTGAAAAACCCCTATTTAATCTAGTAAATATTTATATAAGTTTCAGAAAAATAAAATATCTGAATTGAAATAATATATAGAATATACAGATCTCGTTTAAAAAAAAAAGTTAAATCTCAAGAATCTATCTCAAATTAATCCCTTTTCTAGCAGGAAAAGAAAGCCAAAATAAAGCATGCTACGGTGTGTTTCTATCCTACAAAGTAGTAAATCTGAAGTGATGTGCAATCTTTGTACAAATTTCCCTCTTTTCATCCCAACCAAAACTGCATAGATGGTGGTATATGCCTTTTTCTCTATACTGCTTTTAATGTTTTTCTGACAATATTTCACTTTAATATAAATTATTCTACAAATATTCAATAAAAATGGTAATTATAAAATAAATAAAACTACAACAAAAATCAATTTACCTTGCTAATCTTCCACCACTAGTTCCCTGGGCACATGCAACAAAATCTTTAAGAAATAAGTGTTCATTGGACTGGCTACTGAATGGAAGAACACCTTCTAAAGCCTGGTGGATGGTAGGTGGATGGGCCAAAGCAAATCCCTTAGAAAGTAATGCAGAATGATTTTTGTAAACCTAAAATGAGAATGAAAATCAGACTAATAATTTGAACAAAAAGATATAAAGTAAATTATAAAAATATGAAAAAGAATCCAAAAAGAATGACTGACTTGAAATTCGGACAAATATAAAATATGTTAAAACTTTCAATATTTTTGGCAATACTTAGTTTTATTTATTATGATAAAAATTATTACTTGAAAACTTTTCAAATTTATTTTTAGAATCAAACTAATATTTATATAAATATGTTGCAAAATATGAAATGAAAATATGAGATGTTAAGTTAATCACTAGAACTTGGGTTTTAACATTTTTTCATCTTATTTTTTATTTCATCTTAACTTTTCAGACTAATGTGTTGCTCAAATAAATTTTACTGTGTTAATAGCAATTAAGACAATTAGTTTAACTGATTTAAGTGCTAAAAATGTATTTTCCTTCATTTTTTGCCCTATAAACATTAATTAATATTTTCTTAAATCTGCACACCAGTATATAAAATTTGAGAACAAAAATTCCAAAAAATAAAAAAGAAACATGAAAAAAATAGAAGAGTTTAATATACCAATGTGAATTAAAACCACTTTGAACAAGTAATTAAAAATTTTCAATTTAACATTGTCAATACATTAAACTGCATTTTTTATGTATAGTAAAACATTTCTGAAGTACAAATTCAAGAGACTAAAAATATTTTCTATCTTGGACAGGTTAACTGCTCATTTTCTTCCAACAAAATCCCAAATAATTCCCATTTAAAATTGTATTTCATTTCACACAAAGTTCATTTTAAGCAAATTTTGGTATTTTCCATACCATTTAAATTATATATATCTGTTCTTGCTATTTATTTTTATGAAGTTCCTTTTCCTTCAATAACATAAATCACTTCAGTTACAATTAAAACAGAATAAAAAATATAAATATACACTTTGAGTATGTTTTGATTTTCATTTTAATTATGTATTTCTGAGGTTTGTGTTAGACCATGTATTTTTATAGTCCATTTTTCAATAATTTCAATGTCAATAAATTTGTAGCTTTAGGAAACATACATATACATTACAGATAGCATGTATAAATGTGATGCGGGTGCATGCATGTATTCAATAATTTCTTTGAACTATTTTTAAGTTTCTAGGAAGAGTAACTGAGCTTAGTTTTATTGTTCATATACTAAATCAAAAGAAAGAAAAGGAGTCAATGCACTAATTATGGCACAATTATGTTTTATCAATTCCATTCTCTTAATTATTTTGTGATTAAGAAATAAAAAAAAGTTAGTATATAACAATATTAGAAACAATTTATATTATTTTTTGAGTAATCAGATTTTCCAAAGACAGTATTGCTATTGCTATTTTCAATGCATTACATAGCTTTTTCAAAGTAACAAAAAGAAAAAAAATTACTCACGCTCACCTGGCTTGAAAGCTCTTCAATAAGTTCTAGATCATCGTCAACTTCACCAACAAAAGCTAAAATAATAGAAGTAATGTAAATAGGAAAAGTGAATTATGTATTCAGCCTAAATTACTCTCTTGATTTTCTATAGTAATTTAAATGATATAAGACTATGCCTAATGTGTTATGAAAATTAGAAATAAGTTAGTATTTAGCTTTATAAAAAAATAAAAATTAAAAAAAAAAAAAAAAAACCTCTGGGATGAAATCAAACTGAAAGAAAATTATATCATATTAGAAAATAAATTTTAAAGAATTAAATGAAGTAATGAAAATAAATCACCAATAAAAGTAAGGGCATCAAAAATAAAGGGAAAATTTTAAAAGTTATATTAAGTTCAACATACATTTTAAAATATTTTACTTTAAATATTACTGAAAGTTTCTCTGTGGATTCTTGTAGTGCTTATCTTTCTCTATTTCTGACTGCAGCTTTTTTTAAGGTGGAAGACAAAATCTAATAGAGAACCAAGAACAAGCAGATCGAACAAATTTTGCACTTTTGGGAATAATTTTTTCTGGGAATTAAAAAAAAATTGTGTATTTATGTTTATATATTTATATATTTTTATGCATATATTTTTTATTATATTTATATGATTTGTGAAGATTCTAAATATAATATTTAATAATTTATTTTTAAATTAAGAGCAGTTTTAAATTGTTTCTTATAATACATAATTTAAAAATCTATAATAAACAGTAAATCATTTATGATTCTGAATATCATTTTCCATTCAATTTTTATTCCTTTTGTGTAATGTTTCAAATGTTATTTTTTTTTTTTAGATAAAAATTATTTAATAACTTTTCAAAAGCACATGTACATAATAAAAATACTAAATTGCAACTGCAGTATACTGGTATAAAAAATTTTCAGGCACAGAATTTTTTATATTCTCTAAAATTACCTGAAAACATTGCAAACTAAACTGGGAACAAGTCAATAATCGACTTTGAATCTTATTTTAAATTCATCCATAATAGCAAAACTAAACATAGAGGGCCGAACCAGTAATGGACACCCATAAAGATTTTCAAAGTTTAATAAATCATAAAGAAATAACTTTTCATCAAAAGGCTTTGAAAATTGGATTATACAGTCACTGATTTATTACCATACCACAAGTAATGAACACTTTTTGATAACAGAGGTGAATTTTGTTTACTATCTGGCTTAATGGGCTTCATACTATTTTTTATGAAAAACATCATTTTTTAACACAGATATAAAAATTTTATCTGATGATGTAAAACTAGTAGTCATGCACATTGGAACGATACAATACTTATAACTATTCGGCAATTTGGGATGGAAGAAACAATTATAATTAACGGAACTTTCTGAATGTAACCAAACTTATTCACCAATTCCCGAAGATGTGAACATTCTGGTGTCACATTCTGTGCATGCTAAAATGGATCATTTTCCCAAGACAGTCAGAAAAGAAAACTTTGATTGCTAATAAAATATGAAATACAGCTTGGAAAATAAAAACTTTTATGCTTTTGTCCATTTTGCAACATTTCGAATCGAATAAAAAAATAAAAAAAGATATTGGAATTGCCCATTATTGGAAAGGTAAAAAGGAAAGCACAATTTTACACACTTCGATCACCAAGTTTCTTTAAAGTAACTAGAAATTAATGTTAAACATTTAATTTCATAGTTAACAGCTCCTGCAAAAAACCTATTGCAATTTAAGTTAAGAGCTTTTTAAAATAAGAGACTGGGCTGGTCACCAAAGGTGGTTATTATAAATAAGATTTCATATCATCTGAGCATGCATAAATATTCTGCTTAATGGAGCTTTTTCCTATAAATAAATCTTTATAGACATTTGTGATAGAAACTGCATACAAGATAGGTTACTTTTTAAAAAATATCTTTACTTTATGCTGTTTGTGCGACCTCATAAGATATTTAAATTGCAACAAATATTTATAATAAGATAATAAAAAGGCCACTTGCTAGTCCTAAACAGAAAATGAAAAAAAAATGTTTTTCCTACTTTTTGCTACTCCCTAATGTATAGGCAAATCTCTGAAAGTGGATTCTAAAACCAGATAAACACTGTCTGAATAAAATGGTGTCTTTTACTCAGGCTCAGATAAAGATTTCCAAAGGTCCTAAGCACTGAAAATTTTTATGCCTCCTTGATAAATAATTCCAAACTTTTAGAAAAATATTAACATAAAATTTTGGCATGTTAGTGTGATTTAAAATTTAGTTTTCTCAAATATCTCATAACAGTTATGTTATGTATAATTTATTATAGAGCAATTTTATCTTAATGTGTTATATGGAAAACAAATTACAAAATTGAAGTTATTGAATATGTTTACTGTTAAACACCTCTATATCTTCCCAAAAGTGCAAAATTTATTTGATCTGCTCTTGGTACTCTTTTAGATTTTGTCTTCCTTAAAAAAAAAGCTGCAGTCAGAAATAGAAAAAGATATGCACTACAAGAATCCACAAAGAAAATTTCAGCAATATTTAAATTAAAATATTTTAAATTTATGTTGAACTTAATATAATCTTTAAAATTAATTACTTATATTCTCATATATACCAGCAATATACCAGCAATATTACATACATACCAGCAATTTTAATACATATATATCAGCAATTAACGGCTAGAGAACGAGACCGCATCCTGGGGCTGTGTAACATGGATTTGTCCATGAGTTCAATTGTCATGCATATTAGGCACGATGTGAGTACCATCCAATGATGTGCTGTTGTTGTTGAGACCCAGACCATCCGACCTACCAGAAGGATGTAAGGTAACTGTTTGGACGGCCGGGACGTGCCACCCAATTTAGACCAGAATCCAGTGGGGGATCCAATGATGTGTGACACTATGAACACAGGAACATGAGAGAACATGTCGAAGAGGAAGTGAAGCGAACAGGTGCATGATAGAGTGCACAGATCGGCAGATTTGACGAACGGCTTGCCGAGACCCTTTCGCAATGGCAAGTGACATCCCAAACAACCTGCCACTGCCACCATCAACAGTTACAACTACATGCACCCAAACAATTTGCAACAGGTTACATGAAGTACAGTTGTGTGCATGGCGGCCAGCCACTGGGGTGCCATTAAGTGCTCGCCACAGGAATGCATATCTAACGTGGTGTTGTCATCATCACAACTGAACCAATGAATGGCATCGGGTATTGTTTACGGATGAATCTCGCTTCTGACTTTGGAGGAATGACAGTCATGGACAAGTGTAGCAGCATCCAGGAGAACGCCACTTACCAGTCTATATCACCAAGCATCACACCGGCCCCACACACCAAGCATCACACCGGCCCCACACCGGGCATCATGGTTTGGGATGGTATTATGTTCGATCAGCTGACAGCTCTGTTGCACATTGCCTGTAATCTGATAGCGGACTGGTACATCACACAAGTTGTTACGCCTGTAGTTTGGCCACTGGTGCAGGTCATCCCTGGTAAGGTGTTCCTGCAAGACAATGCCAGACCACATGGCGAACTCTCAACAACCTGAACAGAATTCACATCCTTTCCTGGCTGACATCCTCACCGGATCTCTCTTCCACTGAACACGTGTGGGCCCTCATCAGATGTCAGGTGCACCGGGGACTACCAGTACATGCCGTAGACAAATTGTGTGCCACAGTGGACGCTGCTTGGCAAGGATTACCTCAGACAACCATTAATAATCTCATCAATAGTATGCCTGGCCATTTAGCAGCCTGTATAGCTGCCTGTGGGAGCCACATTCTTTACTGAATAAACAGGTTTCTTTTGCATATCTTTGTTTATTCTTTTAATCATTTGCATGTGACTCTCTTCTACTGGTACTATGATTTGCATATGGCTACGTGCATTCCTTCATGGTGTTACAATTTCACTTTTGACGAGTGTAATTCTATTCAAAATAATAGTAAGAAATTAGCTTTAAAATATCTGGGTGCGAGGCTTTACTCAAATTTCTTATACATCCTTATATCATATTGTTTAGGTTTTCTAGCATTAAAATAAAAAAATAAAATAAAAATTGTTTTTATGACTTATTATTTATAAGCTACTATTTTAAACAATTCACACCAGTGGCTTGGATGCATTTGATTTGTGTTAATATCAAATACATCCAAACCACTACTTTAATACTTTACATGCTTGCTTGCGTGAGGTAGCTAGCTCATTAAGCAAGATTAGTATTTTTCATGCACTGACATCATTCCATGAATTATTGCTTTTCCATATACCTAACAAATGCATATAAATTAAATAACATTATAACTTTATGAGAACAATTAAAATATCATTCCATCCTATATGGGGTAATAATAACAATTTTTATCTATTTGTGATCTATATAAAATGTATTATTGCACATCATTTAATTAAAAAAATGAAACATACAAGGTGGTAATATCAGGTCTCTTCTCATAAGTGATGCAGCACACATTCCACCTAAATATGCCAGTTCTCGTTCCAGATGCTTCAGACCTTCCCAACTTTCGATGTTATTACCAAAAGTAATACGAGGGCACTCAAAACCAATGACTTGACATCGAAACCCATAGAAGCTAGCCTTTTCATCCTTGACATAATCAGATGCAGTTTCCAAAGAAAATACCACTTCATTACCTTAACAAAAAAACAAATCATCTCAAAATCATGTTGAAATTAAAATTAAATAATTAGATTTGTTTAAACTTTACATAAGTAAAATATGATATGACTACATCTAATATATGGCTAAGATGACACTAAAATTTTAAATTAAGTTCTTACAATAATTTAATACACAATAGTTAACAACATAAATGAAGGAATGTAAGTCATTTTTAAACAAGCTAACAATAAAGAGTAAGAAGGAATATATTTTTTAAAACTGTGAACATTATGTGGAGCATGGTCATAAAGCCCTAAGCAACCTCTTAGTCAATGTGTCAGTAAATTTACCTTTACCGAGAGAGGTCCCATGACAACTTGAAAATTGGAAAACAGTGTAATATGCAGAAATTTTAGATTTTTACCCAGGAAGTTCAAAATAAACCAATCTGAGTTATTTTTATTATGAATTCAAAATGTTATTTTCTGAAACAACACCAATGATCAACCACCAAATCCATGTGTTGGCTGGAAAAAACATGAACATTTCAGAAACTCTAAAATGGGAAAAATTAAACAGCTTTCATATCGAGTATTTTTTTTTTAACAGATGTTTAATTTTGTACTGTTTCTGTGTTTTACTCTCAACTGAAAAGACAACAATTTAAATTAATGACAATGATGCTAAAAAAGCATGCCTCTTACATTACACTTATAATATGAACCTTCTGATATAATAGCCATAATTTTTAATATCAAGGAGAGGGAGAAATATATTAAGCAAGTACTAGAAATAGTCATACTGCCAGGGAAGTAATGTCTTTTATGGAAAAAAGAGAACTTAAATTATTGATGTACTAACAAAATAGGCCTCATGTATTACACTATGAAATATATACTCCATACTCACAGAACCCACATATAAGGGGCATTCCAATAATTAGAAATACACTTTCATTTCAGCTAAGTTCATACTCAGGTTATATAAGTATGAACTGCCAAATTTACACTCATAGAACCCACTTATATGGAGCATTTTTCAAAGTTATAACTGTCCTTCCATTGCAGATAACAGCATCCAAGGGCCAATTTTAGTGCTTTATATTCACTTATTATACTCACTTGTCTGCATGAAATAGCTGATATCTGCAATAACAACCTCAAAACTTGCTGTGTGCCACAATTTTGTGAGCTTCTAGAGAGTCCCACAAATTCTGTTGTACCACATACTTAGTATTAAATTTCAATAGAGTTTAGGGTTTCCATAGAGTTTCACAAAATTGTAACATATAGCAAGTTTTCTTGCCGCCGTTGCAAATTATCAACTACCTCATGCTGAAGAATATATAAAATGTATGAAACAGGTTCATGGATGCAGTTATCTGTAATAAGAACACAATGTGACTATACTTAACACAATATGTTTGACATAATGACAAAAAATTTAACAGTAGAATTTCAGATAATATGAACCTGTCAAATATACCTGCCTCCCTCTGAAAATTTAACATTTTGTACTCCATAAAAAATTTCATAAAAATCTGTTTTTAACCCCTCCCCCAACTTTTTTTCAAGTTTTCATGTTTTTATTGGGCTTCTCAGGTCTCATCTTTTACCCATCTGTTTCTTAATCAGACTTCATGTAACCACTTCATTGGACATTCCTAAAAGCATGCATGAATATATAAAAATAACCTTCTTGTTTGTTGTTTCCTTTCTAGCTTTACCTGTTAGAATTGCACCAGAGAAACTTCAATTAATTTTAGTGGGTAATTTTTATTTTGCAGTTAATTAAAATGTAAATTATATTAAATATGGAAAAATGTATATAGAAAAATGTTTTTATTAAAATTAAATAAATTTTAATAAAAACAAAAAATCAGTATTTTATTTGAAAATTCATAATTGTAATCTGCCTTATTTATATTCCTAAATTCTTACTGCAACCCCCTTCAACCCTCAGTCTTTTTATTTTACAAAAATGTAACTATAATATCCTTTAACAAGAAAGATCAATCATGCTTAAAGCATTGATTATGAAACACTTTCCAACTTCAATGCAATTTTATTTAAACAAGTCTAAAATGCAATACATTCCTCGGTAATATTTTGATACTTATCACAATACTGCATTAATTTATTATATTTAAAAACTTAAACCTTCATCGAATAAAATGAACTTCATTCAAATGACGGCATTGAAATATAAATTGCCTGGTTTAAACATCTCTAAAATGTTATACATTCCTCGGTAATAGTTTTAGAATTATCATAATACTACGATAATTCATTATATTTGAAGACTTCATCGAAAACAACTGAAATTAATTCAAATGATGTCATAGAAAAAATAACTCGCCTGGATCTCCCTATAAAAACAGGATTTCATTCATAACTTTCTCCCTTTCATTTCATTCATCTCTACTATAATAATTTATTTTATTTAAACATTTTATTTAAGACCATGGAGCTACAAATAATTAAACTCTATGCTTAAAACTTCATCGAAAAAAATCGTCCTTCTCTTTATAAAATCAATTAATATTTCATTCATATCAGCCATGCAGATTCCATGGACTAAATTATTTTGTGTTAAAAAATACAGGAATTCTAATACAACTCATTCTACATATTTTGCTGTTTACATTTTACATAGGTGAAAAATAGGCTTAGTTGTAGAAATAATCAAATTTAGATGAGCATTTAAACTCAAATATATTGTCATTGCGTTGTTTCAGTATGTAGATGCACAGAATTTAAGCAAAAATAAAGTAGTTTTAGGACGGATACAACACTCAATATGAATTAAAAAGAACTTAAAAAAATCATGATTTTGAAACAAGATGGATGCCATATATCATTTTGAAGTGGATCATGTGATCGTTTCATATCATGGTCACGTGATCGTTTCATATAAGAGGTGTAATTATTATTTTAATTTTTATTTAAAAAACTACTGAATATATTTCACTGAATTTTTTTTTTATATATTTTATGGAACAATTTGAATATTACCTAAAATTTTCGAAGCAATTTGTGAATTTTAAATCCGCTTAAAAAATGTTTGAAAAATTAGGTCCCATAGGGCTCAATGTATTTCATTTTTTCAACCCGGGTTCAATCCAAAACTAATTGGGTGATATTATTCATTTATATTCCCATAGGTCCTACAGACCGTCTGAACAACATACTAAAATTTCAATTTGATTAAGTCATTTTTACGGCAGTTATCGTGCTAACGGACAGACAGACAGACAGACAGACAGACAGAATGAACAAAGTCATAAACACTTTTCAACTTTGTTGTAAAGTGTTAAAAAAAAAGAGGGTGTTATTAGAATTCAATAGTATAATTAAAGAGAGGATAATCTATATTAAATAAGCAAAAGAAATGCCCATGAGAAATAATAGTATAAGCAGGGGAGGGTTGAAGGGGCCATAAACACCCCTCCCATTGACTGAACAATTATACTAGTTCTCCATATGCTCATATTTGAAAGTGTAACCCAGTATCTCCCCCCACCCCCATCCCATTCAGCCATTAACCCCTTGCCTGTGGAATATATTTCAGGAAAGTGGGTTAAAAATGGAAAAAAAATTTTATGCTTCAGTTTTGTCTATTATAACATTTAAAAAGGTTAGAAAAATTTTATTTTGTAAAAATATAAATTTTTATATGAAATAACTACTATATTTAATATTTTGACATACATGTGGAAAATTAATGGATTATATTCATATTTTACTCAAAATTGTTTAATTATAGCAAAATAAATCAAATAATCTTTTGAATTTCACAAATCATTTCACAGAATCATTTTTCAGAATTTCACAAATCTTTTATAGTATGATATATACGAAAAATATGGCACGGCACACAAGCCGACATCACACACTTTACAATAAACTCGGTTTATATCCCGCCTAATCAAGCTAGCTGATCCTGCCTACTTCCAAAAAAAATGTGGACAAGTATCGCCATCTATTGGAAAAACAACGAATTATATTGTAGAACATTTGGTAAGGCAAAACGGACTTAATTCGGGATCAACGGAATAGAAACACTGATTTTTCGCTTGCCCGAAGTCAGTTCGGGCATTCCAAATTTGGCGCAGAGGGGTTGCCCGAACTGGATTCGGGTGGCACAGGCAAGGGGTTAACCACTCCGAGATTCTGGTTATACCCATAGAGAGGAAAGTCCTTCATGGAGACTTTTTAGGTAAACCATATCATATTATAGTTACATGTTCAAAAAACAATAAGACCAAACATACACAGCCTGTCACCAGACAAAAAAATTATAATTTAAAGTATCTATGTGCATACATTTTAAAGCAAAATTTGCTGGAAACTTTTGAAATGTACAATAACAAATAAGATAATTAACAGAATAATTGTTAGAAGAAATAATTATGTGAGAATTATACAGTCAAATATAACAAAATGTCATGATTACATGTACAGCAATAAAAGAGCTAGATTCATATTGTTTTTAAAATGTATCTGCAAAATTAACTGAAATTTGAAAGGTCTACATTCCAGAACTCTTGTCCTACCACTACTATCACAGTTGAGATAAAAAAGAGCAAGCACCCTTTGATGTCACTCTCCATGATTTAGTCGCTAGTCTTAAATACTAAATCAAAATTAACTAAATCAATAAAAAATTAATAAGAACTAGTAAAAATTACCTGAATCAAAATTACATAAATTAATATTCCAAAAAATCCTAAATTATAAAATCAAACTCACCAGGTAAAAGTAAAGCAGTACTAGGCCAGTCAAAAGAGCCACTAAATTTACGAAACACTGACCAATAAGGTAAATACTGGTTATCTTCAAAATCTTGAGATCCATTAACATTGTTGACTTGAGAAGTATTTAACCAAATCTGGCCAGCATTGTTTCGGCTAGGAATATATACTTGCAAGGTATCTTCAACTTGGGCTGTGCCACACTGAGGATCAAATTCTAATGATAACCACTGAACACCAGGAGGGAATGCAACCTACATTGAAAGGAAAAACATATTAGATAGTGCCTTTTTTTTATTAAGAATTAAACTTTTCAAGTATTAAAGAAAAACAATCAAAATATGCATAATTAATTCCCTTGCATCACTTTTGTTCTACAATATTATACTATATGTTAAAGGAAAATATATTGATACCAAACATATAAATTTCAAATTTTAACAAAATTGCATTCTTAGAAAAAATCTAAACATAAATTCACATGAGTTAGTTAACTTTTATGTCAAATGTATAACTTCAATTTTGTACACTAAATGGTTATCTTGTTAAATAAAAGCAGTTGCTACCACTCAGTAAGCTCATTTAGCATGTAGCCCTTAACTTGCTCACACTTAAGAAAACGTATATAGTAATTTCAATATGACAACCTGATTTCAACATTTTATTTGAGCAACATTTTGCATTATAAGCTAGTTACTTATTGTCTGTGTGCAAAGTTTCAATCCGTATCTTATTTTTGTGTGCGGTCTGTAGTAGAAAATTTAAGCATCGTACAACCATGAAATAAATGCACAGGTACTTCATGGCCCAGAAAGGTGCACCTCAGTGATATTTTTTTTAATTCAAATTAGTTATTAATTAATTTATGTCTTAGCACAATTTTGAGTGATTTTTATGACTTTCACACAAGTCGCTACCTTAGCAACTGAAAATATTGTCACAGAGTTTCCATCTTAACATCATCAGAAAAACTGAAGAATGTTCTTTCCAACAATGTCAAACATTGTTGGAAAGAACATTCTAACCAAACAACCAAACATACCAAATCCATATGACAATTCCCTCATTATTTTTAATACATTGAAATTTGCATTTTTCAGGTTATCTGATATTTATTTAGTCACATAAAAAAAAGCAACATTAGCACAATTTTATGGTTTAGCAAAATGTTGCATGTATATCTTTGCATGCTAATAAAAAAAAAAATTAATTAATGCAGTATTTTTATTTGGTTATTTTTTAAATAAATATAGGACTATGATTTTTTGATTTTTTAAGCAAATAGAAGACTGTGGTTTGTACACGTGTTTCACATTTCTTAAGGCTTTTCCTGCACATGCTTGACTTCAAAGGTTTAAACCATGTCTTCTTTCCCAGTTTCTTTTTTTTTTTATTTTTTTTTTTTTTGTTTGTTTTTTGTTTTTTGTTAGCTTTCCATGTTTGCAGAAAACATGCGTATTGGTGGCATGACCTCGATGGTGGCAATGATTGAGGATATCTACGGTGTTTGAAGACACGATTTGGAAATTGAGTAGTGTTATCTGTATCATTTAAGTAGCATGCCCTTATTTATGACCCAGGCAATACCGGGTAATTCATTCTAGTTTAAAATAACAATAATTATATGCTTAACTGTAAGCAGTATTTAATTATCTAAACTAGCATTAAGAATCTGGTTCTAACATCTATATTGATAACAGCATGTAAATCCTCGATTACACATTAATAGTGATAAGATCGCACATATAGCTTTCATATTTCAACAAACTTGTTTTCTTTAAGACTCTAAACATGAATTAGCCTGAATTATTTATGAATGAACTAATTTATTAATGTCTCCAAACATTAGTTATTTCTGCATTAAACGTTTTCTTTTCAAATGTCTGGGTATTCCTCTCTCAGTAAAATATCTGTTAAGGGATGAGAGAAGTTTAAATACATTTCTAGGATTGTTTTACTAAACCATTTTGTGTCCAACTACAGATACCAACTTTGTGTTCACTACAGATTAACAAAATTTGATATAGTGGAAAAAAAATAACATAAATTGGAGCTTTGTTCTAGCTCAAATGCACTGAAAATCAATCAATAGGAAAATTATTGATACTGATTAACATGAGCATTCCAAATTTCATGGAAATCGCTCGATTCCTTCCAGAAATATCCCAGTCCCTGTGAAAAAATAAAATTTCTAATATCTTGATCAGTTATTCCCAGCCTTTTTTGTTTGGAGAAACATTTGAAATATTTTGTGAAGTCTCAGGGAACTTCTACATGACTGGCACATATTACATTCAACAGAGGAAAAGTGCAAAATAGATATTGAAGCAGCAACATTAATAAATAATGATTAAATCATTCTTTTGAATTAAATATTAAAAGAGCATTTATAGCCTATTTATATTTATGTTAATAAAAATATGATAAACATTTTCACTTTATAAATCTAGCTTACTGCTTACAAACAAATGTGTATATATTTTGTAATGATTTTGTGTTAATATAATTGTCACATTAAAGATTTACTAATATAATTTTTTAACTTAATTATAAAAAAGGTGGCAAGTTATACTCTTTTTTTTATTTTCAGGTATTTACAAATTATCATGGAACCCTGGGCACAAGTTTGTGGTACTCTGGTTGGAAATCACTGACCTAGAGAATGACTTGTCATAATTCCTAAACAATGGTTACCTATTCATTTCTGACTAAAAGTACTTACAAAACAATCACTCATTTGTTAATAGTGAGCATATTTATTTTTGCACATTTCACATCAAAAATATGGAATATCTCAAAAATGGGATATATTAACACTATAAATGATAGCATTCATCTTTAAATAAAAAATTAAATAAGAAATGGCTATTTTCTTAACATCTTTAACATAATTACATTTCTAAAATTTTTCAATTTTGGAAAAAGTCCTAAAAATCTTGGTCCAATCTCCCTGAAATTCAAAAGGCCTCTTGTGCTTACTGATGAAAATAATCCTACGAAATCAGATTATTTTTATATTGGTTAAGGTGGGGGGGGGGGGGATAAATATGAAGCGAAACATAAACAATTGAAATTATATACATAAACAGCAAAGTTTGTATCACATTAGCAAGCAAAATATAAACTAAAATATGATTTGGTAATTTGACATTTAAATTGCAATCTATGAAATTTACAACTTCAAAAAGTTATGAAAAATGAATTAAAAGAGGAATAACTAAAAAAATCCTTAATTTAGAAAACAAATGAATAGTTTGTCTGATGCTATAATTTTTTTCTATTACCAATTTTTAACAAATAATGAAATTTCCATTAATCTATTAACTGCCTTGAGTGTTTCCTGGGACGAAAGGGCAATAAGATTTTCTTTGGGGGGGGGGGGGGGGGTAGCTTTGGTGATGGTTTTCCATTACTATCAGATTGAGAGCCTGAAAGATCAAAACAGAAGGGTTCTAAAACGTCAATTCAATTTTAAATAATTAAGAAGGAAATGCCCTCCTCCTTTTCAGTCTCCAAAAATGTGGTCACGTCGGGAAGGAAAATTGTTTCTGGTATCTAAATGGTGGTAAATTTAAGATTCAAGTCTTTGGGAGGGGGGATCCTGTTCCAAGCAAAAGCGAGCATTAAGGGAGGTGGTTTTACTGCATTACATAAATAGTAATAAGTAATATCATATTAGAAACTAAATTTCTTAGAATATTAATATGCATTACTCTTGAAATATTGCATGTGTTTTCTGAACTGGCTTAATGAGAAATAATAATTTAAATATACTAAATATATAATATTCGAATAACTGAATTTCTGTTTACAAGAATGTAAATAGATATTTTACAGTCAATTTAACAGACACAGGAAATCAAATAAGACCTTCATAAGAGTTTAAAGAAATCCTCCTTGAGATATTATGATGTTGTAATTAGAATTGTATGAGATAAATATATATATATATATATATATATATCATATAACACAAATCACTTAATGCCACATTTCATGAATGCTGTTTTTTATTCCAGGTTCAGTTGTAAACTCATTGTTCGTATGTTAAAGATATATATATATTTATTAATGTCACTATAGGAAAAGTCAACTAATTTTTAAAATCGGATTCTTATAGAATTCTTATTCTATCTTTGAATACAACTTAAGGCTTTGCAACCCATGAATTTATATGCTCATTATTTTAGGGGAGGGGGGACTCAACATTTGCCCATAAAAAAGCAGAAAAACAATTTTATTCCAGATAATCTGAAAATTTGAATAAATAGGAATACATTATATAATAAGCTTTTTAAAGAAAATAGAACATACTATATATAAATTATCATAAATCTTAATCAAAACACATATTTACCCGATAATTAGCTACAGTTGCAGGTCGATACGGATGATCACTTTCAACAATAGCATAATGATTTGATGTAGTTGATAAATTGGCATCAGAGCGTTCACTCTCAACTTCTATACTTTTGTCTGCAGCAGAACTTTTTGGTCCTTTCTTATTCACAGAAGCAACTAAAGGCAAAAGATCCTGCACCATACTTAATACTTGAACTGCACTCTGAAAAGAATAAAACAAAACTCCACATTAGGATTCAAATCATTCTTTACAAAAAGGGTTTCAATCTAATTTACAGCACATTAGGTTTCTCACTTTCAGAAAAACACAAAATGGGACAGACATTTTCTCACCCAAGTTAGAGAAAGGGTGAATAGGCCTGATCTTTTCCCCCTTTTTTTAGAAAACTTCGTACCAAGAAAAATAAAACAATGTATGCATGTTTAGAATCTTTTAAGGTTTGCTGTTAAGATGCATTGTTAAGTTACCTGCACTACTTAGATAATGTAACTTACGCATCATGTTCTGTATGAATAAAATATATATTTAAAAGATGGTCATGTGGTTCCTGTTACATGTGTAGATTATCAAAGTATTTAATGGCTATGCAGTCACCTTTGCCAACAATGAAAAGTAAAAAAAGGCCTATATGGTAATAAATTGGTGCCCAATGCCATGAATGCAAAAAGTTGGATCTGAATCCAACAGATAGGTATGTGTTGATTTTGATCATAACATTGTTTGGTTTTTTGTAATCCTTGTGGATATTAATGATTAGGGCATTTTTGAAAATTCATTAATCTGTCTTTATTGACCATCCTGGAAGATTATAATTTCCTGATTTGAAATGTATATATGAAAATATATAAAACTAAACTTTGCTTTAAATTTTAAAGCTGTACCTTATGTTATATGTTTTAACACTAAAGAAATTGCTTGTGTTCTCAAGTTTTTAAAGTATATAATTAAAGAAATTGCTTATGTTCTTGTGTCCTTAGAGCATATAATAAAAAAACGTGTGTGTGTTTCTGTGTTCTTAAAGTATATATGATTTAGAATTTAAACTGAAAAATAATTGTGTGAACTGCATCAAATATAAATTAATGACAAAAAGATAGAGTTACTTAAATTTGAGCATCCAATAAATGAAATTATGGTATTTTTAGACAAAGTATGCAAATGTATTTTACATCAGGTTTTAGAGAAATTGGGAGGAATGGTTCAACCAGAACAAAATATTAGATTTAAAAAACAAGATTCTTAAAAGTAAAAGAATATGAGGTAGAATTCATTAGACACATGTTAGATACCTTT
The DNA here is from genome assembly GCA_951213105.1 of Amaurobius ferox. Taxonomy (NCBI): domain Eukaryota; kingdom Metazoa; phylum Arthropoda; class Arachnida; order Araneae; family Amaurobiidae; genus Amaurobius; species Amaurobius ferox. Next base: position 55,145,207 of record OX578136.1, on the reverse strand, counting down.
GTATATGTAAAAAGAAAGGGAAGTAGAGAAACAAAGGGCTTTTGAACTGAAAAAACTAAAACTTTAAAAAGAAAGTAAAGTAAATGCTTCTGCTCTAAAAAATTATGAAACTACAGAAATTTTTAAAAACAGTCATGGTGAATTCCTGAGATTTAGAATCCCATGCTCAACTGACTCAGTTAGCTGAACAGTGAAAAATAAAAGAGAGCCTGTATGGTTATAAAATTACAAATTTTCTTATTAACAACAAAATTTACTGACATATTTTTTTTTTGTATAAATTATCAAAGAAAGACTATGATTACATTTACATTTGGATAAACAAAATAAGTAGATTAAGAAAATGCACATAAGAATAGTACAAATGGATTATAGATCAGAACATGCAAAATACATGTCACTAAAAAGTTTTTTATCACTATCACAATGAATTAAAAAAAAAGGATGGAAGAAATAGGGTTTTCCTTTAGAAACTATAATAAAAATGAAGGTTTAAACAAAAAAAAAAGAAAAAAGAAAGAAAGGAAGATGTGGTTTAAACCAGCTAAACCTGATTAGAAAACATACTATTAAAACTTGCCAGTGTATTTTTTATGTATGTATCAAAGTATGTTGATTAGCTCCTGCCCTACAGAGGTGATTGCAGTATCAAAATATACAGTTAAAAGTAGTTTAAAAGTTTGCATTTAAATGTCCACAATAGATTTAAAATTCCTTTTTCTAACAGGATTATAAGTTTAGTTTTCAAATCAGTGCTTCATAAATATTAGGTGATGTGCCCGATTTTTACCAATGAAATTTAAATTTTCTTTTTGTTTACATATCAGTTTTCCATAGCAATCAGAAAATTATTCTTGTACCTAATTAATGAGGCATTTGTTTCAATTTGGAAGAATTATAATTTTGAAGAACCAGGCTGATGTGCATATAACTACAAATGCAGCTAATAAGAGTATAGCCTTAACTATACCATTCACCATTGCTTGAAAACAAAATACATTGTATATCTTAAGGAATAATTATTAAAACCAAGAAATTATATGAAATATTTATAATTTTTTATAATTAATAATTAAATAAAAAATCACTAAAAGGCATTTAATTTCATTTTGAAAATATATGGTAATTAGCGTTTCATTTCAATCCAAATTAAAAAGAAAAAAACAGATTAAGGGTTAATACAAATGAAATACTCTATAAAAAGATATTTTAAAAATTTATTCATAGTTTTAAACTTGAGATATGATAATTTTTTAGATTATAAATAGCATGCATTACCATCAGATATACTTACACGAGGATCAGAAGTAGCCACCGGCCCCAGGTGAGCAAATATTAAAGGTAGAAGCATCGTTACAACATGAGAAGTTCCAAATGCACAAAGAACATCAAGATCTTAAAAATATAAGTTTTTCAATATTAGTCAAAAAAGATACACCAAATACAAAAGGTACACAAAAATTTAAAATGAATTAATGTGCTCTTCTACCTTAAAAATTTCAATCAGTTTTTAATTATCTTAAATAAATGTTTATAAAAAAATATCTGAAGTGCAAGTTTCTACTCGACTTTCTCATACATTTATATTTTATACTCTTTATATCTACTTCTATTATAATCAGTATCAGAATGCAAAAAAGTATATTTTGATTTTATCTTTCACAAGTTATTCTAAAAAAATTTTCAAAGTTCTTAAAAGTTTATTTTTGTCAAGTTGGTAATTGCTTAATGATGCCAATAGATGCAGTGTGCTTATCTGTATTAATATAAACTATTTTAATGCCACTAACAATCATAGCATAGTTCAAATAATACATTTTCTACCATCAGCATTCTGGAAATTATGGTTATCTTTTCCTTAAAAAATGACATGAAAATCTTAAAATTTGAATAATTTTAAATATTAAAATTACTAAAATTCTATCTAGTTCAAGGTTACATAAAGTATCTACACAAAATTTTGTTAGCGGTACGATTATTACTTCTTGAATTATTGTGACTACATCTCACAGACACACATACAAATACAGAGAGAGAGAGAGAGAGAGAGATGAACATTTTTACAAAAATGTTCCAAATGAGTTCAGTAGGTAAATGGATTAAAGCATGTGCATCTATCAAAATCTGAAATTTAAAAATTTTCATAAAAACAATACTTCCTCTATACAATAGCATAAGATATTAATAGGTATTTAAACAATACAAAATTAAGCAAAGTAAAACCTGCCTGAAACAAACACTATATGAAACTCAATATGGTTTTTTAAAAAAAATCTGTCACTTCTGCTACAAGCAAACACTTAACAACCTAGCTGAACCAGAATTCTGTACAAAATCAAATATAATTTTAGTACGCTTTATATTTCGTTTTAGACAGGTTTTACTGCATAATCTCAAATTAGAAAGAAAAGGAAAAATAATAAACCTTCAACAGATTGAGCTTTGTTAAAAAGTTTTACAGCTGTGTTCACTACAGATGCACAAATTGAAAGAGCATTTCTCCTTGCTTGTAACTCAGCAATGTCTCTGGAGTTTTGAGCGCTTTCAGAATCTTGAGGTGTACTTTAAAAAAACAAAACATGAAAACTCAAATTAACACATTGATAAATTCAAAAGAAAAAAAAAATCCACAGATATCAAAATTCAATAAATTCAAATGTGTAACACTATTAAACACATTAAGCAGTTTTAGTAAATACTGAAAATCCATTGTTATTTCATATTAATTTAAAAAGTTAAATTATGTATTCTTAAACTATTTACATAGAATTTATTTATATTCTTTCTTTTTTAATTCAGAGAACATTTTAAATAGAAACATCATTTCTTGGATTTGCATCCATTATGATTATTTATTTACTACAAATGCCAGCCATTTAACAATTAGCCATTGGCCTATGAACTTTCCAATATTTGAGAACAATATCACTAAAACTATCTAGTGCTTTGCACTCATTCAGATGCCTAGCCATCATTTATTGTCCACTGTTACATAAAATGCAATTAAGAGGTTCAGCCAGTACATTTCTGAACAGATGAACTAATAGGCAGCCAGTCATGCTTCATTGCATGTAATATGGAACATTGCCACATAGAAACCTCTAAGAGAGTGAGAGATTAAAGTCCTTGAGTGGAGCAAAACCTCCCAATTCCAAAACAATTCTAAAATTATCTGCTTATGGAAATATATAGTATTGCTTCCTTACAAATTGATTAAATATGCAACCAAAGTACAGCAATATTCACAAAAATTCTAAAACTAAGCACTGCAAGATTAGCCATATCATACCTGTAATATAAAATTTGTGGTATTTGTCCTCTTGTATGATTAGTTCCATTATAACTTAAGGAACTGTCAGTAAAGGTAAAAAGACAACCATCAGGACCTTTCATTTGTGATAAACCCCCATCTCCATTGTTAGTTCGCGACCCGTGGTTTCGTAGTCTCACAGCATATTTAACATTTTCCTAGGGAAAATAATAAGTAAAAGAGAGGTAAGAAATCAAGAAACATTTTACATTCAATTTTTAAAAATTCCATCATCAAACAATAAAAATTGCTTAAGATATCATTAATTAAAATTTTCAACAGATAATTGGATACTGTGTAAAACTTTTGCTAAAGATGTGTGTATGCATATAAGTTTTCAAATAGAAATTTTATCTAACAAAATTCAAATTTTATATGACCTCTAAAATCTTTGCTTTTGGCTATTTTTTTATTGGGTAAAAGTAGTTTAAGTCATATAACTTGGCCAATTTTTTCATAGCCAATTTCACATATTAGAAAACTGAGTTTTTTGCAAAAAATCTGAATGATTAAAAAACAACTTGCTAATTAAATTTTTTTTTTTTTAGAGGGCCCATATAAAAAATTAAATTTCATACTATTTTACTAAAACATTTCATGTAACTAAAATTGTCGTAGTTTGAAAGTACATCTTATTTGAAGTATTTCTTAAATTGTAACCATGGGTCTATAACCCATTGTTTATAAGATATTTAGTCATGCAACCGTTTTGGAAACATCTTTGCATAAGTAAAATACCATATGCGTAATACTTATATAGTACTAGAATAAATTTATCCAGTATTACCAGAGATTTAAAGCAGCATTCACATAGTTCAAGCGACTAGCTTTAAAGCTAACTTCTACATTTGGTGCATAAATATGCAACATGTGAATGTGGATTTAAAGCAAATGCCCATTTCTTCAAATATTTCACTTCCAGTGGCATAAATGGAAACAATGAGTAAAATCTTAAGATAAATTCAGAGCTTAAAAGTCCCCTTCAGGCCAAATAACTTCAGAAAATCAATTTCAATTACACTATAATCATCACCATATAAGCTATTAAAATATTAGTGGTCATAACAGATACATAATCATAAGTCATACGTAATCATAACAGTCATACATAATCATAACAGTCATATGTAATCATAACAGTCAATTTGCTTTTACTGATAAAAATCATAATTTAAATTTCAAATGCATCCTTATAAAATACAGGCAGATAGTTGAAGAACACACTAAGCAAACATGAGTCCTTATTCATTATTCTGAGATCTACATAAAAAATATTCTCAAGTTTAATTAAGTTTTTCTTAAATCAATCCCATTTTTTTAATTTTTCAACAATGTATACTGATTTGCAAGTTGTGCATGGTGACAAGGTAGAAAGTTGAATATGTATGAAAATGTAGAAAATTGCAGATATTTCTATGTAGGAAAAAATTAAATACAAAATTGTAACACAAAACTGTACAAAATATTTAAAATTACTTTACACTAAATATCTTATTTATCTTCCAATCTCAGAATGATATTGAATAGAAAGCATATCCATTATGTCCTATGTTGTTCATTCAGGATGTATTCGCTCATGGACATCAATTATAAAACTTTAAAATATTAAATAGTTTAATACTTTTCATAACTATCTATACCTTATAAATTTATATTGTATAACTATATTTATTGATACATTTTTAAGTTCTACTTTAAAACTTATTCCTTATAAATATTTATCAAATAAAATCAACATGCTGCTATATAAATCAACACGCTGCTATATAAATCAACATGCTGCTATATACAATGACCAACCTTTTAAGAAATTAACTTACATGAAGAAGTATGATCAATCTCAAAAAAAGGATACATCAATCAGGAGGCGCGCTGCTGATCGCCATTGTTGCATTTTATAAAAGAAAATTCAATTTGGCAATTGAAAAAAAATTTGGTGATCATGAATTCTGATGATGTTTCAATCAAAAATCATGGTATACTAATCCTTATGTATACTACTGTGTGTCTCTTTCAAAACAATAATCTTTAAAATTTGAGAATTTATAAATCAAATCAAATTTTTTAAATAAAGAGTCAAAATAAAATTTGGCAGATAAAAACTCCATTTGGCAAAATAAAATTTCATTTGGCGAATAAGTTAGCGAAAGTAATCAAAAATCCAGAGCAACCCCAGTATACATCAATGGTGCATGTGGGATATGCTGACATGATCAGTGCAATAAGGAATGCAAGTGATGAAAGTTTGAAAATACAGATATACAGAATTGGCATTTTACTCATCCATAGAATTGTTTAATTTATTAAAAAGTATAAAATAATTACTTTAGATTAAATTAATTAGATTAAATACATTTGGAATATTTCCCTCATCTAAATCTGACCGGTGGAATATCTACATAAATTACATCGTATAAATTCAAATGAAGTACTACCTTTATAGGCACAGGTCTCTCAAACTTTATCTCAGCTACATCACTATAACAATCTTCCGGTCCAAAAGTGCCACGAACAATAGCCAATGTCTTCCATCTTTGGGTGTGAGATGGATCAACACTACCCCCACTTTGCTGTAAATAAAAAAGATTAAAATTAGTATTAAATATATTAAATAAGCAATTAAGATGTGATGGCCCAAATGATATTTTATCTTCATAAAGATACAATCGAGCAAGTTTATAACAAATGTCAAACTTTTTGGAGAAGTTATAACAAATTGGGCAGTAGAAATTTAAAGGCAAAATGGTTTCATCCAAACAACTTCAAACTTGTAAAAAAAATTAATATTGCTAGTAAATCTATCCTCATTTTGTCTCTATTATGTCTTCTTGATTTAAGAAATATTGTCATCAATCTCACTCAATATGATAAATAAAAAGGATATGTGTTGTTATTCGAGCCACAGCTCTGGAAACTATATAAAGCCATTATCTTTCTGACCACTGGTTACATGTGTACACTGGTGGTTCATTGAGAGACTGGTGGTGCTGGAGTCTTTTGTAAACTTTCAATTTGTTAACATTCTGTAAAATCTGATCCTACCATTTTGATAGAGGAATGGAGGCCATTTATGCGACTCTCAAATAACTTCTCCTATGCAGATTTCACTTAGCATAACTGTTGTCTTGTCTAACTCTAAATCACATCTGCAGTCCTTATCCAACAATCGCCAACCTACCAGTATTTAAATCCAAAACAATAAAAGAAATATTGTCATCAATCTCACTCAATATGATAAATAAAAAGGATATGTGTTGTTATTCGAGCCACAGCTCTGGAAACCATATAAAACCATTATCTTTCTGACCATTGGTTACATGTGTACACTGGTGGTTCATTGAGAGACTGGTGGTGCTGGAGTCTTTTGTAAACTTTCAATTTGTTAACATTCTGTAAAATCTGATCTTACCATTTTGATAGAGGAATGGAGGCCATTTATGCGACTCTCAAATAACTTCTCCTATGCAGATTTCACTTAGCATAACTGTTGTCTTGTCTAACTCTAAATCACATCTGCAGTCCTTATCCAACAATCGCCAACCTACCAGTATTTAAATCCAAAACAATAAAAGAAATATTGTCATCAATCTCACTCAATATGATAAATAAAAAGGATATGTGTTGTTATTCGAGCCACAGCTCTGGAAACTATATAAAGCCATTATCTTTCTGACCACTGGTTACATGTGTACACTGGTGGTTCATTGAGAGACTGGTGGTGCTGGAGTCTTTTGTAAACTTTCAATTTGTTAACATTCTGTAAAATCTGATCCTACCATTTTGATAGAGGAATGGAGGCCATTTATGCGACTCTCAAATAACTTCTCCTATGCAGATTTCACTTAGCATAACTGTTGTCTTGTCTAACTCTAAATCACATCTGCAGTCCTTATCCAACAATCGCCAACCTACCAGTATTTAAATCCAAAACAATAAAAGAAATATTGTCATCAATCTCACTCAATATGATAAATAAAAAGGATATGTGTTGATATTCGAGCCACAGCTCTGGAAACTATATAAAGCCATTATCTTTCTGACCACTGGTTACATGTGTACACTGGTGGTTCATTGAGAGACTGGTGGTGCTGGAGTCTTTTGTAAACTTTCAATTTGTTAATATTCTGTAAAATCTGATCCTACCATTTTGATAGAGGAATGGAGGCCATTTATGCGACTCTCAAATAACTTCTCCTATGCAGATTTCACTTAGCATAACTGTTGTCTTGTCTAACTCTAAATCACATCTGCAGTCCTTATCCAACAATCGCCAACCTACCAGTATTTAAATCCAAAACAATAAAAGAAATATTGTCATCAATCTCACTCAATATGATAAATAAAAAGGATATGTGTTGTTATTCGAGCCACAGCTCTGGAAACTATATAAAGCCATTATCTTTCTGACCACTGGTTACATGTGTACACTGGTGGTTCATTGAGAGACTGGTGGTGCTGGAGTCTTTTGTAAACTTTCAATTTGTTAACATTCTGTAAAATCTGATCCTACCATTTTGATAGAGGAATGGAGGCCATTTATGCGACTCTCAAATAACTTCTCCTATGCAGATTTCACTTAGCATAACTGTTGTCTTGTCTAACTCTAAATCACATCTGCAGTCCTTATCCAACAATCGCCAACCTACCAGTATTTAAATCCAAAACAATAAAAGAAATATTGTCATCAATCTCACTCAATATGATAAATAAAAAGGATATGTGTTGTTATTCGAGCCACAGCTCTGGAAACTATATAAAGCCATTATCTTTCTGACCACTGGTTACATGTGTACACTGGTGGTTCATTGAGAGACTGGTGGTGCTGGAGTCTTTTGTAAACTTTCAATTTGTTAACATTCTGTAAAATCTGATCCTACCATTTTGATAGAGGAATGGAGGTCATTTATGCGACTCTCAAATAACTTCTCCTATGCAGATTTCACTTAGCATAACTGTTGTCTTGTCTAACTCTAAATCACATCTGCAGTCCTTATCCAACAATCGCCAACCTACCAGTATTTAAATCCAAAACAATAAAAGAAATATTGTCATCAATCTCACTCAATATGATAAATAAAAAGGATATGTGTTGTTATTCGAGCCACAGCTCTGGAAACTATATAAAGCCATTATCTTTCTGACCACTGGTTACATGTGTACACTGGTGGTTCATTGAGAGACTGGTGGTGCTGGAGTCTTTTGTAAACTTTCAATTTGTTAATATTCTGTAAAATCTGATCCTACCATTTTGATAGAGGAATGGAGGCCATTTATGCGACTCTCAAATAACTTCTCCTATGCAGATTTCACTTAGCATAACTGTTGTCTTGTCTAACTCTAAATCACATCTGCAGTCCTTATCCAACAATCGCCAACCTACCAGTATTTAAATCCAAAACAATAAAAGAAATATTGTCATCAATCTCACTCAATATGATAAATAAAAAGGATATGTGTTGTTATTCGAGCCACAGCTCTGGAAACTATATAAAGCCATTATCTTTCTGACCACTGGTTACATGTGTACACTGGTGGTTCATTGAGAGACTGGTGGTGCTGGAGTCTTTTGTAAACTTTCAATTTGTTAACATTCTGTAAAATCTGATCCTACCATTTTGATAGAGGAATGGAGGCCATTTATGCGACTCTCAAATAACTTCTCCTATGCAGATTTCACTTAGCATAACTGTTGTCTTGTCTAACTCTAAATCACATCTGCAGTCCTTATCCAACAATCGCCAACCTACCAGTATTTAAATCCAAAACAATAAAAGAAATATTGTCATCAATCTCACTCAATATGATAAATAAAAAGGATATGTGTTGTTATTCGAGCCACAGCTCTGGAAACCATATAAAACCATTATCTTTCTGACCATTGGTTACATGTGTACACTGGTGGTTCATTGAGAGACTGGTGGTGCTGGAGTCTTTTGTAAACTTTCAATTTGTTAACATTCTGTAAAATCTGATCTTACCATTTTGATAGAGGAATGGAGGCCATTTATGCGACTCTCAAATAACTTCTCCTATGCAGATTTCACTTAGCATAACTGTTGTCTTGTCTAACTCTAAATCACATCTGCAGTCCTTATCCAACAATCGCCAACCTACCAGTATTTAAATCCAAAACAATAAAAGAAATATTGTCATCAATCTCACTCAATATGATAAATAAAAAGGATATGTGTTGTTATTCGAGCCACAGCTCTGGAAACTATATAAAGCCATTATCTTTCTGACCACTGGTTACATGTGTACACTGGTGGTTCATTGAGAGACTGGTGGTGCTGGAGTCTTTTGTAAACTTTCAATTTGTTAACATTCTGTAAAATCTGATCCTACCATTTTGATAGAGGAATGGAGGCCATTTATGCGACTCTCAAATAACTTCTCCTATGCAGATTTCACTTAGCATAACTGTTGTCTTGTCTAACTCTAAATCACATCTGCAGTCCTTATCCAACAATCGCCAACCTACCAGTATTTAAATCCAAAACAATAAAAGAAATATTGTCATCAATCTCACTCAATATGATAAATAAAAAGGATATGTGTTGTTATTCGAGCCACAGCTCTGGAAACTATATAAAGCCATTATCTTTCTGACCACTGGTTACATGTGTACACTGGTGGTTCATTGAGAGACTGGTGGTGCTGGAGTCTTTTGTAAACTTTCAATTTGTTAACATTCTGTAAAATCTGATCCTACCATTTTGATAGAGGAATGGAGGCCATTTATGCGACTCTCAAATAACTTCTCCTATGCAGATTTCACTTAGCATAACTGTTGTCTTGTCTAACTCTAAATCACATCTGCAGTCCTTATCCAACAATCGCCAACCTACCAGTATTTAAATCCAAAACAATAAAAGAAATATTGTCATCAATCTCACTCAATATGATAAATAAAAAGGATATGTGTTGATATTCGAGCCACAGCTCTGGAAACTATATAAAGCCATTATCTTTCTGACCACTGGTTACATGTGTACACTGGTGGTTCATTGAGAGACTGGTGGTGCTGGAGTCTTTTGTAAACTTTCAATTTGTTAATATTCTGTAAAATCTGATCCTACCATTTTGATAGAGGAATGGAGGCCATTTATGCGACTCTCAAATAACTTCTCCTATGCAGATTTCACTTAGCATAACTGTTGTCTTGTCTAACTCTAAATCACATCTGCAGTCCTTATCCAACAATCGCCAACCTACCAGTATTTAAATCCAAAACAATAAAAGAAATATTGTCATCAATCTCACTCAATATGATAAATAAAAAGGATATGTGTTGTTATTCGAGCCACAGCTCTGGAAACTATATAAAGCCATTATCTTTCTGACCACTGGTTACATGTGTACACTGGTGGTTCATTGAGAGACTGGTGGTGCTGGAGTCTTTTGTAAACTTTCAATTTGTTAACATTCTGTAAAATCTGATCCTACCATTTTGATAGAGGAATGGAGTCCATTTATGCGACTCTCAAATAACTTCTCCTATGCAGATTTCACTTAGCATAACTGTTGTCTTGTCTAACTCTAAATCACATCTGCAGTCCTTATCCAACAATCGCCAACCTACCAGTATTTAAATCCAAAACAATAAAAGAAATATTGTCATCAATCTCACTCAATATGATAAATAAAAAGGATATGTGTTGTTATTCGAGCCACAGCTCTGGAAACTATATAAAGCCATTATCTTTCTGACCACTGGTTACATGTGTACACTGGTGGTTCATTGAGAGACTGGTGGTGCTGGAGTCTTTTGTAAACTTTCAATTTGTTAACATTCTGTAAAATCTGATCCTACCATTTTGATAGAGGAATGGAGGCCATTTATGCGACTCTCAAATAACTTCTCCTATGCAGATTTCACTTAGCATAACTGTTGTCTTGTCTAACTCTAAATCACATCTGCAGTCCTTATCCAACAATCGCCAACCTACCAGTATTTAAATCCAAAACAATAAAAGAAATATTGTCATCAATCTCACTCAATATGATAAATAAAAAGGATATGTGTTGATATTCGAGCCACAGCTCTGGAAACTATATAAAGCCATTATCTTTCTGACCACTGGTTACATGTGTACACTGGTGGTTCATTGAGAGACTGGTGGTGCTGGAGTCTTTTGTAAACTTTCAATTTGTTAATATTCTGTAAAATCTGATCCTACCATTTTGATAGAGGAATGGAGGCCATTTATGCGACTCTCAAATAACTTCTCCTATGCAGATTTCACTTAGCATAACTGTTGTCTTGTCTAACTCTAAATCACATCTGCAGTCCTTATCCAACAATCGCCAACCTACCAGTATTTAAATCCAAAACAATAAAAGAAATATTGTCATCAATCTCACTCAATATGATAAATAAAAAGGATATGTGTTGTTATTCGAGCCACAGCTCTGGAAACTATATAAAGCCATTATCTTTCTGACCACTGGTTACATGTGTACACTGGTGGTTCATTGAGAGACTGGTGGTGCTGGAGTCTTTTGTAAACTTTCAATTTGTTAACATTCTGTAAAATCTGATCCTACCATTTTGATAGAGGAATGGAGGCCATTTATGCGACTCTCAAATAACTTCTCCTATGCAGATTTCACTTAGCATAACTGTTGTCTTGTCTAACTCTAAATCACATCTGCAGTCCTTATCCAACAATCGCCAACCTACCAGTATTTAAATCCAAAACAATAAAAGAAATATTGTCATCAATCTCACTCAATATGATAAATAAAAAGGATATGTGTTGTTATTCGAGCCACAGCTCTGGAAACTATATAAAGCCATTATCTTTCTGACCACTGGTTACATGTGTACACTGGTGGTTCATTGAGAGACTGGTGGTGCTGGAGTCTTTTGTAAACTTTCAATTTGTTAACATTCTGTAAAATCTGATCCTACCATTTTGATAGAGGAATGGAGGTCATTTATGCGACTCTCAAATAACTTCTCCTATGCAGATTTCACTTAGCATAACTGTTGTCTTGTCTAACTCTAAATCACATCTGCAGTCCTTATCCAACAATCGCCAACCTACCAGTATTTAAATCCAAAACAATAAAAGAAATATTGTCATCAATCTCACTCAATATGATAAATAAAAAGGATATGTGTTGTTATTCGAGCCACAGCTCTGGAAACTATATAAAGCCATTATCTTTCTGACCACTGGTTACATGTGTACACTGGTGGTTCATTGAGAGACTGGTGGTGCTGGAGTCTTTTGTAAACTTTCAATTTGTTAATATTCTGTAAAATCTGATCCTACCATTTTGATAGAGGAATGGAGGCCATTTATGCGACTCTCAAATAACTTCTCCTATGCAGATTTCACTTAGCATAACTGTTGTCTTGTCTAACTCTAAATCACATCTGCAGTCCTTATCCAACAATCGCCAACCTACCAGTATTTAAATCCAAAACAATAAAAGAAATATTGTCATCAATCTCACTCAATATGATAAATAAAAAGGATATGTGTTGTTATTCGAGCCACAGCTCTGGAAACTATATAAAGCCATTATCTTTCTGACCACTGGTTACATGTGTACACTGGTGGTTCATTGAGAGACTGGTGGTGCTGGAGTCTTTTGTAAACTTTCAATTTGTTAACATTCTGTAAAATCTGATCCTACCATTTTGATAGAGGAATGGAGGCCATTTATGCGACTCTCAAATAACTTCTCCTATGCAGATTTCACTTAGCATAACTGTTGTCTTGTCTAACTCTAAATCACATCTGCAGTCCTTATCCAACAATCGCCAACCTACCAGTATTTAAATCCAAAACAATAAAAGAAATATTGTCATCAATCTCACTCAATATGATAAATAAAAAGGATATGTGTTGTTATTCGAGCCACAGCTCTGGAAACCATATAAAACCATTATCTTTCTGACCATTGGTTACATGTGTACACTGGTGGTTCATTGAGAGACTGGTGGTGCTGGAGTCTTTTGTAAACTTTCAATTTGTTAACATTCTGTAAAATCTGATCTTACCATTTTGATAGAGGAATGGAGGCCATTTATGCGACTCTCAAATAACTTCTCCTATGCAGATTTCACTTAGCATAACTGTTGTCTTGTCTAACTCTAAATCACATCTGCAGTCCTTATCCAACAATCGCCAACCTACCAGTATTTAAATCCAAAACAATAAAAGAAATATTGTCATCAATCTCACTCAATATGATAAATAAAAAGGATATGTGTTGTTATTCGAGCCACAGCTCTGGAAACTATATAAAGCCATTATCTTTCTGACCACTGGTTACATGTGTACACTGGTGGTTCATTGAGAGACTGGTGGTGCTGGAGTCTTTTGTAAACTTTCAATTTGTTAACATTCTGTAAAATCTGATCCTACCATTTTGATAGAGGAATGGAGGCCATTTATGCGACTCTCAAATAACTTCTCCTATGCAGATTTCACTTAGCATAACTGTTGTCTTGTCTAACTCTAAATCACATCTGCAGTCCTTATCCAACAATCGCCAACCTACCAGTATTTAAATCCAAAACAATAAAAGAAATATTGTCATCAATCTCACTCAATATGATAAATAAAAAGGATATGTGTTGTTATTCGAGCCACAGCTCTGGAAACTATATAAAGCCATTATCTTTCTGACCACTGGTTACATGTGTACACTGGTGGTTCATTGAGAGACTGGTGGTGCTGGAGTCTTTTGTAAACTTTCAATTTGTTAACATTCTGTAAAATCTGATCCTACCATTTTGATAGAGGAATGGAGGCCATTTATGCGACTCTCAAATAACTTCTCCTATGCAGATTTCACTTAGCATAACTGTTGTCTTGTCTAACTCTAAATCACATCTGCAGTCCTTATCCAACAATCGCCAACCTACCAGTATTTAAATCCAAAACAATAAAAGAAATATTGTCATCAATCTCACTCAATATGATAAATAAAAAGGATATGTGTTGATATTCGAGCCACAGCTCTGGAAACTATATAAAGCCATTATCTTTCTGACCACTGGTTACATGTGTACACTGGTGGTTCATTGAGAGACTGGTGGTGCTGGAGTCTTTTGTAAACTTTCAATTTGTTAATATTCTGTAAAATCTGATCCTACCATTTTGATAGAGGAATGGAGGCCATTTATGCGACTCTCAAATAACTTCTCCTATGCAGATTTCACTTAGCATAACTGTTGTCTTGTCTAACTCTAAATCACATCTGCAGTCCTTATCCAACAATCGCCAACCTACCAGTATTTAAATCCAAAACAATAAAAGAAATATTGTCATCAATCTCACTCAATATGATAAATAAAAAGGATATGTGTTGTTATTCGAGCCACAGCTCTGGAAACTATATAAAGCCATTATCTTTCTGACCACTGGTTACATGTGTACACTGGTGGTTCATTGAGAGACTGGTGGTGCTGGAGTCTTTTGTAAACTTTCAATTTGTTAACATTCTGTAAAATCTGATCCTACCATTTTGATAGAGGAATGGAGGCCATTTATGCGACTCTCAAATAACTTCTCCTATGCAGATTTCACTTAGCATAACTGTTGTCTTGTCTAACTCTAAATCACATCTGCAGTCCTTATCCAACAATCGCCAACCTACCAGTATTTAAATCCAAAACAATAAAAGAAATATTGTCATCAATCTCACTCAATATGATAAATAAAAAGGATATGTGTTGTTATTCGAGCCACAGCTCTGGAAACTATATAAAGCCATTATCTTTCTGACCACTGGTTACATGTGTACACTGGTGGTTCATTGAGAGACTGGTGGTGCTGGAGTCTTTTGTAAACTTTCAATTTGTTAACATTCTGTAAAATCTGATCCTACCATTTTGATAGAGGAATGGAGGTCATTTATGCGACTCTCAAATAACTTCTCCTATGCAGATTTCACTTAGCATAACTGTTGTCTTGTCTAACTCTAAATCACATCTGCAGTCCTTATCCAACAATCGCCAACCTACCAGTATTTAAATCCAAAACAATAAAAGAAATATTGTCATCAATCTCACTCAATATGATAAATAAAAAGGATATGTGTTGTTATTCGAGCCACAGCTCTGGAAACTATATAAAGCCATTATCTTTCTGACCACTGGTTACATGTGTACACTGGTGGTTCATTGAGAGACTGGTGGTGCTGGAGTCTTTTGTAAACTTTCAATTTGTTAATATTCTGTAAAATCTGATCCTACCATTTTGATAGAGGAATGGAGGCCATTTATGCGACTCTCAAATAACTTCTCCTATGCAGATTTCACTTAGCATAACTGTTGTCTTGTCTAACTCTAAATCACATCTGCAGTCCTTATCCAACAATCGCCAACCTACCAGTATTTAAATCCAAAACAATAAAAGAAATATTGTCATCAATCTCACTCAATATGATAAATAAAAAGGATATGTGTTGTTATTCGAGCCACAGCTCTGGAAACTATATAAAGCCATTATCTTTCTGACCACTGGTTACATGTGTACACTGGTGGTTCATTGAGAGACTGGTGGTGCTGGAGTCTTTTGTAAACTTTCAATTTGTTAACATTCTGTAAAATCTGATCCTACCATTTTGATAGAGGAATGGAGGCCATTTATGCGACTCTCAAATAACTTCTCCTATGCAGATTTCACTTAGCATAACTGTTGTCTTGTCTAACTCTAAATCACATCTGCAGTCCTTATCCAACAATCGCCAACCTACCAGTATTTAAATCCAAAACAATAAAAGAAATATTGTCATCAATCTCACTCAATATGATAAATAAAAAGGATATGTGTTGTTATTCGAGCCACAGCTCTGGAAACTATATAAAGCCATTATCTTTCTGACCACTGGTTACATGTGTACACTGGTGGTTCATTGAGAGACTGGTGGTGCTGGAGTCTTTTGTAAACTTTCAATTTGTTAACATTCTGTAAAATCTGATCCTACCATTTTGATAGAGGAATGGAGGCCATTTATGCGACTCTCAAATAACTTCTCCTATGCAGATTTCACTTAGCATAACTGTTGTCTTGTCTAACTCTAAATCACATCTGCAGTCCTTATCCAACAATCGCCAACCTACCAGTATTTAAATCCAAAACAATAAAAGAAATACTGTCATCAATCTCACTCAATATGATAAATAAAAAGGATATGTGTTGTTATTCGAGCCACAGCTCTGGAAACTATATAAAGCCATTATCTTTCTGACCACTGGTTACATGTGTACACTGGTGGTTCATTGAGAGACTGGTGGTGCTGGAGTCTTTTGTAAACTTTCAATTTGTTAACATTCTGTAAAATCTGATCCTACCATTTTGATAGAGGAATGGAGGCCATTTATGCGACTCTCAAATAACTTCTCCTATGCAGATTTCACTTAGCATAACTGTTGTCTTGTCTAACTCTAAATCACATCTGCAGTCCTTATCCAACAATCGCCAACCTACCAGTATTTAAATCCAAAACAATAAAAGAAATATTGTCATCAATCTCACTCAATATGATAAATAAAAAGGATATGTGTTGATATTCGAGCCACAGCTCTGGAAACTATATAAAGCCATTATCTTTCTGACCACTGGTTACATGTGTACACTGGTGGTTCATTGAGAGACTGGTGGTGCTGGAGTCTTTTGTAAACTTTCAATTTGTTAATATTCTGTAAAATCTGATCCTACCATTTTGATAGAGGAATGGAGGCCATTTATGCGACTCTCAAATAACTTCTCCTATGCAGATTTCACTTAGCATAACTGTTGTCTTGTCTAACTCTAAATCACGTCTGCAGTCCTTATCCAACAATCGCCAACCTACCAGTATTTAAATCCAAAACAATAAAAGAAATATTGTCATCAATCTCACTCAATATGATAAATAAAAAGGATATGTGTTGTTATTCGAGCCACAGCTCTGGAAACTATATAAAGCCATTATCTTTCTGACCACTGGTTACATGTGTACACTGGTGGTTCATTGAGAGACTGGTGGTGCTGGAGTCTTTTGTAAACTTTCAATTTGTTAACATTCTGTAAAATCTGATCCTACCATTTTGATAGAGGAATGGAGGCCATTTATGCGACTCTCAAATAACTTCTCCTATGCAGATTTCACTTAGCATAACTGTTGTCTTGTCTAACTCTAAATCACATCTGCAGTCCTTATCCAACAATCGCCAACCTACCAGTATTTAAATCCAAAACAATAAAAGAAATATTGTCATCAATCTCACTCAATATGATAAATAAAAAGGATATGTGTTGATATTCGAGCCACAGCTCTGGAAACTATATAAAGCCATTATCTTTCTGACCACTGGTTACATGTGTACACTGGTGGTTCATTGAGAGACTGGTGGTGCTGGAGTCTTTTGTAAACTTTCAATTTGTTAATATTCTGTAAAATCTGATCCTACCATTTTGATAGAGGAATGGAGGCCATTTATGCGACTCTCAAATAACTTCTCCTATGCAGATTTCACTTAGCATAACTGTTGTCTTGTCTAACTCTAAATCACGTCTGCAGTCCTTATCCAACAATCGCCAACCTACCAGTATTTAAATCCAAAACAATAAAAGAAATATTGTCATCAATCTCACTCAATATGATAAATAAAAAGGATATGTGTTGTTATTCGAGCCACAGCTCTGGAAACTATATAAAGCCATTATCTTTCTGACCACTGGTTACATGTGTACACTGGTGGTTCATTGAGAGACTGGTGGTGCTGGAGTCTTTTGTAAACTTTCAATTTGTTAACATTCTGTAAAATCTGATCCTACCATTTTGATAGAGGAATGGAGGTCATTTATGCGACTCTCAAATAACTTCTCCTATGCAGATTTCACTTAGCATAACTGTTGTCTTGTCTAACTCTAAATCACATCTGCAGTCCTTATCCAACAATCGCCAACCTACCAGTATTTAAATCCAAAACAATAAAAGAAATATTGTCATCAATCTCACTCAATATGATAAATAAAAAGGATATGTGTTGTTATTCGAGCCACAGCTCTGGAAACTATATAAAGCCATTATCTTTCTGACCACTGGTTACATGTGTACACTGGTGGTTCATTGAGAGACTGGTGGTGCTGGAGTCTTTTGTAAACTTTCAATTTATTAACATTCTGTAAAATCTGATCCTACCATTTTGATAGAGGAATGGAGGCCATTTATGCGACTCTCAAATAACTTCTCCTATGCAGATTTCACTTAGCATAACTGTTGTCTTGTCTAACTCTAAATCACATCTGCAGTCCTTATCCAACAATCGCCAACCTACCAGTATTTAAATCCAAAACAATAAAAGAAATATTGTCATCAATCTCACTCAATATGATAAATAAAAAGGATATGTGTTGTTATTCGAGCCACAGCTCTGGAAACTATATAAAGCCATTATCTTTCTGACCACTGGTTACATGTGTACACTGGTGGTTCATTGAGAGACTGGTGGTGCTGGAGTCTTTTGTAAACTTTCAATTTGTTAACATTCTGTAAAATCTGATCCTACCATTTTGATAGAGGAATGGAGGCCATTTATGCGACTCTCAAATAACTTCTCCTATGCAGATTTCACTTAGCATAGCTGTTGTCTTGTCTAACTCTAAATCACATCTGCAGTCCTTATCCAACAATCGCCAACCTACCAGTATTTAAATCCAAAACAATAAATCAGTAATCAAATTATTAACTGATCAGGTTGTTCTGTAATGGATCACTGCAAATTCTGACTCAAGAGGGTAATGAAAAAGTGTACTTGTTGGCTGAAAGGGAGCATTTCTGTTTTACATATAAGTCAAAGACAGCAAAATTTTTAATTTTCCTAATAAAAATAAAATTAAAGCGCAAATACAAATCTGAAATGTTTTTCTGTTTTGAAGACAAGGATTGGCGCTGTCTTCTCTTTAAAAAACAGGATTCTCTCAAGAATGCAGCTGGGGCTCATTCGATACTTTTGATTGAGTAGAATTGTCTTCATGCTCATCTTTTTAAAATTAGACTGAAAGCACAAGTGCAAATCTGAAATGTATTTCTGTTCTGAGGACAAGGATTGGCACTGACTTCTCTTCACACACAAAAAGACTTTAGATTCTCCCAAGGGTGCAATTGGGGCTTCTTTTATACTTTAAATTGAGAAAAATTTTCTTCGTGCTTACCATTTTAAAAAGTGGACTTAATAGCTTTCCCTTTTACATTTTATGCGAAAAACAAGAGAACTTATGAAAGCTGACCATCTAGACTTGTGGAATACAGTGATTTTTGGGGTATCATACAGAAGTTCTGCAGAATCCATGGACTAATGGTATCATAGCCAAATACTAAGCATTTATCAACAACAATAAAAAATCAAATCCCAATGGACCAAAAAATTTATTTGTTCATAAATTGATTAATACTTGAATTGAGATTTACTGCATTACAATATTTAGGGACAGCCTAAAACTTTGCAATAATTGAATAAGTGCACTGTATTGTGAGAAGGTGAAAAATATATAACAAGACAACTAGAAATGTAACATGAATAATTGATATAGTAAAATATATAAGAAAAAAATTTGTTCTTCAGTTTTTACCAGTTATCTTAGATTAGATGTAAATGTAATTTGCATGTCAAGCAATAATATCTGAAAAAACTATTTTTAAAATCTAAAAAAAATGTTAACAAAGAAAATGCTATTTAGATAGAAATTAAAATAAGTCCTTTAAATTTAGATAAAATTTAAAATATCTCAATTAAAATATTACATGAATAGTCTACAGTAGTATCTTCTAAAATTAACATAATATATATATTTATGAATTAGGCAGATAGATACATGTACATATAACATATATATTTTATTTTATTGAATTCTCAAATAATTTTTAGTGAGTACAAATTGTACTGTTCATAAGGATGAAAAAAACTGCAACAATAACCAACACATCCCTTTGTTCTTTTGAATACTTATGTAAAAAGATTTTCATATTGTCTGAAATTATGAGAATTTCCCTACAATATTATGAATTCTTCAATGAGACACATATCTAATTATGTCATTGTCAAAACGTAAAATTTCATATGAATAAGAAGACAATAGAGCAATTTTGCTCCAAAATAGATGTTGAAAGGTACAGAGAATTTCACAAAGAGTAAAAGAGGAGAAGAGAAAGAGTAGGGATTTCAGAGAAATGGTAGTGATCAAGACAAAGGAGGACCAAAAACTCAGTCTAGTTAAGAAATCAGAAATTTCATGGGTAATTCGAACATTCTTCAGTTTTAGCTGAAAAAGCACAAATATGAAAACACAGAATGTTTTTTTTAAATAAAGGTAAAGTAATGAAAGAACAGATTTGGCCAAAAATAATTAACTGAAACCGCAACAGTTATACCACCGCTTTTCGACAGTCTTTGTGGTTATTGCTATTCATCAGAAATGATAATTCTGAAAATTGTTTATAAAATTAAAGGCTCTCTTGTAAGTTAATTAAAGGCTCTATGTAAGTTACTATGCATTTTATCATGCTTTTCCTATGAAATAAAACTTGATATGTTAAAATGAGAGAATGAGTAATTGTACCCAAAATAGTGCATTATAAAACATAAAAAACATCAGAAGAATGCCTTTTAAATCAGAATTGGCAAATTTCTTCCAGTATGGAAACCCCAGGCCGTCCGACTCATCCAGAGGACTTGAGCAACTATTTGGACGATGTGAAAAAACAAGGAAAAAACAGCCCAAAAGAAATATTTTTCTTCAACCATTTTGAAAAAATTCGAAAAACTGAAAATCTTTATAAATATACACAAAAAAATCCAATTGAAGATTACTTGAAGAGTATTACCAATTTTAGTCATTCATTTAGGGCAAATTCATTTAAATCATTCCTTTGGAATTTTTGATTTGGACATATTTTAATTTATTAGCTCAGTCAAACTGAGTATCCATTAATACATAATTTGACAGTGTATATACTTCTTATAACAAACAGTGTATACTTTTTTATATAATTATATTTCAGTTTTCTGCTTTTTTTTTTTTTTTTTCCAACAGAACCATCATTATTGTAAAGCATATATCATATTTTACTGGGATTACATTTTTTGCAGGACATTAAGCAAGATTATATATACAGAAGCGCTCCTAGGACTAGTGGAAAAAATTAAATTAAATATCCCATCTTTAACAAGTAAACTGTTCACATACAAAAAGCATACAGTATATATTTTTCATACACACTGTACATCTGCTTTATTATTCATATTTTAAAATTTTAATTGATATAGTAAGAAATTTATACATATTTATAGCAATTTTAGATAAATATAGTTAACTTCAAATTAATAAATTCTTCAATTTTATTAGTTAGGTACAAAATAAGATAAACAAATTATTTACCTGGATTTGATGACTGAAATTATAGTCCTATTCATTTAATTTAAATAAATTAGGAATATCTTGACTTCATATATTGCAGGTTTCAAATATATATTTACATAAAATTCAGTTTCTCAATTACCGCCACATCTTCCAATATAGTGGAAGAAAGGGAGTTTACTACCAGACATTTTTTTTCCTTTATTAGAAGAAACTTCCACAAAACAGCTTTGATAAAAACTACTAAAGACTAGCCTTTTTCTAAAACAGCAATTTATTTTTTATTCAATTTAAAATTTAATTTTATTTAGATTACTAGAAGCGATTACCCGGCATTGCTCGGGATTTACCATGCAAAACTATGATAAAAATTACACCGGAACATATAGGGCCGATTGTGATATATTACCGCTGAATGTATCGCATTTTAGAAATGTTTAAATAAAATCAAAGTTGGAAAGTGTTTCATAATCAATGCTTTATGCATGATTGATCTTTCTTGTGATTTCTTAATACTTTTCGTTGTTGAGTAAGCCTGTGAGAAATAAACCATGGTGATAGTTTCCATTTAAATTCATATCTCAAACCTGCAATTTTCAAAAGTGTCTCATACGTTCAATAAACTCCCACAAAACTCAGTGTTGAGTAAGCCTGTGAGAAATAAACCATGGTGATAGTTTCTATTTAAATTCATATCTCAAACCTGCGATTTTCAAAATTGTCTAATACGTTCAATAAACTCCCACAAAACTCAGTGTTGAATAAGCCTGTGTGAGAAAAAAACCATGGTGGTTGTTGTTGAGACCCAGACCGTCCAACCTACCAGAAAGGTGTAAGGTAACTGTTTGAACAGCCAGGAAGTGCCACCCAATTTAGACCGGAACCCAGTGGGGGAGGCATCCACAGGGACTGTACCCTCCTTCCCCTACCACCAACCTCTCGGAAGGACTTACGGACCCACATGTTTAACATGATCGTACTCCGCATGAACACGGCGGCAGTTGTGGCAGCGTGCAAATCCAGCGCGCAAACCACCGGGCTACCGCGCCCGAAATGTGCCAACAGCATGCAGTGTCCCCAGGTGGTCAAATAAACCATGGTGAAAGTTTTCATTTAGATATCTCAAACCAGCGATTTTCAAAAAGTATCTAATACGTTCAATAAACTCTCACAAAACTCAGAGATTTAATTGACTTTCACGTTTTTAAACCAACAATGTCCAACCTTTTTCGTTGTGAATCAAGTTAGAGAGTAGAACTCCTAGGAAAAAGTGTTGTTTTTTCACTAATATCTCAAGAACTGCTGGTCATAGACACTCAAAACATGGCCTATGCTTTTTGTGGGGTGATTTCAAGACTACCAAGACAAATTTCATGAAATTTGGTCCAGCCGTTCTCCAGTTATGGTGGATCATATATACACACTTTTCTTCTTTATATATATAGATAGGAACATATGTTTCAAAGTTGTATGAAAAATATTATATATATATTGAATTTTTTCCATTTAGTCTCCCCCCCCCCCCCCAGTGCGTAGCAGAGTCCCAATACAGGATATTTCACAAAAAGTGAACAGTGGAAGATTTTTAGAGCCATTGGTTGTGCATACATAGTTCCAATTGCAAAAATACTTCAAATAAGGTAATAAGTTATGAAATAGTACTTTAAATGATGTGCAATATTTTTGTACAAAAATAAAAAAAAATTAACATTTTATACAGCATCTCCAGTGAAAAAAGATAAATTACAAAAATGTTATCAATATTTCATTTAATCAAACTAAAGAAAATTTTGGGTCTCAAAAGTTCAAATTTAGTATGAAATAACATTGTCAATCTTCCTGATTGACACCACTTTCTTGTGACATTTTGATACTTTTGTATCACCATAATTTCTGAATCCAGGGGCAGTTCACAAATTGAACTGATTCACAGAAACCATTTATTATTTCCTCTCCCGGCCACACACTAAACTGACGTACGCCTTAGGGTTGGCTGTGTGGTCTGGGCCTTCAACAGAAACCCTTTAGTAGGGTTTTAAAACAGCTTTTTTCCTTAGTTTGTGTTTGAAACTAAAGGCAGACAGACAGGCAATACTGGTTAAAAGTTATTTTAACCCTTAAGTAAGCTATATAAAACAGATTACTGTGATTTTGTAGGCCTGTCAGATAGTTTTCTAAGAAAATCTGTGAAAAAATAAACATGCCCTTCAATTTTTAAGATCAACTAAGATCATTTAAAAACACTGTTTGCAGTTGACTCAATAAATTCCTAAAACATTTTTGTAACTACACTTTTTCCACCAGAATGAGAGCCCTTGTAGGCAAATCAGTAAGGGTTCTTGCATTCAGCACAGTAGGTGGCAGGTTCAAGTAGACTGGTTGTGGGTTCGAGTAGACTGGTGGCGGATTTGGAATAGACCGAGGATGGAGTTGTTCAGTATTTATGGACTGGAGACTAGCATCTGAATAGCATGAAAAATAGGCTAAAATATCTGTTTCATCATTTACCATTAGTACTTGTTGTCTTCCTGAGTCATCTCGACAATGACACAGAGCTGTTGATTGCAGTCAACATAGCAGCCGCAGAATAAAAATTCTGGAAAGATGCCAACATAACAGGATGCAACGACAGTATTCCTTCACTGTATCACTAGGAGATTGGTTGCATTCGTAACAAATAAAAATCATCTCAGAGAGTTTGGCATTACTGAACAATGCCATAATTCATACTCTAGTTAGGTAGCAGAGTTACTTGGATGCTTAAATACAAACTGTGAATTGGCATAATGGTAAAGTAATAGATTTATTGAAATATCTGAATAAAATAAGTTTGAATAAGTGATAAAAGTTTTAGTATTATGCAACCGAATTGTATTTGCAACCGAATTGTATTTGCAACCGAAATTGATTTCTTGATGTCCCCTTATTTCCCAATGAAAATTTTAATCAATGATAACTATGTCAAATTGGATCATATTATATCCATTGTTTTTTTATAGCTGTATAAAAGTTAATTTTCTTAACTTTCTACAAAATTATGGTACTGCATGTAAATCACTATTTAATAACATTCTACTATATTTAAAGAATTTTTATAATTGAAACTATGGGTCTAGAAACAATGTTTCAAAAATGTTTCCACTGTTCACTTTTTATAAGACACCCTGTATAATATCAATCAATCAGTTGGTTAATTGCACTCATTTTTGCACCTTTTCATTAAGTACCAGCCTAATTTAATAAATGAAATGAAATAATTGCCAGATAACAAACTTTTAACTATTATTTTGTTTATCATCAGAAATTAGAACAAATTCAGATAAAATATGTGATAGAAAAACTTTCCAGAACTTTCACTGTTTAACCTATAAATTTACTGATTACAATTTTAAAATAAAAATCATAAGCAGATTGTACAGCGGGCATGTTAAATATTTAATTCACTTTTAATTAAGACATATGAACAATTTATTTATTGATCACAATCTGATCTGTTGACTAATTTCTTCCAGTTTTTTTCAGTTTCTTCCATATTTTTCCAGTTTCTTCCACTGTCCTGGAAGAAACCCAACCTTGTTTTAAATATTTTTTCAAATGAAATGCCTGAAATCCAGGTTAATACCTGAATATTTTGAACTTTAACTGCTTGTCTCTTTATGATGGAGGGCCGATAATTGGCTATGGATTTAAATGAAGTTAGCTACATTTTGCACCGCCCTATTTTTTAAGAAATTCTTTTTCAACACATTTTTCATCAAAAATTTTGTTTATTGGCATGCACATTGTCAAATACCTACTATTTTGACCTAAAATTAGGCACTCCCCACTAGCTACCACATGATTAAACAATGCAATTTAGTGATTAAATGAAACAACTAACAGCTCCCCCCCCCCCCCCCCTATTCTGTTTTAGTTTGAGAACTGCCCAGAAGTTTACTAACTGTGTGTTTCTTAGCTTCCTTAATTCACATCTCTTACATGCAACAGTAACATCAAAACTTATAAGGCGGTAATATAAATATGTAGTTGAAGTCTCTTGATTTGCATAACGCCTATTTCAGGGTAGGATTAATGTTTCACATCTTGAATCCAAAGAGCATGTTAACAATGGAAAAGAATGTTAACAAGCGAGGAGTGTGTTAACAATGTTTTGCAAACTTTACTACATTAATATATTGCATTACAAAAAGCAGTGGTTAGGAAAATTTGGGAATTTCAAGTATGCATTTTGTACTAACATTTTGTAAATTTCATATTCAAAATTCCTATTAAATGAATTTTTAAAAAATAATATATAAAACTGCTTTTAAAAAAAATAGAAAAATATTTTTGTAGAATTTCAAATATATTCATAATGTAGAAAAAATTTTGAAAAAATAAATAAACATCTTAAAAGTTCATTGGTGGGCGCAAAAAATCTGTCAGTGGACCGCATGAGGTGTAAGGGTTAAACATCACTACTTTAGAGAATTGGAAACAGCCAGCTATTTTATCCATATACTCAAACTTGGAAATTAAATTCATGAATTTTTCAGGTTTTCCAAAAGAATTTTTCATAAACTTCTAGTTTGAATGACAACATTTTGTAGTATATGATCAGTTATTCAGTGACATAAATTTACATTCAGTAACTTGTAAAAGTTAAATAGGAAAAATTAACTAATTTGATATAACAACCATGAAACCAAATTTTTTCATATACAATAACGAAAACAATCCCTATAAAAAAATAGTTTGAATCTTTGAAAACAAAAGATTTTTCCGGTTCTAACTAAAATTTTTTAGGTTTTTGATGCAAAAGGTTTTCCCCTAAAATTTTGTGCTGAATTTAAATTTTCTAAGAATTCCAGATTTTGTGATGTATTCCTTGAGGTGTATGCCCCCCATCCCACCCCCACTATTATTATTAAATCAGGAAAATAATTAAAGTTATTTTATGGTCTTTTTATTGAGATACTATATGCATTTTGTAAAAGAGATATTATTAAATAGTGATTTGTTAAATTAAAAGTTTAATAGCATCGTCATAAACTAAGATTCAGCGCATATCAATTAATGCTAAGTTCAATTAAAACTCTTTAAAATTGCAAGCAAACTTACATCATCTAGCAATTCTAATTCGTAGTGCCATTCATTTCCCACACCGCCATATACAGTAACACCCGCTATCATTATTCCAGAGCGATCCACGCTAAAGCAAATTGCATCAGGAGAACCATTTCCAGTATTCCAAGTTCGATTCTGGCTCACTTTAGTGAAGCGAGTTGGTGTTAAATGCAGCACTTGTCCACCAGTTCCATGCATGTCCAACTAAAACAAAATTTGAGCACGCAGCAGCTGATTAAAAGTCCTTTGAAATAAAAATAAATAGCAGAAGTGATAAAAGCATGAAAATCCAAATGTTCCACTGATGCAAGACAAAAAGCAAAATTAAAAAATTAAAGCAATGAGGACAATTTTCTTTATTAATTGCATTAGAGTAATCCCTTGCTATCTCATTCTTTTATATTGCAGCAATATAAAAAGTTTGCTATCACAATAGGCAATAATCATCTATCCAAATATATTGCATATTTTTACTATTCAAATATTATTTAATATTCTTCAATGAAATAATTATTCAAAAATTAAAACATTAATCTTATCATTTTATTGTTTGGAATGTTTAATTACAAAGCCAAGAAAAAACTTGGATATTAAGATTCTTATATAGCATAAGAAATGCATATGTAATAAGAAATTTTCAATAAAAAAAAACATATTTGATTTCTAGCATAGCACACATTTTTTCATAAAACATATACCAAGGCATTTTATTATAAAACCTGGTCAAAATATCAAATACATTATTAATGACTGTAAAATTTTATTTTTACATTTGGATCTAACTCCTATCCACCTGGAGCAGAATTTCTTTCCTGAATATGTATCTGGGTTCTCCCTGGGCTCAATCCCATTTATGGCATCACTTTGCTCCTCACCTGGATGTGCTCAATTTCTAAGACTTTCAGTGCTCAAGTATCTGAACATTGAAAATCTTAGTTAGTTATCTATGATGAAATATGAAAAAAATAGGAATCTTAAATTGTCTAAATAAAAAAACCTTAATCTCAAATTATGAATAATACAAATTTACTACTGGCAGTGTCTTGTACCTTAATTCATTTGGACATTCATCTCAAAATGAAGATACAAGGGTTTAAACATGGAAACTGACCTTATAAAATACAAATAATCAAAGGCCTATAAGTTGAAGTAACAATCAAAGTATGTAATTAAATAATGCTGTATAACATATTGAGTTAATACAGTTTTGTGTATGCTATAATTTCTGGTAAAAAAAAAAGCCAACATATAAATTAAAAAATTAGTCAATATATTGAATATATATAAACTAAATCAAGGACAAAGAGTCTTTAAAACGAAAGGTCTTTTATTTAAAAACATCCTAAAAGAAGTACAAAACATATATTAAAAACTGTCAGAGCGCTTTCGGACATATATATGCCCTTCATCAGTGGCTTGATTGATTATATATAAACTATATGCTGAAGATATAGTCTATAGCTATAATCTGTATTCATTAAATGTAGTCTATATGCTAAAATCATGTTTGTTTGATTTTATAACAATACTGTAGCTAGTAGCAGTAAGTTTACGATACATCCTGTTTTGGCCTGGATTGCCCTGTTTAAAGGTACATGCCGAAGTTCAGCTCAATTTGTCATTTTGTCCCAGTTCGTAATTTATTTTTCGGAAAAAGTTTTGGTGGGCAAAAATAATTCTAGTGGCTAAGGGATAGTGATATTGCATAGCTCGCAATTGAAACAGTTGTAGCTAAAAAATGAATGAAGCACTTGAAATTATTGTTATAAACATAAATAAATTGTTTGATGAAGTGGCAGTTGTTAAGGTTTTCTGCTCTTCAACTGCTTCTTCTTAAATGGTTGATGGTTGACACATGAAAAATGATGAAACTAAACTGAAGAGAAATGGATGCAAATCTTCAAGGATTTTAGGGATCACAAATTTTTAATACCAAATTTCAGCCGAGTTATGAAATATATTTTATATCCAACAGACACTGACTTCTATTGTCGAAAGGGTGTCTTCCCATCATGAACAAGGCTTTGTCTGAAGAAGTTGCAAAATGATTGAATCAGCAATTAAAAGAGTAATGTTCTACTGTAGAATAAATAAAGAACTAGAATATTCAAATTTTTGTGAAAAAAATTAAAACAAGCCATTCCATAAAAACTTTCATGTCAGCAACAAGTATATGAATGGTCGAAATCAAATGATTAATGTCCTATGTTTTAAGTTTCACTTTTGATTTCTTGTATTTAATAAATAATGTTAATCAATGAGTTATTTTATTTTGCCCGGTTAGGAAAACAATATATGTGTAAGCCTAAGTAGAAGCAATCTACATCAAAAGTTAATACTTTAAATACCAATTTTAATATCCTGATGTTTCAATTTGAAAGTCATACCCTGGATTTACAGCAGGTTAGGTTTTGGAAGATATCCATAAATCAAAGCAATGTACTTTTTTCACCCATGAATATACATAATGACCATGTACTGCTTTCCTCATAATACATAACTGCACTGAGTTGCCAAATTTATGCATAACTGATATAAATAAAGCATCTGTAAATATAAAAGGTACTATTTGCATAATTATATAATTTACCATTCGAATTTCAGAAAGTATGAAGGTGAGAAATTTTAAAAACGTTAACATGAATTTAAACACAAAGAGAAAACACATACAAAGAAATGTGAAGCAAAACCATTTTTAATAGCAATCTGATGAAAAATACATAAGTAATACAGTCAAGCCCCACTATAATGAATATGGGATACAATCAGTATTAGACAGTATCAAAAATACATGTATTTGAAATACATTTTCAAAATACAGTTGTATTTTTTATTTATATTTTCAACTGTAAAAACTAAAGTATTTTACTAATGCATTGAAAATACATTTTAGAGTATTTTGTATTTTCAAAATACTCAAAATACATTTTTTCAGATTTCAAACTATCGTGTTCAAACTGCAATTGAACGACTCGCAAAAATGGCTAATCTGCCTTTTGTCTAATCTTTGAATTCATTTCTAGCAGTAAATATAAACATCCTTTTTCAACCAGTGCCAGCTAATAAACGGAATGTTTAGCGTTTGCAATGATCTCTGAGAAAAATTGTTTCTGTTATAAACTTTACTTTGTGTTCCTATTGGAATTATAGCATGATATTGTTTGGTAGATGGCTCCTTTCTATATATGTATGTAAAAGAGGAAGAAAGGAGCTTGAAGTACATTCATTCATTGTGAAAACAGAACTTAGGCAATCCAAGCTCTGCTACGCACTGCATCTTTTTTATAAGAGATGCAATGCAAGTCATTATTGCTAGGACACAATAAAAAATGGTTGATATTTCTGACAGTAAAAAAAATGCATCTAGAGAATTAATGGATTATGCCGGTGCATGGTGTTGAAGTCCCAGACCACTCGGCTGACCCAAGGGTTTGCAGCAGCAGTTTAAGTGGCCGGACAGTGCGTGGTGTGTCATATCAGATGGGAAATATTTTTGAATAATATATATATACCGATGATAAAGTAAAAGTAAAGACAGAATTTATGCAAACCAAAATGTTCGGTTATAAGTGGGACTTCGTAGCAATTAAAACGCATCTAAAGGTAAGATTTTAGTTTTATACCTCGATTTAACAAACATTTTAGCTAGACCCTTGACATTCATTTAATGGGACCGTGGGTCTCCATGAACCCATGCAAGGAATTCTTGGAGAATTTGAAAAGTTTGCAAAAAAAATAGAACATGCTATCTTTTTTGTAAATAAGAAAAATTAAAATTATAAGGTTTTAACAGGAACTATATTAAAACAATAAAGCATTTTGGAAGTTTAACTTGGTTGAGCAGCAAGAATTTTAATTGAGAAGAGAAATTTTATTTAAGCTCAGAATTTTTGTAGCTTCAAGGAATTAATTCAGTAAGCAGAGAGAATTTTAATTGAGACGAGAAATTTTATTTAAGTTCAAAATTTTTGTAGCTTCAAAGACTTCAGTTAACAGCTCAATAGTTTGCAGTAACGAATATTACCAGCAGTATTGCCAAATACTCATAAGGCTTCCAGATAAAAGATTTAAAAAAAATCAAACAATAAGGGAAAATGTCAAACCAATTAAAATATATTTTGCTTAATTACATCAGATGAAAATGTGCATGTATCATAAAACAATTAAATGTACCTTGTTTTGTATTAACAATTTTATGAACATCAATTATTAAAACAAAATCATCACAATAAATATACACAATGTTTGTTTGTAACCAGTAAACCAGATATAAAACAAAATTGTCTTTTCTATAAAAAAAATCAAACAATAAGGGAAAATGTCAAACCAATTAAAATATATTTTGCTTAATTACATCAGATGAAAATGTGCATGTATCATAAAACAATTAAATGTACCTTGTTTTGTATTAACAATTTTATGAACATCAATTATTAAAACAAAATCATCACAATAAATATACACAATGTTTGTTTGTAACCAGTAAACCAGATATAAAACAAAATTGTCTTTTTTATTAACAGTATTTATTAAAAAGTGGCATATTTTGCTCTTCAGATGTAAAGATTTACAAAATCTGTATCATATAAAATGTATCAAGAAATGATTTATTTTATTATTATTAATTAACAGGGTTTTTTGTAAAATATTTCTTTTTTGTTTAGATTACTACAGCAATGATTTTGTGTTGCTAAATCAGTTTGTGGTTAATCCGGAGAATATGCCATGCACCTTGCCAGCGCTTTATGTTGTAATCTGGTATCCTCTTGTATCGGATGTTTTTGGCAGTAATTGTGTAACATTCAATAAGAACACGTTTAAGAATACGTTTCTGTGGTTGCTACAGTTTTATGATGTAAATAAAAAGCATTTTTTATCAACATTTTTGGCCAAAGTCGTACATACTTTTAGTATTTGATTTACTTTGCAAATTATTAAATTAAAAATTATTTTTAACTTTAGTTTTAGTTTTGCGGATTTGCTGTTATTGTCAATCATATATATATTTCCTTATGTCTTCTGTTAAGCGCAAGCAAATGGATGGTGAATGTAGTTTTGTGAAACGTTCTAAAGTGGATATTGGTTTGAATGAATCTTGTATAAAATTCTACTATAATTTGAAAAATAAAGGTCTGAAAGAAGTGATTAATTGGTGTATTATGAAAGGGATTATGAGTGATAAGTATGTTTGTTCTGTAAGTCCTGAAGGTTAGTGCTATTTGTTTAATTTATCCTGTGTTTCGAAACTTGGTTTATATTTTTCTGTGTTTAGAAAACTGCTTCATCTTTTAAAAGTTCTTAATCTTTACAGTTAGAGTACAAACTATTTTATAAGTATCAATTTTTTGCAATTTCATTAGAGTACAAACTT
This sequence comes from Amaurobius ferox, assembly GCA_951213105.1. Classification (NCBI taxonomy): domain Eukaryota; kingdom Metazoa; phylum Arthropoda; class Arachnida; order Araneae; family Amaurobiidae; genus Amaurobius; species Amaurobius ferox. Next base: position 55,113,052 of record OX578136.1, on the reverse strand, counting down.
TTTTCTAACAAGGACCATTGACCCATGGCATATTCATTTTACAGATTTCGACATTTTGGTCGAACCCCTGACCCTATACGGGCCACTGGTACATTTGTTCCACAGATTTCGACCTTTATGTCAAACCTCTGACCATGTATGGATCTTCGGTTGCATGGAGAAAGTGATCTTGCTACATGCGACATGCACAGATAAAATTGTAGCATATTCTGTGTTTGGGCGCCGCAGGCGACCGTTCCTAATAAACTGGAGATCACTAGAGGCTCCGTTCCGGTATAGAATGACCTTTAGGTCGAACCCCTGCCCCTGTATGGACCACTGGTACATTCATTCTACAAATTTTGACCTTTAGGTCGAACCCCTGCCCCTACAGGGACCACTTGTACATACGGACCACTGGTACATTCGTTCCACAGATTTCAACCTTTAGGTCGAACTCCTGCCCCTGTATGGGCCACTGGTACATTCGTTCTACAGATTTCAAACTTTAAGTCGAACCCCTACCCCTACACGAACCACTGGTGCATTCGTTCCACAGATTTCAACCTTTAGGTCAAACCTCTGCCCCTGCACGGACCACTGGTACATTCCTTCTACAGATTTCGACCTTTAGGTCAAACTCCTGCCCCTACACAGACCACTGGTACTTACAGACCACTGGTACATTCGTTCCACAGATTTCAACCTTTAGGTCATACCCCTGCCCCTGTACGGACCACTGGTACATTCATTCTACAGATTTTGACTCTTAGGTCAAACCGCTGCCCCTACACGGACCACTGGTATCTTCGTTCTCCAGATTTCAACCTTTAGGTAGAAATCCCTGCCCCTACACGGAACACTGGTACATATGGACCACTAGTACATTTGTTTCACAGATTTATACCTTTAGGTCGAACCCCTACTCCTGTGCGGACCACTGGTACATTCGTTCTACAGATTTCGATCTTTAGGTCGAACCTCTGCCCCATACACGGACCACTGGTACATTCATTCCACAAATTTCAACCTTTAGGTCGAACCCCTGCCTTTATATGGATCCTCGGTTGCATGGAGAAAGTGATCTCGCTATGTGCGAAATACACAAATAAAATTGTAGCATAAAAATTTTAAATTTCCCAAAAATCTGATTTTAGAACGTTTATATGAATATTATATACATTTATATGAGTATTCATTTTTTTATTCTGCAGTTTTACAAAGATATTCAATTTTCTTAAAATACACAAAAATCTGATTTTGTAACGTTTTTATGAGTATTATTCACTATTATTTAAATTAAATTACACTATCATTTACATTAGAAAATCTTGTTTAAAACAAACACAGTAGCAAATGTCATTTTGGTAGGAGGAGCCTATTTATAAGACGGAAAATGACGTCCCTTAGGATGGGTGGGGCCAATTTCAAAACACAGGAGAATGCGCCAACTTGGCCTGATTTTGTACTTAGAAAAATATGTGCCGTGACCTATTTTCAAGATTTACCTAGTTTGTAAATTGCAGCAAAAGATGTTAAAATTGAATATATTTTTGTAGTGAGTTCTTTTTTTTTTTGTTTTCAGCCTAATGTGTAATTTAAGATCTTTCTTAACGTAATGAAGAATTTATGATATTATAATATATTAACCCAGCATGAGTGAAACAATCGTCAATGACAATATATTCTAATCATTTTTAAATGCCAATGTTAATATTTAACAAATACAAGGTTTGTTATTTCCAATAAAATGTATAGATAAATGTTGCTTTGCATTGAAAATTCAATCCAGACTAATACACAATAATGTTAATTTGTTTTAAAATGTATTTTGTATTTTAAATGTATTTTGAAAATACATGTATTTTGTATTTGGAATTTTTTAATTTAAAAAGTATTTTGTATTTTATGACCCAAAACCTATGTATTTTGTATCGAAAATACATTTTCAATGTATTTTGCCCAACTCTGGATACAATGAACTCTTGGTTATAATGAACTTTTCACATGGTCCTGACTAAACTCCTATTCGACTAATGCTATTTCAATCGTTTAGTACGAAATTTCCCTTCTCTCCCTCCAAACAAAAAATATTTGCTTTTTGTTCCCTTTTGGGCTTGTTTCCTTAAAGGTAACAATGAGAGGGTCTTTGCTGTTTCCTTTTCCCTCTCCCCACTCAACCAGTTTCTTCAGGGGTGCGAATTATTTTCATACATCATTGCTTATTTGGATCGTTTGAGCTGTCCATGTCGCATCATTTTAAAATGCTTGGTGCTGGGAAGCAAAAAACTTTTCAATCGAAGATAAAATGAACATTATTTATTGGATAGAAAATGATGAAAATTTGCAGAGACCTTTTCCTTATCTAAATCTGCAGTTTGTATGATTTGGAAAAATTGTAGTATGATCCTCTCTACTCATGAAAATAATCTGAATGGAAACTAAAGACTGTGCAAGGTCGAAAGGGGAGATATAAGAAGAGGCACTGCTGAAATTGTTTGCAAAAAATCAAAATCTCCCAATAACAGGGACCATGCTGCAAGTGAAGGCCAACGAATTCACAAAACGTTTTGATGAAAACAGTTTCATGTGTTCAAATGGATTGCTCGACAAATTTTCTAGGTTTTTTATGAGTCAATATAACATATATCCTTCAATTATTTATTAGTTCCTTAATTAGTTGTATTTCATTTACACTAATATTTGCAACACATACTTAAAGATATCTAAACGATTTTTTGAAAATATTTCTCAAAAGATTTTTTGGGGGAAAATTGGATATAGTGAACCGTTGGTTATAATGAACTTCTGAATCAAACCATTGGTGTTCATTATAACGGGGTTCGACTATAGTAATACACTAAACAGGCAGCAGCGCACACAACATAGACAAAGTGCATGCTACTTAGATCCAAACACAGTAATTTCGGGGTATGGTTCCAATGCAAAGTGTACACAAGTATGCATAAGTTGAGATAACATAAGTTTGTGTTGTTACTGTACTGACTTTGTTAAGAAATCAGAAAATGTGTCAATGTATTAGGTGCAGAGAATATAGTTTTTAAAATACTACATGAAATGATATAGCATTTTTATGAAATAAAGGCCTCATAAATTGCAAAAAGCAATCATAGAATGAACAAGGAATGAAAATGCTTTTAAAAACTACTACTTTGAATTTCAAAGAACTTTTAGAATATTTTTCCTTGCCAAACACAACTGAAAATATGCTTTATACAGCATTATCCAAGTGCATAATTCATTTACTTCTTTCAAAAATATTTAGTTCCCATACACAGCAAAAGTAAAAATAATAAGAATAAATATTTACAACATAAATTTTAAATTAAATACAAAAATTCTCACCACAGTTCCAGCAGATTGGTATGACAATTCTGCAACAATGACTGCAATGAATGCACACGCATTCGTAATCAACTTCGATGAATGTTTTATACTTTCCTGAAATAATAAAATAAACAAAATAGTATATGTAACCTCAATGATTACCTACACAAGAAATTATACAATATATATGATTGGTAGGTATTAGACAGATAAATTACAGAAATATAATTAGTAACTTACATTGTGCAACATAGCTTCTAATGGCTGCTTTACAATGGATAATAAACGCTCCAGTACTTCTTTAAAGCTGCATGGACCAGGATTGCACCCTTCTCTCTAAACAAAAAATAAAAAAATGATTTATATAAATGCATTACTTTTTATTATACATTAACTGAAATAAACAATAAATTAATAAATACCAGATTTAACATAAAAAAGCATTAACCAGTTAATATGCCCACAAGGTAATCAGTAGCATCCAATCATACAAATCAAAATTTGAGATAGATACTTGATAATTTATAAAAAAAAAAAAGTTAAAAACACTTGGATGAAAATTAAAAATTATAAAATTTATAAAAAAAGAGTTCATTTATGTACATTTGTATACAGTATACAAATTTACATAAATAGGAATCTCAGGAATCTAGGAATCTCTATCATAGGAATCTAAACACAAATCTGTTTAGATACCTTTAACCAGAAAAAAAAAAATTATTTAATAATTGGGCATAAATTGAGGCAACAAAATGTATGATACAACATGAAATTTAATAAAATATGAATGTAGGCTAACATCAATAATTAAAAAAATGAATAGAAAAGGTTGAAAATAGCAACCCTGAATGAACATCTGAATTTAAAATATGTTGTTAGTAGCAGCATTTGTTTGAAATATCTAGAGAGCACAAGAAGGCTGTTCTGTTGACAGACACTTTCTTGCCTTTACTTGAGTGACTGCTGACTTTTTATTCTAAAGAAGGAGGCTATTTTTTACCTCCATAACTGGTTGATACTTTAACTATTTGTGCTGCACTAATAAAGTATTTCAATTCCAAATTATTTTACACAGCAGTTTAAGTACACTTTTTATATACCTGAATGAACATGTTCAGTGTCTCTTTATGGCATAGTAAAACTCTAGTGTTTTTCAATAAAGCATTCGTTTCCCTCTACTATCCCACATAATTGAGAATCTACTGTATGTGCAAACAATGTAAATCATAAGGAATTTGGATTCAACATACGATACTTTATAATGAAAGGGGCTTTATTTTTCTCACCTTGAACCTACTACTGAAAACTACTGACACACTTTTTTATTAACAGTTGTGTTTGTTAAACTTATTTAGAAGTTTGGGCATAAATTCTTTTCATTTTCAAACCAAAACTTTTAAACACATTTGTCTCATAACCGACCCAATGTAAGTTTAGTATTAATGAGAGCCAATTTGCAATCCAGAAAAAAAAAAACCTTGCGACTAAATATTTGAGCTATGACCCAAAAGTTGGAGATCAATGTTCCAAAACAGTGGTTCCCAAGCTTTAAGACTTTAAAACCTCTTAGAACTTTCTTTTTTCTTAATTGAAGACCTCTTTATCATCATAAGTCAAAATAGGCCATGTCATGACCTCCCCCCCCCCCTTTTATTTGGCTCATGCATTTTGGAAGGAGAGGAACTTCTTCGGAAATCTTATGGAATGTCTGTGGCTGACCCTGGTAAATTCATTAGAGATCCCACATCAACAAACCACCAAGGGGGACTAAAAAACTATGGAAAACGGTCACTTTCTAACAAACTCTCAAAAGAGAAGGATGATAAGACTTTGGGAGTCCTGTTTTATGCTAAAAGATTGTAATAGTCAAAAGCTATTATAAAATATGTAAATATTAAATTCTGTATATAATCTTATAATACATATGTTTGATCCTTAAATCAACGACAGAGCTGAACATTTAGATGCTCAAAAATCAATGAACCACATGATGTCTTTCTGTAGTTAAAATCAGAGTGGAGTTGTGACAGGTCATAGGTATCTTTGAAATACTAAATATAAATGAAAGTTAGAAGTAAATGAATAAACATTTAGTTTGTAGTAAGGAACAACATTTATTAACATCAGAAATTAAGAATGATCAGTTCCAAAAATTTTCATAAGACGCATCTAAATATGAACATCTTTAAACTAGCAATGCTAAGTTACTAATAGCAATCAATCCAATTTAATATGATTATTCATACTGCTTTTTAGAAATTACAGTAGCAATGTTTGTTTCCTTTAATGATAATTTTATTCTCAAATCATTCTCAACTTCAATTAGCTTCTATAACTTAATACAAATAGGAGTTAAGAAATGAAGTTAGGCTCTTCGACACTTTCCTTGTGAGATCAAAATAATCATTCATAATATTTAATGAAAACTCAGCTAATGATAACTATAAAAATAGAAATTTTATCTATTTGTCCCATGAAACATCTACCAAAAATGTTCTTAACATATAATGTTATAACATAAACTTTTTGTGATATTTGCAGATCTCCTTAGAGTTTGTTATAGACCCCAAAAGATCTGCAGCCTTCACTTTGGGAACCACTGTTCTAATCAGTATATCAAATAAATAGAAAATCTATAGAAAAAGCTTTGAACACAAAAATATTATAAAACTTCACACTGATTCCACATGCTTGAGGCACAGTTCCAGTGATTGCACTGTCAATCACAAAATTAATCTATTTTTAGTGATTTGTCACAAACTTTCATTCTGGTGATTGCTAATAAAAGTTTGTAAGTAAAAATCTTGATAATTAACATTTTATTCTGATGTCTTAATCAAAAATTGCAAATTTTCTTCGAGTTTCAAATAGCTTTAAAAAATAAACATTTGAATTCTATATATTCTACCATTTCGCAGACTTTAGATATAAAATCCTCAATGCATTTTTTTTTTCTTTCAAAAATTATTTTTGCATTCATGAATTTTTGTAAGCTTAAGATAATTAAGAATTAATCACTGGAATTTAAGAACAAACAAATATTCTTTCAATTTGAGTGAAAAATGAAAATTTGTCATTTAAAGATTAAGAAATAATACTTGGAATTTAAAAACCAATAAAAAATAATTCTTTAATTTGAGCGGAAAATTAAAATTTTGCAATTGAATATTCGTTAATGAAAAAATAATTGAAGAGCGACTCCTGAACTCTATGAGTTAAATGTGACAGATATATGCCTAAAGATACCTCTGTTCTTATATTGACACAATCCACAAGAACAGGATATCTGTATACTTCAGAGCCACAGATTCCAGGTGACATTTCTTGTGTATGCCCATTAGATGCCACAGGACTGGTATCATGACTTGGATCAGGAGATAGAGGAGAAGAATCACTAAGGACATCATTTTCTAAAGTCACAGGTAATGTAGATGTGAGTCGAATAGAAGATGCACAGAGGGAAGCCAATACTGCTGCTAGGAGATGATCACCTTCAACTGTCTCTTCAACCCAAGGCTAGAAATTAATAAGAATTCATTTCAAAGACAGTAGAATAAATGGAATTGCAAAAATCATTTATTTAAAGAAAAGTATCTGCAAAGTGACTCTTTTTCATGATGACACCCTATGAGAGAGAAGGTGAATAAAGATATGTAAAGAGATTGCCTCCTATTCACCCATCTGGAATTCTTATGCTCCTTAAATCACTGAACACATGCTGACTGTGTGTATGTGTGTGTGAAATAAAACAAAAATAATTCGGTAACATGAATCATTGAGATATTTAACATTAAAAAGAATCCAAAAGAGTCCAAATGCAGTCATACTTTATTAACAATGAATAGACTGGTCACAAATTTAAAAAAACTTTTCCCATTGGTCTCGTAAAGGGAAGCTGAAGTATACAATTTTGCATGGGTTTAGATTATATATTGAGCAATTACATTAATAGAGGCGAGGCCTACACCCCATAATTTGAGTGTGTGTGTTAGCAGTTTGAAGATCAAAAACAAAATGGCCAAAACAGTTGTGGTTGGGAATTTCTAGAAGGTGAAATATGGGTATAATCAAAATATTCTCCGTCATTTAAAGTGACAATATCATATGATATGAAATCATAAAATTATAAACCAGCATTATAGGAAAGAAGAAATCCTAAACATTGCCTTTTATGGACATGTTATTTGGCTCTGGTGACACTTTGATGTATTACTAAATATGATTTAATGATGTGATTATCTTTTAGTGGAAGTAATAAATACGCAATACGGAGTGGTGAAAGAATTAATACTATTCATAAATTGACTTGGTATTAGTGCATGACTTTTCTGAAGCACATAGTTTTAAAGAAACATTACTATCTAGGAATTTTGAATAAAACAATTTAGAACAAGAAAGATCAATCATGCTTAAAGCATTGATTATGAAACACTTTCCAACTTCAATGCAATTTTATTTAAACATGTCTAAAATGCAATACATTCCTCGGAAATATTTTAAAACTTATCACAATACTACATTAATTTATTATATTTGAAACCTTAAACCTTCATCGAAAAAAATTAACTTCATTCAAATGACGGCATTAAAGTATAAATTGCCTGGTTTAAACATCTCTAAAATGTGATACATTCCTCGGTAATAATTTTAGAATTATCATAATACTACAATAATTTATTATATTTGAAAACTTCATCAAAAACAACTGAAATTCATTCAAATGACGTCATAAAAAATAACACGCCTGGCTCTCTCTATAAAAGCAACATTTCATTCATAAATAATTCCCCCATTCATGTCATTCATCACAATACTATAATAATTTATTTTATTTAAAAATTAAGACCATTGAGCTATAAGTAAGTAAACTCTATGCGTAAAACTTCATCGAAAAATATCGTCCTTCTCTTTCTAAAATCAATGAATATTTCATTCATATCAGCTAAGCAGACTCCATGGACTAAATGATTTTGTGTTAAAGAATTACAACGATTCTAATACAACTCATTCTACATATTTTGCTGTTTACATTTTACATAGGTGAAAAATAGGCTTAATAGTAGAAATAATCAAATTTGGAAGAGCATTTAAACTGAAATATATTGTCATTGCGTTGTTTCAGTATGTAGATGCACAGAATTTAGGCAAAAATAAAGTAGTTTTAGGATGGATACAACACTCAATATGAATTAAAAAGAACTTTAAAAATAACGATTTTGACACAAGATGGATGCCATATATCATTTTGAAGTGGATCATGTGATCGTTTCATATCATGGACACGTGATCGCTTCATATAAGAGGTGTTATTATTATTTTAATTTTTATTTAAAAAACAACTGAATATATTTCGCTGAATTTTTTTTTATATATTTTATGGAACAATTTGAATATTGCCTAAAATTTTCGAAGCAATTTGTGAATTTTAAATCCGCTTAAAAAATGCTTGAAAAATTAGGTCCCATAGGGCTCAATGTATTCCATTTTTTCAACCCGGGTTCAATCCAAAACTAATTGGGTAATATTATTCATTTATATTCCCATAGGTCCTATAGACCGTCTGAACATCATACTAAAATTTCATTTTGATTAAGTCATTTTTACGGCAGTTATCGTGCTAACGGACAGACAGACAGACAGAATGAACTAAGTCATAAACACTTTTCAACTTTGTTGTAAAGTGTTAAAAAGGGTGATTTTTAAAATTATATACACAGTACAACGTCTAAAATCCGGAATCTTCCAGATCTTGGTAAGTCCGAATTTTGGACTTTTCTGGATTTTAAGTCATTTTTGAAAAAAAGTATGGATCCCGTTTGAGAGGTCAGTGTATTAATGGCCTTATGCCTTGCAATAGGATCCGAGTTATTTATGATAAATATGGCTTTCCAAACAAAAAGGGCAAAATATGATTGATATAAAGCTGAAAGTTGATTCACTAATGAAAATAACTGTGGTGTTGCGAGGAAATTAAATTTGAGCAAAAAACTCATCAGATATTTGAGGGGCAGTGCTATAGACGAAACAATCCATTTAAGAATGGGATCCATACTATAATGAAGTGAATAAAAAAAATTTCTTGAGCGTTTTGCACTTGGAGAAGGGTTAATGTCAACAACATGATTCAAGCTCCATCCACGAGCCTATCTACAGGCGTGTATTTTTATATCCAGTGTAAAAATCGACTCCTACATTTTTATGTCATTTTTAGGGTTCAGAAAGTCAACTTGCATACCGGAAACGATATTTGTTTATAAAACGTAATTCAATATGCATAGTCTTACCCTGTTGTTTTAAATCCGCGACTTTGGTAGTCCAATAGTTAAAATAACAAAAAAAATAAAAATTTGAAAAATGTCCAGATTTTGGATATTCAGATTTTCAAAGTTACTCTGTACTTGTTTTATATCACAAAACCACTATATACATTTAAAGGAAAAGAAATATTTTGTTTATATTAAAGGAAATGAGTAACTTCCATTGAAAACACACACACACAAAAAAATCATTTAATTTTTTTTTACAGATTTCTGGATTCTGGATAATTTGTCTGTTACTGTATTATCACCTACTTAATCATATCAATGTCTAGAGCATTGCGTTTCTTCCAGGTCACTCCCTTTCCTCCTAGTGCATCATGGAACAATACAAGTAAAGAGCTATGGGCTGGGGGCTGGAGCATTCCTTCTAAAAATAGATTTATAGGTAGTTGCAAACCTTTGAGAGGGCAGTTAGTTCTTTCGCATTTTCAAAGAGGGAGATTTTTTTTATGTTCCTGTTCTTACAGTGTAAAAGGATTCAGCTATATTTCATATTTTATAAGCGAATTATTGGATAATCAAGTGCCTGTTCATTCTTTAATTTAAAAGGAAAAAAAATTTTAAAAAAAAGTTTGTGCTAGTGTCCGAATTTCTGAAATTTCCGAATTTCAGACATCTGGATTTGGGATATTATACTGTGTGTGTGTGTGTGTGTGTGTGTGTGTGTGTGTGTGTGTGTGTGTGTGTGTGTGTGTGTGTGTGTGTGTATATATGCAGTAGCAGACCAATTATCCAGAATCCTCCAGACCACTAGCTTTCTGGATTTCTGAATTTTCCAGATTTCTAATCCATCACCAAAACAGCTACTAAACAGGGTATTACGTTGATTTGCACTGTTGTCTAATCGCTGTACTATGCTAAATACACTATAAACTTTTATATACTTTATAACTTAAAACTTCATTTAATATAATATTTTATTAAAATAATATTTTACTTACTAGGCCCCCCCCCCCCCCCCTGCTCACTACACTTCGGCAACTCATGTAACTCGCTTTGCTAGTCAGGAAGTTTCACTTCCTACTCATATAGCTTGCTTGGTGAGCTATTTCAAACTAAACTAAAATTTAAATCGGTAAATGGTTTATTTTACCGTGCTACCCTATTATTTCTCTACAAATGTACTAAATTGTATATTTTTGTATGCTACAGTTTTTGCAGTACGAAGCAGAGAAAATCGATGAATATACCAATAAGAAAGAATATTTTTCCCTTCAGAAGTGCATAAAAAGTAAAATATCTCGTAAACTACATCAAAATTTAAAAAAAGGATGCTGTCCTACATAAATTCAACTATATAGGTACCTACCTACGAAAATTTGTGGTCTTGCTATTGTTAGTCTATCCATTACGCAAACTCGCAGCTCAAATATTTTGTCCTTGACTTTGACATTAAATATTTCTTAAACTAAAATATATATCGAGAAACAGTTTATTTCAGCATGTTCTCCAAACCTTTATCTACAAGTGTACCAAATTTTGTATTTTTGTATTCTATAGTGTTTGCAGTACGAAGCAGAGAAACTTGAGGAATGAGGAATTTATCAAACAGGGGTGGCAGGGTTAGCTACGTTTTTATAATATAGAGAGATTTTCTAACATCTATACATTACATCCTTATATTTAAAAAAGTGAATACATATGAAAAATGTAACATTTTATTAAGAATAGTCACATATGTGAAAAATACTGCAGTAGATGAAATAAATAACTTCTCTTATAAAGAAAATTACCACTCTACTCAATGATTTTTCTAAAATATGTGGAATCATTATTGAGCAGAGGTGCTGGGAGGGGGTGGAGCATTGAATGCGAAGAGAGAAAGGAATGTTCTCCACTCACAAATATGCAACTGACCCCTTTGAGAGGTCAGTGTGATAATGATCTTGTTGTGCTTTGCAATAGAATATTTTGATAAATATGGGTTTCCGAACAAAATGAGCAAAATATATTGTGCATTTCAAGCTGAAAGTTAATACTTTCACTAATGAAAATAACTGTGCTGTTGCGAGGAAGTTAAATCTGAGAGGAAAACTGATTAAATATTTGAGGGAGAAAATGCTGAAAATGAAACAAAATCCACAGAAAAATGGGATCCATACTATAATTAAGTGAACGAAATAAATTTTCTTGGCCAATTTACATTTGGGGAAGGGTTAATGTCAACAACATGATTCAAGCTCCATCTACAAGCCGATCTACAGACATCCATTTTTATATCATGAGTAAAAATCGACTCCTAAATTTTCATGCACTTTTTGAGACTCAGAAAGTCGGCTTATATAACGGAAATGATATTTGTTTATAAAATGTAAATCAATATAAATAATCTTACCCTGTTGTTTCAAATCTGTGACTTTGTCAGTCCAATAGTTGAAATAACTAGAAAATTTGAAAAACGTATAAATTTTGGAGGTTTACTGATTTTGGATGTCCGGATTTTCGAGGTTGTTGTATATTTGTTTTATATCACAAAACCACTGATTATATACATTTAAAAGATAAGAAGCATTTTTCTTTTAATCTTGTCTATATTAAAGGAAATTAGCAACTTCCATTGAAAAAAAAATCATTTAAATATTTTCCGGTTTTCTAGTTTTTAGGTCCGCTACTATTTATATATCTCTATTCTATCATTGGAATTTCAAACTATTATTATTATATATATATATATATATATATATATATATATATATATGTGTGTGTGTGTGTGTGTGTGTGCATTATTCTATGGCGTCACCATTAAAAAAATACTGGGAAAACTGTATACAAATGTTTACATTTGATTCAGTTTATGGATTCTACAAATTTTCCAAAATAGTTACTTTTTAAATGATTACTTTTAATAAGTGCAAATATTGCAGTTAAATTGAACACTACTAGTTACCCTACTCTTATACCTTACTTTAATCTCAATATAAGGCCAAAATGCAAACAAACATACACTCACCACATCAATGGTTAGTAACAGATCACATAAACCTCGCCACTTCAACTGTGAACTGGGATAGAAAGCATGATAGCAGGATAGGAAAGTTTCATGGCACTCATCAAGGATAGACTGCAAGTAATTGCCAAGAAGAGCTGAAGTGGATGATGAAGCAGAAATTCCAGAAAAGGAAGGTTTGACTTGTGCAGTAGGCAGTCGATCAGACAGGATGTGTTGCAGCAATGCTCTGACATCAGCAACGCATTCTGCAAGCTTAGGAACTTCAGAAGGAACTTTTTTAGATGATGCTATAATATGCAAATATTTAAGTACTCAAACAGTGTTTTCATCAATAACTTCAAAAATAAATTGAAGTATAATAAAGTGACTTCAACGGCAAAAAGTAAATTCACACCACACTGATACCGGCAGTCTAAACAGCTGCTCATGTCTCTGGACGAGTCGGACGGTCTGAGTCTTCAACACCACACTGATAAAGTCGGGAAAAAGAGAAAAAATAACAAAAATAAGGAAAAAAGAATTTTATTCAATATGACTTCAAAGTCAACCTCATGAATATAACAAAATTTTGCTTTTACGAGATTTTTTTTTTTTTAATATCTAAAACAGTTTCAAGTGGATTCCATCCCACGTTGACATTTACGGCAATGAGCAAGCGGATGGACTGGCCAAGGAGGGTTGTGGCCACTCTGGTCCTTCCTCTTCGGCCCTTACTTTTTCTGAACATCAATCCATAGTCAATTCTGAAATTTCGAGGGAGTGGAGGGTTCCTCCCAGCCATCATTGGTATGCGGGCAGAGAGCCGGGCTCTTCGTTCGTAATTGTGACAGAGCCTCTCGAACTGCAATATCCAGATTAGCAAGCGGCCACACAAAAGGTCTCTCGTTTTTTGAGGGCAGGAAGATTTTTGCAGTCTGCTCTAAATGTCAAGCTCAGCAGGCTTCTCCTGAACACATCCTGGACTGTCTGGGACTTTCCAGAGAGGACATATACTCTTCCCCCCTTCTGGTCCTCGACTTCCTTAGGGTCAACGGTCTAATGGATCTTGTCTGACTTCGTCAGACACCCGAAGGATAAGCCACAACAACAACACAGTTTCAAAACATTTACAGGGTTCATACCCATTTTTCAGAACGAAATTGCCGGAGTTTTTTAGATTTTCCCAGTTATTTTCAACAAAATCCCTATGTTAAAGTTCAAACAAATACAAAATTTTTTCCATAACAGTGATTATCAAAGCATAATTTTCTTTTCTATGCAAGAGCAATTGAGGTTTAAAATAAGCGAAGTGTTCCATGTCAGTTGACGAACAACAGAGAGAAAAGGAGCTGTATCCCACTAGTAATACAATAAAAACAAATTTACCATTTCAAAACCAACATTTTTAAAAAACAACTGCCTAAGTCACCTAACTGAAATATGCCTGCTTTCTTCAAGGAAGTTTTGAGAGTTATTTTCTTACAAGCAACAGTTTTGTTTGAGATTTTTCACTTTTATTTGACATTTTATCTTGTATGCAAATACCAAGTCCTGTTATATACCTGCAGTAGTGTGCAAATTAATGTGAACATTGCTATTATATTGTATATTTTTGCAGTTAGCAAAATAGTGATGTCAGTTGTGGCTGCTATCATATGTATTATGCCATAATCTCAAACATTCTGTCAGCACTTATAGATGAATTTACTTTGTGTATTATATAGTTATAATTGGTATTTTTTCCAGTGTATAAGGTAAATAATATAGGCATCTGTATACAGGGTGTCCAGAAAGTTCCGGAATGGCACAATATCTCGAGAAATACACTTCAGATCAAAAAATAAAAAAAACATGTATACAATATTTTTAGAAAAGCTATTCAATGATATCAAAATTGACCCCCCTCCCCCCTCCTGAGGGGAGGGGCGTGGGGCAACTTTGAAATCTTCAATGAGAACCCCCATTTTTTATTGCAGATTTGGATTCTCCAGAAAAAATTACATACATTTGACTTACAATTTTTGATTTTTGCTCCCACAAACGGGGCTATAATCGAGAAAAATAGAAGTGGGGCACAAACGTTTAAAAATAGGAATGTCTCGGGAAATACACTTCGGATAGAAAAATAAAAAATTACGTGTTCAATATTTTCAAAAAAACTATCCAATGATGCTAAAATTGACCCCCTCCCCCTACTAACCATTCACTTCAGCGACAACTGTTGACTTCAGTTTAGAAAATGGTTCAAAATTACTTTTAGCACTACCCACGAACAACGATGTGGACGTAGTAGTTTTCTGTGGCCTTCGGGGTGCTTGATTAACATGAGTCCCCTTGCCTTTCATGATCAGGGTGCTTTTTTCTGTAACTCCCCTTCCCTCTCATGATTGGGGTGCTTGAAACAAAATCGTAGGTCAAATGTATGTAATTTTTGCTGGAGAATCCAAATCTGCAATAAAAAACGGGGGTTCTCATTGAAGATTTCAAAGTTGTCCCACCCCCTCATATATATTGTATTACTCCCAAGAAAGTGAGAGAAGATTGTAACATTAAGGGAGTGTGGTGTAGGTCTGGAGGCAGTAAATAAAACTTTAAAGCAAAAAAGAGAACTGGATTGATTGAAGTGAAGCGAGTAGGAAAATATGGATGAAAGAGTAAGACCACGGCAAAAGATGAGGCATTTTTACTCAGAAACAGCAAACTAAACCCCAGGAAAACAAATTTTAATCTACAATAAGACTTAGCAGCAACTGAAGTCACAATTCATGACTCAATAGACTGCAATAGGCTCATAGAACATGGAAGAATGACTACCCGACCTCAGAAGAAAAAACTTCTGACTGTTCCCATGATGAAGAAGTTTCTTCGGGCTAAAAAATATGTGAGCGGGACATAAGATTGGAAAAAAGTATTGTTCTCAGATAAAATGTACATTTTAGGACAAATACAGTAATCGCAATATGTCAGAAAAAGTGAAAATAGAAAACTTACAGGCCACATGACAAAATTTTGGCAAACTGCAAAAAACTTGTAAATTCCATGCCAAACTGACTTCAAGTTATTAAAGCCAAAGGGGGACATATTTCATATAAGTAATCATTAATTATGCTTATATTTTTACTTAAATATATTTTTACTTAATACAATACTTACATCCTTCAGGATAAATTTCATTTATATAAATTTTTATAAGATGCAAACAGGAAGTGCAAATGTATTCAAGCCTCTCCAGATCCATGAGAGCAGCATTTACAGGCATTAGTGAGCCTAGCACAGTTTCACAATAACCAGCTTTAAAGGACTGCCAGGCCCACCTCAATAGCCGAAGTACTGAGTGAAAACAGTCCTATAAAAATCAAAAAAATCTATTCTGAGCAATATTTTTCAAAAAAATGAGTTAAAAATTATATGAATAATATATAAATTAATGGTCATAATCATATCCAACATTTAAGATACAATATTCAGAAGGTAAAATTTTTAAAATGTAGTTCAAACAAAAATTTTACAAATCTGATTAACTCTCAACCAGGAAGACAGAGAGATGGGATTCAATCTTAATCATTGACGGATTTATTTCTCTATCAAGTTGTAAGGAAAGTTTAATTTCAAAAATCAATCTTATTAAACAGCACAATTTTTTTTTTTTTTTTTTTTTTAGCAGTTTAATTACAGAAAATGAAATAATGAAAATACAGAAATTTTAAAGATTATGTACTAACAATAATGTTATTTATCAACATTTAAACATCAAAATGTCTTGTTTATTCACTAAATATCCATCACATAATTCTTGATTTTTTTTTAGTTGAGTTGTTCTGAAAACGTGACTACTGGAAATAAAAAAAAGACACTAAAACATTTCAATTTTGTGTTCCTCAATCAATATGTATTCTGCTAAGTTTTTTGCCTTTATAGTTTTAAACATCTCAAGCAAAGGATAAAGTATTTGATTTCCCTAAATAACTAACAGTACAATCTTAAATTTTCTACATCAGAATTTAGAATAAATTTGCAAAATATGGAGATCAAATTCAACTTTTATTGCACTAACTCCCTAATTTGAAATAATTGCTAACACATACTAAGCTCTTATATATGAATCCCTACTACAATATATGAGAGATAAACTACTTAACATAGACTTTTTCTGTTGCGCAATGAGATAGAATAGTAGTAAAAATTATGATCCATGTTGTCAATTTATGTGCCAAATAGTTTGGTAGTATCAAATAAATTCATATCACTTAGTTTCTGTCTACAAAAAGCAAAAGCCGAGTATTAATAAGAAACCTGGTCTTAATAGGGGTAATAGATTTATTTGATGCTAAAAACATTGTTGGCAAAAAATTAGTCAAGATGAATTGAATGCATTCATCTGATTTAAGTTGACACAAAGAATATTAATACCTGTCACATATATAACAAATTTTAAACTATCAGTTTCCGACATTGACTACTATCATACCAAAAACTATTGTAGTTCTCCTTAAAAAATGATGTGAAAATCCATAATTGAACTCAGCTATAACAACATTCAAGACACAAATGAAATTTTGATGCTATAACCGAATGACATTATAACTGATAAATAATTTTAAAATGTTGGTACATAGCATAGTATACCTTTTGTAAGTGGCATTATTAGTGCATTTTTATTTCAACATCTCCTCTATTTGGGGGGGGGGGGGGGAAGTCTAATACAAGAAGAAAGCAAATGTTTAAATATAACAATAAAAAATTTCATATGAAACAAATTTTATGAGAAGAAATCAGTATTTTTTTTTTCTTCTTTTCTAAGTTTGTTAATGTTGTTGTCCACTGTCGCAAGTTCTTTCTTAGCATTTATTAAGAGATCACACTGTTTCTGACCTAAGAATGAGGGCTCAATGTCCTCAAGTAATACCTTCAATAATGCCCCTCAATAATGCCTTGTAGTCACCTTATTATCTTATGCCTGTTTTCTTCAAGGAAATACTATAAAGTTGTATTCTCACAAGCCGCAGTTTCATTCATTGTGATAATGTCTAATACTTAATTACATATATGCTCCAACTACCAACAAAATAGAAACCAATCACTCAATCACTTAGAGTTTATTGAAAACAATTTTGTCTTCCAAAACATACATAACAGATTAAGTGAAATATATGATTGTAAAAAAAAAAAAAAAGTACAATGAATCTATATAAATAAAATTGAAAATCTATCTGTTTGTCTCATCATCACGGGAGAATGGCTGAACTGAATTTGATGAAATTTTGTTGGTAGCCTTGAAATAGCCCCACTTAAAATTTAGTCCATGTTTCGAGTTTCTAAGACCAGGGGTTGTCTAGATATTGAAAAACGAAACTTTTCATAGGAGTTTTACTCGATAACTCCCCGGTTCCTTCAAATGAGAAAGGTTGGAAATCACTGGTTTAAAATGTGAAAGTGAATTAAAACTCAATCTCTAAATTTCGTGGGAGATTTTTGCGCTAATTAGTCACTTTTTGAAAACATAAATTGTTTGAAAGCATGGATGTTTGAAACATGAATTTAAATAGAAAATCTATCACCATGTTTTATTTTTCACAGGCTGTTACAGGCTGTCACTCAACAACGAAAAGTATTAAGAAATCAAAATGTTTATTTAATTATCAGCATTTTATGAGGAATTTTTTCTTATATCATATTGCTCAGCAATGCAATTAAATCAAATGTGTTTGTTAATTTTTATTATTATTTTTTTTTATTTTAATAATAAATAAATGGATATAAAAATATATCAAATAAACGGTTTGATTTTTCTTTTAATTATATTAATTATGGACTGCGTACATCACTTTCATTTATTTTGGAAAAGAGTTTTTAAACTTATATCGTATTTAGCTACTAAACTCATATATATTGTTTAGCCAATAAACTCATATATTGTGTTTAGTCAAGAAACTCATTTAGCCGATTGTTGAAACAGAACAAGAGTAGAATGGGTATATCTTCTAATACAATATTAGTGTTTTCATTTAGTATATACAAAAGGGACCGAGATGTTTTATTCTTCAGATCTACAAATTCAGATTTACGAATTTGGCAGGATATCACTAGCTTGGCAACTTTTCTTAAAAGTTGCCAAGCTAGCGATTTTCTTAAAAGTTGCCAAATTGACGGCAATGTCGCCAAATTAATAAAAACGACGCAAAATCAATGAAATTAATTTTGTTTTTTTTTTAAAAGAGAATACTGAAATGATGTTTTGGTAGCATTTGTCTGTCAGTCCAACCATCCTACTTAGTAACACATTTAGTGAACTTTTAAAATGTAACCAAATTGACAAAAATGTTTGCAAATTCATAAACATATCTTGAAATTGATAAAATTGTGCTAAATAAATGAAATTAATTGTGTTTTATTAGGGGATAGTATTGTGATGATGTTTTATCAATTTGTCACCAAGTGGGACTGTCAGTTCTACAGTTCCACTTGGCGATAAATTTGGCAATTTTTTAAACTGTCACTAAATTGATAAAAATGTCACCAAACCATAGAGATAGCATTATTCAGACGATATTTTTTCCACTAATTTATTTGAAGCAAATGATATCATGTCACTTAGCAACGGATTTAAATCCAATGTATTTATGCGCCATACGATTTTTATTAAAACTTTTCAGATTTTAATAATAAAGATATGTATATAAAATAAATTTCATTGCCATTACATTTTTGACTGGATAATATCAATTACAGTCTTCAAGTTTAAACATTATTAATATTGATATTTTTGGGGATTATTGATTCAGAGATTATCGATATTTGCAAGTTATTATGGCATTGTTTTATTGAGGCAAAAATTGTTGAAATTCACATATTGTACACTGTACGAATAATCTGCTAAGAATGCACGAGTATGTCTTCTCATTTATGAGAAGATAAGTAGTACAGGTATTTTGACATATACTGGCATATATTGGAATCAAGTACAGCCTTTTGGTATGAAGATAATGGGGATTATTGATATTTTCAATTTATTACGCCATCTGTTTTATTTTGGCTATATTTGAGACTCATATTGTAATACAGGTAATCTTCTACTAACACTTGGACATATCTTCTAATGTACGACATTATAAGTAGTACGGTTATATCTTCCCATATAATTTTAACACTTTCATTTTGGCATATATTGGAATCAATTACTGCCTTCAGGTTTAAAGATTACAGGTTTATTGATATTTTCAATTTATACATGTAATCAACTAATACAGGTTATATCTTGTAATATTCACGTATATAAGTAGTGCAAGTCCCATAATTTTAATGCTTTTACTTTGCATGCATTGATTCAATTTCATATTTTTTTTGTAAATTTGCTTACAAAAGGGGCCAGGATGTTTTATTCTTCAGATCTGCCTGTGGAGATAATTTTGTATAGCAAGAACAGAGATTCTTAATCTTCTTTTTAGGAGCATTAAAGGGGATTTAGGAGCATACATATTTTAGCAGAATATTTTGATTAACGTCATTTAATATACTATAGGAATTTGCACATGATTGTGAATTTTAAGTTTCTTTATATTATATACTCCGAAGAATGAGTATGCTGCTAGTATTATATATAAAACAAAATCTTACTGGATTAACAGTTCTAGAAAAGTCTTTGCTAAGAATAGTCACTGGTTCTACTTGGCTGCAAGGTTTTGAAAGGCCCTGGTTGTCAGGAGTTATTGTCCTGCAAGAGTTTTATTATTTAGCGAATGGCAACAATTCATAGCAAATGATATCATCCAATTGCACACAATTTTTAAGAACACAAAACTTATAAATATAGTTTGCTACATAAATGTCTGACGTGCAACAATAAAACTAGTAGAATAACGATAACTCGCAAACACTATAATCTGAAGTTTTAACATAAACATTTAAGGCATTACCTGTATAAAAGTTGTGGAATCTGACCAGCATTAACATCTGTTCCATTGTTGGACTTCTTTGAACTTTTGAAGTAAAACACAATCCTAAAAAATTAAAAACTGAGTGAGTTATAGTGTAACATTAAACACAAAATATGATACAATTGTGTATAGTCTAGAAATGGAATGAAATTTTTAGTTTATTAACTAAAGGTCCATTTTAAAATCCTGAAATTTGTTGCTAAAAAACGTATAATTGTTATGATATAATAAATATATTTCCAATATCTTTATTATTTTCCTCTAAAACTATCACCAATCTTAGAAAGAAATTAAGTTGTTAAATTCTATTACATAGAACAAAATTATTTATATTAGCATATGATCATTAATATTTTGGTAACTACCATAGCTACTATTATAAGAAGAATATGCAGGAGAGTGGTTACACCCTCATTCTTAACAAAAGTACATTAGTTCACCATAGGATATATATTAGAAAATAAAATTCAGCACAATAACCACTACCAATTGATCATAACTCTCCTATTTTCCAAAATTTTGCATATTATCATTTCACATAACAGATTACAGCATTAGTCACAGAATTCAAACTCTTTTCAGATAGTAAAAAATAAATTAAAATAATTTTTTTAATTGCATACACAACCATTTCAATAAATGTCTATATAGCAAACAGTTTTAATGAAATGCTAATCAATTAATCAGTCAGTTCAATTATGTTTCAATACAATTGTATATTAAACAAATGAATATAAATTAATACTAAAATGCCATGCAATAAAATAATATAGCATTAATCAAACTAAACTAATTGTAATATTATCTCTTACATACATACACAAACATTAGTTAGTGTTATATTTCAGGTTGTTTAATGCATTTCTGCAGTAATTTTCATATATTTGACTTTAAATACAAAATATGCATAAAAAATGAAAACAATTGGAATGATGCATTCCACAACTAAGACACATTTTAACATTATTAAAATTGAGGCAATCTTAGAATTAATGGTATCTTAAAATTACTGTGAAAAAATATTATAGCAAATAGAATTATTAGTCAAGATTGATATCATAAGCAAGTATATGCAAATTGAATATGCCAATGCTTCATTTCTAAGCACTATTCACGTGCATTTCAAAAAAGTATAATTCTTAAATCAAAGTTGGATTTCAAGTATTTTGCTTAAAATTTGCTACTTTAAATACTATGAAATTTAACTGTGCTGCAAATTATTACAAATTACATATCCTGCAAATTATTTTAAATTGAACTCAAATTATTTAAATTGATCTCTGTGTTTTGAAAGGAAAAAAGTGCACCGCATGTTAAATTAACATCACAAATACATTGTCATGTTTTTTTAGCATACCTGGTGGAATGAGGTAAGTGGAACAAAATATACAAAAAAATGGTATTAATATGAAATTGAAAAAAAAGTATTTCATAATTTTGCTGGTTACATTATTTTGAAAAGAAAAGAGAAGATTAGATCAATTTAAAACTCATCAAATTTGAAAAAAAAGGGTATGATATTTTTAAATTGAATTATCTATAATATGTCATTGCAATTTATGTACAGAATATTAGATAATTGACAAACATGGCCACTAACACGAATCAGCATGCTGCCCTTGCAACATACTAGAATTTACTTTTAGGGATGAAGCCTACAGAAGATACATGGGACAAAATAAAGTAGACATTGTTATAAGAACAAAATCTGAGCTGAGTTTATTAAGGTGCACTGTGGTTAATACATAGCCTAAATCTCTCACTAGTCAGAAAGTTCCGAGAACAGCATTGATCAGTGTGTACTGTGACCCTCGAAATGGAGAGTCATGAAAATATCAATATATTCCAACAGGACATACAAATAGGAAAATGGCGGTTACTAGTGCACCGCATACGATCTACACATTGACATGCTGCAACTATAGGATATGAACAGGCAAGATGGTGACCAATAGAGCAGGTAGCAGATCGCTTATGATCAGCACATTGGCAAACTGCAACTATAAACATACAAACAGATAAGATGGAGGCCAATGGGGTCACATAGCACACCGCTTATGATCAGTTCATTGACACAAAGCAACTATAATATACGAACAGGTAAGTTAGTGGCCTAAAGATCGGCAAACACTGCTTACAGTTAGCTTCATGTAATCTCTGTCAGCAGGCTGTCACAAGCCTTTTATACTGCATTTCAAGTACCAGTTGTGACTGGAATGAATTCCCCATATATAGCATAACTCTCAGCTTTTCCGAATGGTTAGATCAAGTGTCAAATCATCATTCAGTGAGGCCGCAGTATTAGGTTAACAAGAGACTGGCTCCACCCTCCTCAAGTGCTGAGGAAAAATTACAGATTTTTAAAATAAATTTGAAAACACTGCCACATTTATTAAATGGACCAAAACAGAGAAATGCTTTGCTTTGAAAATAAGCTCATAGCACAAGCTGCCACATTACACAAGTTATACCTCCCTCTACAGATTATGGAGATGCAATAGAGAAAGATTCAATAGAAAGATTGCAACTATGAACATCTTAAACGAAAACAGTATCAGTAAAATTTGACAATGTGAATATATTATATTTTTTAAAATCTGGTTTCATTTATAGTGCTTCCTCACTGGAGATGTTAAACAAATTAAAGATACAATGTTACTAGCATTCATGTTGAACAAATTACCACCCCACATAAAACATAATGCGGTTGCAAAAACCTCATACCTTACAAGGACATGAAAAGTCAGGCAATTATTTGACACAATGTGTAGGCCGCAATTGTTACTGCACCCATAGGACCACAGTTGCCAGCATAACATACAGCGAGGATAAATTTGAAAGTTTAAAAAGTCAATTAAGCTACCTCAAAAAATAACTGGATTATTTGGAAAATCCAGGACCCAATTACGCAAAATATAATCAGCATATTCAGTGCACTGTGGGTTAACAGAAACTGTATTAAAAGTACAAAATGATTTTTTGTGCCTAATCTCAAGGCCAGGGGAAACATCTCCAATATCAACTTCCATCAGTATATAGCTAAAAGAGGTCATGTAAAATCCTCTATGACACCTCTTCAGAAAATCCCAATACCTAATCGCTCTTTTGAGATGATCGGCATGGACCATATGGAAAAACCACCCATAGAAGTACCTCATCAGTATCCAAACAGATATGTTGATTCCAGAAAAGTAAAGAAGGAACAGAATTTTTTCTAAACAGCAAAATTTCAAGTTTCGTAAAGGCATTCCCCAATTTCATAATATGGGATGCAACAATGCCTTACCTGCAGCCTGTGTAACCAAAAAACCTACTCCAACTCCAAGAACACAATAGTATTCATTCAGATCTCACACACAAGTGTGATATCATTATTAAATGTCTTCATTCTGTTATAAAATTAGTCTTATTAAGTTTCAATTAGTCTTCAAAAAAAAATTCTATTGCGGTTAAGTTTTAAAATTATGTCATGTTTACTAAATTGCTTATAAATATAAAGAATAAAAAAAGAATTTTAAGTCTCAAATTTTTAAGGGGAAAAAAAGATTTTTTTTAGTAAATATTATTATTATTATAAGATTTGAAACATTTGGTATAATTTTTTTAATTAGTTACAAATAAATAATTAAGTGCAGTAAAGGTTAAAAAAAATATAATAAACATGCACATCTTGCATTATTTGCATATATATATATATATATATGTCAATAGGATTAAATTCATGATGTACCTCGGTTAGTTGGTTGACCAGATAGATGTTGTATTGGAACTTTTGCCTTGCTTAAGCCCAATGAAAAAGTTTGTGTATATTTATGGTAGCTGAAGCTGTGTTTTGTAAATATCATATTAATATTTTTATGATTGTATTTTAAATGTTTTGAAAATAATGTGTTTATATAAATAATAAAGAATTTAATTAAATGTTTTTAAGTAAGAATTTAGAAAAAAAAAAAGGTTCTAATAAGTGAATTGTAAAAATTCTTTTTGTACATAGAATTCCATAAAATATTTTAATTGAAATTTAGAAAAATTGAAATTTGTTAATAATTAAATCAAATTTGAATTGAATAATATGTTTGAAAAGTTAAGAAAGTTTTATGTAAATATTTCAATTGTGATTGGTTAATGTTGGATGCAAAGACACAGAAAAATTTGAAGACTTAAAATGGTAATTGATCAAGTCAAATTTTTGGTAACTTTTTTTTCTCAGATGAATCTAATAGCACTTATGACATGAATGAAAGTATCTAGTGTATAAGAGAATTGTGTGGGGAAAAAAAGGTTTTGAAATTTGTGTGTGTGTGTGTGTGTGTGTAAAAAATAAATAAAGGAATATTTAGTCTCCATTTATGCGTCAACATTTCCATATGGTATCCAAAGTTTATTTCCTATGCAGTCACGGCCACAACCTGTTCAGTTTCAAAAAACTTCACCATTTCATTGCTACAAGTTTGTCATAGAGCTCACAATAATATGACATGAAAACAGTCTTCTACAACATCTTAGAATCAATTAAATATAATGCTTTCTACCTTATATTCTAATTAAATATAACACTACAGATTTATATAAAACATACATATCTTTTAAAGTCTATAATCAATTGTATGGCATGGGAAAATGTAAGCTTTTTTTCTTGAATTTCAATAGGATAAGTTTGGTGTGAATCTCAATGTACTGTTCTATATGGTACACTTTAGATCAGTATTAGAGTTGTTCTACACATGTATAAAATTTGTTGAGGTAAAAATCTTATACATGTATATGATTTGTGATGGATTTTTAAGGCACATGAAAATTTTATTAGAAAAGAATTAACACATAATCATGTAACAATGTATAATTACCATAATGTCTAATTTTCTTATTCACAAGGAATATAAATTCATTTAAATAATTTCAAAAACTTACTGGTCTTCCGTAGTTACTACCGATTGCCCACTCGAGCCACAGTCACTACTAGGACCTGATATTCTTGCCCAAGCTACATACCATCTATTAGCAGAAAGTTGAATAGGTTCATCAAATAGCATTGGATATTTATGTCTGGAAAGAAGAAAGTTTGGTCTAAAAGGGAAATTTAATAGAAAAAAAGTTAAAAATTTAAATAAATTTGAAGCAAATTAAGAACATAATGTGTAAACAAAATGTTTAATGTTACTTTTGAACATAATAAAAAAAGGTAATTTACCAGTAAATATATGCTGGAAATCTAAAAAAACATTCAATTAAATGAAAATTTTGCTAAAATTTAATTGTGCAAATTTTAATTGTGCAAATTTTAATTGTAACATTTGTTTAATTTTATGAAGAAAACATCAGAAAACAAACTATTTTACAATATAACAGGCAATAAACTTATAATTTTTAGTTAAAATAAAACATACCTAGCACCACACTCATATGGAATTTCATCAGTTTCAATCAAAACATCACCATCAACTTCTTGGTCTCCCCCTTCTGATCCGATATCAAACACCTAATAATAAATAATTTAAAAATATTTATTCTCTTACACTATTAAAAAAAAAGAAAATTTTACAGAGATTCCACATTTTTTCAGCTAAAAAGAGCCCGACACATTTTGAGGACTCTTTCTACAAAATTGTTTCAACAAACACACATTTTATCAATTGTAATGAAATTTAAAAATAGTAAAATAAATTAATTTTAAAAATTTGACAAGCACTTTAAACTCGGATAAAATTCAAATGTAGAACAAATATATAACCTTAATTTTAAATTGTAAATGTTAATTAATCATTGATTAATTTATTATTGGTGGTCAAAAGGGTTACTCTGAATATTTTTATTTATTATTATTATTATTATTATTACTCATGCCAACCTATAAACCAAATGAAATATTCTTTCACCAAATGGAATTTGCCAAATTTTATTTTGACTTTCCATTTGAAAAACTTAATTTGATTTATAAATTATCAAATTCCAAAGATCATTATTTTGCAAAAGACACAGTATACATTGCGATTAGTATAACATAATTTTTTATATCAATAGCATCAGAATTCAAAATCGCTAAATTGAATTTTCTTTTCAACTCTGACAATGAATGGTGATTGGCAGTGCAACCCCTGGGTAGTCATACGACTATCAACATGGAACATAGAAATGAAAGAAACATAAAAATCAAGCACTTTTCAAGGATTTTTGTATTCATGTGCTTTAGGAACTAAAGAAAAAACATTTCAAAGATTTGTTAGAATCCTATTTCAGAATACAAATATGAAAGGAATGTATTCAAAATGTTCTGTAATGGCATACTTATTCAAATTAATGTAAATTTCAGCCAAAAATTGCTGTTGGAAAACTTAGGAAGTACTTTCAAAAGAAGTAGTGAAAAACTGACAAAAGGTTGAAAAGTACTGTTACATACCAAAAATCATCATAATTGACAAGTGGCACTTAGAAATGCCCCCTTATGAATAAATATCATAAATCTTGTGGCATGCATATATAAAGAGAGATAAGAGTCATACCCTCTTGAAAAAATTCTGTGATTCATAATTCTTGCTTCCAATACATTCAATCCCCCCTCCCAAGAACTATTTTCATAATTCCTTAGAAAAACTCCTGAACACACTCTGGAATAATCATAATTCTGATTCATAATCATGATTATCTGGAATAATCATAATTCTGATTCATAATCATGATTCTCTGGAATAATCATAATTCTGATTCATAATCATGATTCTCTGGAATAATCATAATTCTGATTCATAATCATGATTCTCTGGAATAATCATAATAACTTGAAAGAAACGTACATATCAAAGATGTCATTATTATAACAGAAACTTGCAAATAACAGCATGTGCAATTGCGAATCAATATACTACCTTAAGTTTAGCAGTATACTCTCCTCTGCCTCCAAATAAGCCAAAACCCCCAAGGAGAATATCTGTGTCAGTCATGAAACGAATGGCTTCAATAGAATGGCCAGAATAGCCCCAACCTCCTCCATGACCTAAAAGATTTTAAGAAAATATGGTACAACACAATTAAACATATTAATTTACAGAATACATTTCACACAGCAAAGACAAATTTTATATAATTAATAGATTAAATTTTATTATACTGAAGCAAACGTATTTAAAACAAAACATAAAATTAATAATTTATTAATAAAATACAGAAATCTATTTATGAATAAAACAAAATGGACTATGATATAATAGTATTAGAATTGATACAACTGGTGGAGGCCCTACTTAACAAATATGCAAAGTGTTTGAAATTATGTGAATGAAATAAAGAAAGGAAAACATCAAATGCCATAAGATATTTCAAATTTAATAGAAAAAATTAAAAGACATACACAAATGTTGATTTATAAAAAGTAATAATAAAGAAATGTGCATACCAATCATATCACATTAGATATGTCTGACTGTGCAACAAGAAAATATATAAAATTAAATTTTAACATTCTTAGATCTTTCTGATAATGTCAAGATAGAAACTCTGTGATAATCCTTTTGATCACTAAGAAACTGATTTGGGTGGAAATCACTCAAAATCATACTTCAACATAAAATAACTAAAAACTAATTTAAATATACAACTGGAGACCCTACTTAACAAATATGCAGAGTGTTTGAAATTATGTGAATGAAATAAAGGAAGGAAAACATCAAATGCCATAAGATATTTCAAATTTAATAGAAAAAATTAGAAAACATATATAAATGTTGATTTCTAAAAAGTAATAATAAAGAAATATGAATACCAATCATATCACATTAGATATGTCTGACTGTGCAACAAGAAAATATATAAAATTAAATTTTAACATTCTTAGATCTTTCTGACAATGTCAAGATAGAAACTCTGTGATAATACTTTTGATCACTAAGAAACTGATTTGTGTGGAAATCACTCAAAATCATACTTCAACATAAAATAACTAAAAACTAA
Organism: Amaurobius ferox; assembly: GCA_951213105.1. NCBI lineage: Eukaryota > Metazoa > Arthropoda > Arachnida > Araneae > Amaurobiidae > Amaurobius > Amaurobius ferox. Next base: position 55,084,598 of record OX578136.1, on the reverse strand, counting down.
TTTAAAGTAACCTCATGCAGGTCTGTTGCACAGGTAAATCAGCTAATCCAGTACCAAATTTCATGGCTGTCCGAAGCTTAGATCTTACGCTATAGAAGGCACATACAAAGAGATGTTTTCTTTTATTATACAAGATATATATTAAAACTGGACGCATGTGAGGCTCTTGTCAAATTACTTCTGTATTAACACAATGAATATAACTTATGACAATACAAATTCCTTGCACTTCCTTGATAAAAGCAGACATATAAAAATTGGGTGACCAGAATTGTTTCAAAGGCATTTAACAATTGTAGTCAGTCTTTAATTACACCCTCTCTCTCTCTCTTATATATTTAGATCTTCTGTTAGATTTAACAAGAATGTCTGTTTTGTAGAGAGTTAACCTTATTTTTATGCTTATACTTTCATCATATTCTACACCTATTGAATTTCATTTTCTTTGTTTTGCTATCTTACTTTCGTTTAATTGGTCTGTCAATTTATTCCTCCTAATCTATTTTTCTTATTTTTGAAAGCGTTTTAATGTTTAACATTCCTTTTTAACATCTCTCTTTCAATATCTTTCAAACTTATATCAATATCTGAGCTTGTTTTCCTTCATCCAGCAACGTGTGGAAGTAAACTGAAGAGCTTTGTCGATTAGACTACTGTCACATTTATTGCTCATGTTCCATTTTTTCAGGCTAATATATCAGGCTTCTTTATTTGTTATTGCTCTTAGCAAGACCATCATATTTCACTAGCAGAACCACTACAATAATGGGCAATCACTTTGGTTTTGACCTGGCATGCCAATGTCTCACTCTTTGTTGTTTCTACTCTGATTGTTTGTGCTTTGCCTCTTGCTTCTACCATTATACTCAATCTTTCAGTTACTACACACTCAAACTAACCAGGGGGCGCGGTAGCCCATTGGTTAGCGCGCTGGAGTTGCACTCGGTAGGCCCGGGTTCGATTCCAGCCACTGCCAAAACTGCCGCCGTGTTCATGCGGAGTACGATCACGTTAAACATGTGGGTCCGAAAGTCCTTCCGAGTGGTTGGTGGTAGGGGAAGGAGGGTACGGTCCCTGTGGATGCCTCCCCCACTGGGTTCCGGTCTAAATTGGGTGGCACTTCCCGACCGTCCAAACAGTTACCTTACACCTTTCTGGTAGGTCGGACGGTCTGGGTTTCAACAACAACAACACTCAAACTAACCCGGCCATTCAAATAGTTGCTCAAGTCCTCAGGATGAGTCGGACGGTCTGGGTCTTCTACACTCAAGCTGATAAAGAGATCTCCTAATACTCATCAAACAATTGTAATCACTTAATTTATATACATATACTTCTTTCAAGAAAGTTTAAAGAATTTATATACTTCTAACTTCACTAGGAAAGCCTACATTTAAATTTTATAATATTGGAGGAAAATATCTTGAAAAGTAGTAGAAAGTGAGAATATATCATCAGTGTTACACCAAAGTCGCCTAAGTGCAATTTTGGTGATTTTCATCTAAGTATATTTTCAGAGCTATTATTTGTTACTTTTCAATATATCAAAGGCACACATGTGAATTTCTACTTCAAATAGATCAAAATGAAGTATTACTTTTCATGCAACTACACAATTTTTATTTGCCACTTTGCCAAAGTAACCAATGTACTACATAGGTGAGTCTGGCAAAGCATAGTTATGGAAATAATTCACCAATGTACCACTTCTGGTTATTCGGGTAGCGTAATAAAGTTGTCACAGCAACGTGCATCTTCTTTTCAGTCCCCCAATTAACAGCTGTTGGAGTATAGTCAGTTGTTCCACTTATCCTGCTATTTGTTCAGCTGTCCCTGCCTAAATTTGTATTCATTTCATTTTTGCTTTCCCCATTAGTACATCAGTCATCTACTCAGAGTTCAACTTTCTCAGTTTTTGGATTTTGATTAAAAAAATGTATCCAACTTGATCAAGAAAAATGATAGCAACGAATGCACCTTGCGTCGATTCAGACAAGGGGGGAAAATTACACTACTAATGTGAATGAAACATATACCTCGAAGATGATACAGAAAGTAATTGTAGCAGTGTTATTCCGGGTATACCATTACCAGTTTTTGACAGAAGCCATCGCACATTACAAGGTAAATAGGTAACTCTATTCTCCGGAAAAAATTAACTGATTTTCTTTCTTTAAAATCATTAGGGTTTTTCTTTTCAATTCTGTGTTCTATTTCTTATTAAATCATTCATTTTTCTTCTATTTCCTATTATTATTGTGGAAAAAAATCAGCATTTTTATTTATTTTTATTTTTTGTTCTTTTTTTTTTAAAGGTCTGCAGTGTCAAATGCGAATAATGATGATGACCAAGGAGAACTCAATATGGAGAATTCACCTGTACCAGGACCTTCTTCAGGATTTCGTGAAGAGGATCAAGAAATTAATGGTGGCCTACCAGAAAAATGACATAAAAAGAAGCTTCCATCTCCTTGCTTTGGTAGGAATAAGCATCGCTGCAGTTCACAAGTTTCTGAAAATTATAGGCGAAAAATCTATGAAACTTTTCAAATGTTTTCATCCATTGATAATCCAAGAACCTACATTGCTCATCATGTTAACAACATACCAAAAAACACGTAAGAGGGATCATACTACCCAGAGGGTATTCACTCATGTTTATACTATAACTGTTATCAACGAAAAAGTTCAAGTATATCGGGAATTTTTTCTGGTTACTTTGAACATAACAGAAAACTTAGTACGCAGTTCATTATGAAAAAAGAAGGACACGGGAAAAGTGGAGGCAGATATGAAAGGGTGTCATGCTCCATCCAACAAACGTTCCCCACAAACTGATGAATACATTTGCAAATTCATCTTCTCATTCAATACAATGGAGTCACACTACTGCTGCAAGTCATCTAATAAAAAGTATTTGGATGCAACACTAAACATTTCTATAATGCATAGGATGTTTCTTGATCACTGTGTGAAGGATTGAATACAAAGGGTTTCATTTGACAAATTTAGAATTATTTTTAGGCAATTCAATGTTGGATTTTTCTGGCCGAAGAAGGATCAATGCAAAAAATGCTTGGTTTATCGCGCAGCATCTCCTGATGAAAATCTGGCACTATACTGCAGACTTCAATAAGCATATCGAAAGAAGGGAGGCAGCATGGGAGGCTATAAATCATAATAAAAATATAGCCACTAATGATAATTGTTTATTATTCAACTTTGATTTAGAGGCCGTTCTGAATGTGCCCAAGGGAAGTAACAGACAGTTTTCTATTTCCGTAAACTAGCAGTGTACAATTTCCATATTTTTGTTCTCAATTCATATGACAGGGATTGTTTCATGTGGGATGAGACTAATGGTAAAAGAGGAGCTAATGAAATATCCTCCTGCTTCGTGAAGTACATAAAAATGAGATTGGAAACTGCCCCAGAAATAAACCAAATAAAGATAATGTCTGATTAGTGTTTCAGTCAAAATAAGAACTCACTGGATGCAGCAATATGCGTTCACTTATTGAAAACGACTACATTGAACCTAATCAAACATTCGTTCTTCGAACCCGGACAATCTGAAATAGAATGATTCCATTCACTCAAAACTAGAAAAAAAAATCAAACAACATTCCTATTTTTGTTCCAGAAGGTTGAGCTCAAATAATCAGAGGTGCCTGGTCCAAGCCTAAACCTTTTTCTGTAATCACAATGAAATATGACAATTTTTTTATTTTGCCGAAATTTAAAAAAAAATTCATAAAGGAGATAGATGTTCTTTGGCAAACACTATTCTGTATCGAGTATAGGAAGAATGAAAACAATGAAGTAAATGTTTCCTTCAAAAAAGATTACAAAGATGAATTTTCTGAAGTTAATAAAAAAAAATCCACAGGGAAGACCAAGCGAACAAGATCCCTCACAGGGGTACAATCAGCCAGCTCTCTATTTCGGCTGCAAAGAAGAATGACATTAACAAAATGTGCAGAAATCTTACAATTCCAAAAGCATACCATACCTTTTATGCCAACATCACTGGCAGACATGTGATTGGCCAAGCAAGAAATTAACTGAAATCTTTTTAACCTCATAGTGTAAGAAATTATATTCATATACAGTCAAATTTTTTTAACTCGAACTTCCATAACTTGAAGTTTTATATTTCAAATTAAAATTAATTTTCCTAACAAAAGTTTGCATGCATCGCATGTTTCTATAACTTGAATAATTTTAAATTTACCTTGGACTTAGTTAAAAAAGTTCAACTGTATACATAAAATTACCAAATAAATTGATACAGGTCATATACACTGGCTTCCAAAAGTTAAGCACGGATGGTAAAATCAACAAAAATGCTAAGGAAATGTTTGGATTAACACAAAATTGTACATGAAGGTAGTAAATGCATTTGTGCATTAAAGAAAATAAAAATTATGTACAAAAATGAAAAAAAATTTTACTTTTCGTAAGTTATATGATGATATCACATTTGGGTAATTAACAAAATGATGTTTAAAGGCAAACAAACCAAACAAAACTTACATTAATATGGTGTATGATCACCCCGGACCTTCACACAAATTTTATAATGATTTTCCATGCTCTCAATGAGGTGATCAACCTTCGCAGATGCGAGCAATGATCATTCCTCCAATAAAGCAGTTTTCAACTCTCTGAGACTGGCTGGAGAAGGTAAACATGCAGAGATAGGACACCTGAGGACATCCCAAAGGTTTTCAACAGGATTAAGGTCGGGGGAATATGCCGGCCACTCCATACGTCAGCGCCCACTATCTATCATTCATCTTCTTTCAGCCATAAAAACACGAATATAATCAAAAATAATTCTACAAAACTTATAAACACCACTTCGTATCAGCATTTAAATGCACCTCCTCAAACCCTTCAGAATGCTGGCGTCTTCAATGACTGCCTAATTAGCATATATCCAGACAGTCAATCATGATTGGCTGTAACATACGATATTTGCATACTGCCATCTATATCTGCAGCGATTTTCAGCCACTCAAATTCAAATACGCTTTCGAAAAATGAAAATTTGCATTGCGTGCTTAACTTTTGCAAGTCAGTGTATTACGCAGATCTAAAGAAAAATGTTTTATTTGAAATATCAATATATCAATTATGCAGCTTCTTTTGGAAATTTCTTCAAACAATACCAATATACAACTAAGAACTACTATATATTATTCATATAAATGTAATTAGTATCATGTAAAACTAAGATTTGTATTTTTTAAAACTGATTATCAAAACATAATTTAATTTTCCTATACGAGAATATGTAAATATGTTCTCACAAAATTTTTATTAACTTATTTTTACCTTTATTTATTGTGTAATAAAAAGGATATTATATCTTAGAAACAACATAACAACCATTTGAGAGCCTGAAATATTAATAAAAATTCCTTACATTCAAACTGCAGGAAAATGTTCGTTAACTATAAGAATCATTTTACTTCCATCATAATTAACTCTCATAATATTTGATTAATTATGCAATATATTTCTTTAAAATTAATCAATATATGATAAGTAAGTTTAGTCTGCATATTGTCGAAAGCCCAGAATGTCCGACTCATCCTAGGACATGAGCAACAGTCTACATATTGTGTAATAAATAAAGGATGGAGATGGATAGAAAAAGTACTTGTGGACTCTTAGTAAAGCCCTAAGATACAAAATGAATTGTGCAATCGCATCATTTATATGCAAAATTATTTCGTTTAGTAAAATATTTATTAATTTATATTAGCAAACTATAAAAATAACCTGATATTTAAAATGAGCCACTTTAAAAATATTTGGGTCATTTATGTATACAGTGCACATAAGCAGGAGCCTTAAAGACGGATGGGGAAAAATGCTTGTACATTCTCAATAACACAAGAAAATACAAAATTAATTGTGCAGAGGAGAAAGTCATGAAGCTGCCAACATCAATTTTTTTGTTGAACAAATACTTATCTTTAAAGTCAGATGTGTTTTTGAATCCATTTTTTAACGGTTTTAGCATGCTTAAAGAGATATTAAGCTGGATGAGAAGAGATCCGGATTGAAAGTCAGTCCCATTTTAAAATTTAAACAATATCAGGCAAATATACAGAAACAAACATTTAAAAAAATATTTATATTTTTTAATATCATTATAATGCTTGACCCCTTTTCCCCATCAGTTCCTGCCAGATCACTAACCACAGACATAATTCTTGCTTCCAGCTAGTGTTTTGACATGTCTAACAATATAAACACTTAGTGGAAAATAGGACTCTTTCTATTTTGTTTCTTTTAGAAGACATGAAAGGGGAAGTTTTTCTTTTTTTTTTCCCTTGATAATGCTAATGAAGTACATATTTTGGAGTAAAAAGAGTATAATCTCAAGTATTTTGATAATATTCCTCACTGTCCCGATTTCGGAGGCAAAATTTTAAGAGTTTTTAAGGAGATTCTAGAAGAGAAAAAAAAGGAGTTTTAAGGTCCCTTAAAAATTTAAGGGACCTTACGAATTTAAGGAGTTTTTAATGATCGTATTTATTTAATTTTGATACCTTTTGTGATTTTTAAATTGATTCAAGAGATTTTCAGATGAAACATTTTAAGACAATTTTTAAAAAAGCATTTTTAGTGGACAAACACAATAATTTAATATTATTTATTGTTAGGATTAGCAGTCCATTTTTTTGGCTATTCCATATTTTTCTTTAATATTTGTATCTGCAATTTGCAGCAACTTTTATTTATTTCCTTTTTTTTCCTGATCATAGCATTCTGATATTTTTTCTTTTAAAGCTAAAATTGATAATTATGATGAATTTAATAATATTAAATATTCATAGAAAAAATATTCATTATTATGGCAATTTTTTCAAATCTGAAAATGAGAATCAGTATAAATTTAGTAATATTTAATTTCCTTAAAATTTATTAAAAAAATTTTAGTATCGGATGCTCATTTTCTTAGCAGTTTTTCTGTCAAGTTAAATTGCTATTTCGCAATTTTTTTTTCTGAATAGTTTGTATTTGCAATTAGTGGCAATTTTGATTTAATTCCTTCCTTCCGATCTTGATTTTTTACACAAATGTTAATCCTTCTGATCATAGCATTTTGATATATTTTCTTGATATATTTTTCTCTATCTGACATGACAAATTTAGTAATATTTAATTGTCCGGGTAAATATTATCATGAAATTTGTTTATTACGTTTATTGACTTTACTAGTGATTTGCTGATCTTTTTTTTCTTTTCCTTGTATTTCCAACTTTTCTTGTGTCTTCTAATTGTCGTAATAAAATCGGAAATTTATGGGTTATCAGGGATTACCGATTATTTCTTATTATTCCGATACAGAATGAGTGAGTGGGGGGAGTGGACGAGATATTATAAAACACTGCAATTATACATCGATGTCCGCCGATACAAGTCTGTTAAAAACCAATATAGGATGACATTGAATTTCCATGAACACTAGTCTGTGCATTTTTGCAAAGGTTAGGTTTTTTCTCTGTTTATATCATTGATGTTTGATTACAGATCAGATATATAATGCAACGTAATAAAATTGGAAAACAATTCTTGAAAAGAAATTCTCAAATGACGTTGAATTTCCATGAACACTAACTAATAAGTGAGTCTGTGCATTTTTGCAAAGGTTAGATTTTTTTCTCTGTTTATATCATTGATGTTTGATTACAGATCAGATATATAACGCAACGTAATAAAATTGGAAAACAATTCTTGAAAAGAAATTCTCAAGTATCGGTATTTTTTTTATTATGTGAAATTCTTGTGCATAAAAACAGTGGAAAATTCGCATTAACTGTTCATCAGCCATTATCCCAATTAATGGAATTATATATTGCAATTTACAAATGTCAGAAGGACAGTTTATGGGCGAATCATCTCAGCCTTTTTTTTTATCCATTTTCAGATGGCCGTTTTCATTTATTGATGATACACCATTAAAGCAATAGCGAACACCAATTTGAGGAGTGGATTTTCAATGCGGTTACTGAAAGACTATGTATCATCAATTGACCCTTGGAAATTTATCCTTTGTCATTAAATTTCTCTGTGATTTCCTAATCGCGGATAATAAAAAATAAAAATATATTCGCTGAATTCAGACAATCAATAAAATGAAATTCATGGATTTCCACTAATTCCCGGAAGAATCACATGTCTGCACTGGTTCTAGAATGCGAGACATCGTGCAGAAGCTTTAAGAAAGTAAAAAATACGATTACAAAGAATGATATTTTCCAATTTAATTTTGAAATTTTATCATTTTTATCTCATTTTCTATCTTTTTTTAAATAAGCATAATTTTTACTTTGAAATTATTGTTTTGTGAGTTTTACGACCCTATAATTATCACGGAACTAAAAACCACAATGGACTGATAAATGCAATCATAATTTGAACCTATTCATCATAATTTGTACCTATGAAATGCTAAATCTGATTTTTGAGAGAGATCTCAATGTTCAGTGCAATTTTTTTGAAACAAGGATTTAGCACTTAGGTGGCTTTGGCATAATGCAATGATATATAAACTTAAAATGTGAGCAGTTTTTTTTTTTCTGATTTTCTGAAAAGCAAAATTTATCTTTCATTTGTTCAAAAAAAAACAGCAATGCTGATTCCTTAAAACTATGGTTTCTAAAAAGCTAAAGTGGATTTTACATTTATTTTCTGAGATTTGATTATTATAAGCAGCCAGTTTTTAACCAAGACCATGAAGAGTGGCCATGGTGATTAATATAATTTTTAGCTATATTTAGCAAAGAAATTGCATCATATTATTTAAAAGATGAAACTATTATACATAGAACACTAAAAATTGCCTAAAATACTTAAAACAAACAAATGAAGGAACATTTTTAAATTGAAATAGAATATTTCCTTGATACATGCTCCCAATAGTTTCACAAAAAAAAATTCAGTACACTAATATTTTTAAAACACAGAATTACAAAACCAGAATTTAAAATGACAATGAATAACAAAAAAAAAAGACTTACTATCAAATCGATTGACAACAGAAAAATCTTCTTTGCAATACACCTTGCTCAAGTTCTGTCGCTTAAGGTCATCATTAAGAACCTGCAAATTCTGTTCTTGAGCCAAAGTCAATGTATCTAAACTGCTCAGAATATTAAGAGCTGCATGAGCTCTACTAACAGGAATTCCAGCTTTAAATGGAAGCATAAGCTCAGGACTCAAAATTCTTGGCAGAGATGACTCAAAGTCTTTGTTATGAAGTGAAGATGGAAGAGACTTTTGAGAAGATGAAGATGGGAAATTTTGTACATCGATTATTATAATATTATACAAACTTATCTTTTGACTTGATGGACAGAACCTGAAACAAAACAGAGAAGTTAAGCATTTAAAAGAAAAAGAATAGGTATCAAAAGCTGATTCAAAATTCTATATATTGAAGATACAGCTAAAAGCCCATTCTTATTTCATCCTAACCACTTTGTAGTTGAATTGTAGTGATAAATGCCATGTCACATGCTCAAAATGTATGCTTTTTAATGAAAATATTCACTTGCTCTAATATTGGGCGCAGTAGCCCATTGGTTAGTTCGCTGGAGTTGCACTCGGTAGGCCCGGGTTCGATTCCAGCCACTGCCAAAACTGCCGCCGTGCTCACGCAGAGTACGATCTCATTAAACATGTGGGTCCGTAAGTCCTTCCGAGAGGTTGGTGGTAGGGGAAGGAGGGTACTGTCCCTGTGGATGCCTCCCCCACTGGGTTCCGGTCAAAATTGGGTGGCACTTCCCGGTCGTCGAAACAGTTACCTTACACCTTTCTGGTAGGTCGGACGGTCTGGGTCTCAACAACAACAACTTGCTCTAATACAAATGCTCTAATACAATTTAAAATTATTGTAACATCTTCTTTTTAGATTTAACCATTTTATAATGACAGTGAGTGCAAATTATCTTTACTTTTTCATACTATAATACAGAGAACGTATTATTTTTCAGTTTACTTTCCCTCAAATTCAAGAATTTGACATAAATATACATTTTAAGACCACCTAAACATATTTAAAACATTTTGGGAGTGATATCCATCTGTGTATGTCTGTGAAAAAGGTGTAAGTCAAGATAAAACAAATAATTTTAAAAAGTAGATGCAACAGAAGACTACAACTGGGATGAAGAAATATATTTAAAAAATAATGAAACAAATTTTAAAATAATAAAACATAAATTTTAAAATAATGAAAAATGCAATTATTTACAGTGTATGAGGGGTTTTTTCCCCTTGTTTTTAAACAGAAGCAAGATCAGACTTGTCAGCATCTCGAAATCTGGAAATTTGCAGAATATGATTCATCATTCAAAAAAGCTACATGTGACTCTTCTCGAACATGTTTACACAGAAGTATTGAAAATAAATCTGCAAGTTCGGGGAAATATTAGAGGCTTAAAGTAATCATCTGCAGCTATAAAATTATTTGTTCAGGAAACACCACCTTAATTATTTTCTTCATCCCATCATCTTTGTTAGAAATTTAGAAGATCATGATTCGTGCAATACTATTTAGTAGTAGTGACTGCTGCACATAGTTAAGATTGGTTAAAACTTTCCTTGAACAAAAAGACACATATGGATGGAATATAAAGTAATTACAAAGAGTTAAAAAATAAACCATTATGATTAGAATAAATTGTTTCAATTTTGGCATGAGTTTGTGGAAAACAATTAATTATCAAATATTTTAAAATTGGCATATGCCATCAAATATATAACTATTTATATTGTTTTAAGAATATGACTGCTAATTTAGCAAATACCTGTGCTTATACTAAACGCATCTTTAAAGTTCAGTGGATTTTTTGCAAAGAATTATGAAACATGAATTTTAACTTTTGGCATTTTAGAAAAAGTGGTTTCTTCTTTCTCCATTCTGAGGTTTATTTTTCCAAAACTAGTGATTGCTGCCTAAAACATTACACTTCTAGTGCATAAATACATGTATGTGTTAAATAATGTTTCTAATGCATCTGAATGAAATTTTAAATTTTGGGACATTAATCACATATTGTGATTCAAAATCAATGACAGCATTTTAAGAATCAAATACTAGTTTTCAAGTTGCATTATATAATAAAAAAAAACAGTTGGAATAAATAACGCTTTTGATGTAAATATAATATTGCTGTTTGGTAAGAAAAATATTGAGTAAAAGAATTTTCTAATCAAATTAAAGAAAATGTTTCATATTTGATACATTTATTTTTATTTTGTAATATATTGTATTACTAAAACATGAACAAGAACAACAAATGAAACAAAATTATATAAAAAATGATAACAAATAAAACAGTAAGATCAAAATAAATGTTAACAAAAATAATATATACACTTTGTTACTGCCATACAAACATTTGTTACCATAAAACAATTTGCACCATGGAAAAATACTTTCACATTATCTGTCATTGTACTCTTGTCATAGAAATGTGCAAAATTGACCATATATAACTGCTTGACATTTTATCTGAAGTAGCATAAATCCAAAATAATCAATGGATATCACAACTAAATATAACATGTGTACATTTGTCTATCATATCAAAACATGTGTATAGCTCTTTAAATGCATAGCAATCAAATATTGAATAAAAATAGCAAGTTACCATACAATAAAAACAATCTGTTTTGCATGAATTTAAAAAAATCATTATTTAATTGTATTATTTCAAATAAAACTGACACATGCTTTTTGTTCAATATTTGTGTTTAATCTAGTTACTTTTCTAACAGTACACTGTTTATAGCAATATTTATTATGATCTCTATATGATAAAGAAATATCAATAAATTATATTTCATTCAAGATCCTCTACATAATTCAATGTTTGATTTTAAGTATATGTATACTCAACTGTTTTATTTATCTGTTTCTCTAAGAAACATGCTTTACACGACACCATAAGTATCTCTCGTATTCTAATACCAATGTCGCATTTATAAATTTTTGAAATATATTCAAATTTAATTTTTGTTTCCCTGTTCATTATGTAATCAATATTATATCTATCTATTCTTAAGCACTTTATACAAAGTTCTTTATTAAAAATAAAATTCTCCAAGTTTTACAGAAGAATATTCATGAACTTTCAGTCTAAATCACATATTTTGCAATATATCATCATTTTATTTAGTGAAAAAAAAAAATCTAAATTAAATAACTGAAATCAAATTCTTAAAATCACAATTTTGTTTTCAAGCACAATAAGAAAATATTCCTTATAAAAACAGTTCAAACATTCCAAGATAATAAAACACTGTTTTTTTTTTTCATGTTCTAAAAGTTTCTCAGATTTGTGATGACAAAATAAAATTTCCTTCAGATTTTGAACTGAATTTAAATTTTCTGAGGATTTTAGGCTTTCCCTATTCTAACTGAGGCTATGAATGCTATTTATACACAAGTATGATGCCATTTATTTTACAATTTATTCAAAATTATCAATGTTAGATAAAAATGTCTTACCTCCAGAGAACATTATATACACTATCTAAACAAACAGAGCTGTCCTTAAGTTCTAATTGATCAGCAGAACTGAAACTGAAAGTAAAAGATGATTTCATATTTTTATGTGCTAATTTGCTTAGTATAAAAAACATAAAATTAACATTAGACTAAATGTATCATACCTACGACATGAACCATCAGATTTGCTAATTACTAAACTTTTGAATGAGGAAGATGGCTCAATTTGGTTCGGAATAATACCTGTTATGAAGAAATGCAAAGACATATCTTTAGCAATAACATTTAATTTCTATAAAATACTTAATACAATTCCACTCAGTATATATGGCAAAAAAAATTATGATTGTGTTGAACAAATGCAAATGATGTTGTATGTGAAATATTTCTGCAGAATTTCAGTTTGATACCCTTTTCTATTCAAAATAACAAATTTATCCCCTCAATTCATACTTTGCTTCAGTCATCTACATTTTCCCAACAAATTTCTCTATAGGCATGCATGTAAAAGGACCATGATTATACCATTAAGCAACATAAAGCAAATACATTCCTATACTATGGCTATGCAAACTTCTATCAATGTTAATTTGTTACTGGTTTTTTTTTTTTTGGGGGGGGGGGGGAATGAAGGTAATTAATTTAGTTTCCATGAAGCCTGTTGTTTCCTGCACCTATACGGATATATTTTCCTCAACAGTTGGTCATTCAATTTCTGATTCTGTGTTTATTTTCCTTTATTTATTACTATTTTTCTTTTCTTCCTTGTTGTATTTCAAGGTCAATTTTAATTTCTTCCAACTTATGTTGACTATTTCCTTTTCTGAAACTGATTGTTTCCTTTACTTGTAAGAAACTGTACCTGGTGTTGCTTGAGATGTAAAACAGGAATTAATTACATTCATTAAATTTTTCAAAAAGCTTAGCTGCCTACAACATGAACACATGCTTAAATTACAAAACACAGGCGAGCACATGCTCGCTCTAAATAACCACCTAATCACACATTAGACTGCTAATTGACTGGTGCTGGGCACATCAATATTTTTTATTCTAGTAAATTTACCCGGCATTGCTCAGGAGTAAAAGCAGGGATAAATTAAAAAAATAACAAAACAAATTATTCACATAAAATAAAAGCATACAATCCTTACATACAATCAGTTTGAATTGAAATCAGGTTTCCCGAAAATGTTCAAAGAAAGAAAAGAAATATCTCAGCAGAATCCTTTCTTTGGGAGAGAAATCCCCTCTCACACACTCCTTCTCATTCCTTTAAACAAAATAAATCTGGTCCATTACCCTGTATGTTTCGACCTCCAACGGAGCCCAAAACTTGCTAGATTAATTCAAAACATCAAAAAGATGCCTTGAATAAAAAATTTATAATTAATAAACAGATGGGTTTAAGAATTTTTTTTTCTAGCATGGTCTGTGACATTTTAAGCAACTGCTGGGGAAAAAAATGAACGTTAGAATGAATCAATTTTAATATATTGTAATATAAAAATAGGAAACTTTTAAATGGCATGAAAAGTATATATTATTTTTTAGTTTCATAATATTATGTCTATTCATTGAATGGACTCATTGAATGTTGTTTGAAAGAAAGTTGTTTGTTTGAAAAAGAATTTTTCGATCTTCCTGACAGTGTTAAGATGTAATAATATTTTAAGTCGCTGAGGAATCGTTTATGCAAATATCGTTCTAAATTGAGGAAAAGCATAAAATAAATGAAAAACTAATTCAAAATTTTTAAAAAATAACATCAAGGTGCATCTATTTGGATTCTGAAGCACCTGTGTACTAAATTTTATGGTAGTTCGACGCTTAGATTTCCCTCTACAGATTGCACACACACACACACACAGACAGATATCTTCCTTTATTATGTACTTCATTTCCCTAGTGTAATTTTATAATATTTTTTATGCAACCAGTTAAATTTTTATTATTTAACTACTTTGTTTTTCCCTTTTGATGAGGTTAACTAATGTATTCTGTTCTTGCACTAACATTAAGAGTACAGACATATTGTGTGACATTTTATTTCAGTTATGAGACTAGTTCATTTGCAGTTAATTTTGCCAGCTATATATAAATAATTTATCAAGTACACAGAAAAGGTTAATTCATTAAACAAAATTTAATAGCAAATGGTGACACTGATGGCAGTTTGCTTTATTCTAATTTCCATCGCTTATTTATTATACTGTGTTGGATATCTGCAATCAATGTCACATCATGCCTTCATACCAGTATTGGTCTAGTCGGTCAACAATTCCAAGAATATCATTTTTTCTAGATTTTATCTATTCTCATCTTTGTCCTATTTATATTTTTTGTGTCTTTAGCAAATCATCTATTTTACATGATTTTACCCATTTTTTCCAATATTTTATTATAAGTATTATGCAAAATCATTACACAAAATATTTATTATAGATAGACTAATTCACTCTTACTAGTGCTTTGCCCGTATATAATATCTAGCCTATTAATAATTTTAATTATATATATATATATATATATATATATATATACAGTTGAACCATCTGTTGAAACAAATGTCTATTTAGTCAATTTTTTTGTAGGATGCTGAACTACTTTTGAAATTTCCTTATAAATACCTCCAAATAATGGAGGCTATTCACTATTTAAAGAAATTGAATCTTTAATTTGAACACTTTATTCCCTTAAAAATTTTAAACATTTCAAATTTTTCTTCAAACTTATTTAGAGAAATTTGAGTTTCAATCAAGGCTAGTTCTATAACATTCTTTATAAAGATTAAGTTAGCAGGAACACAGAAAATTTATGGTATTCCACAGAGATATATTTAAAAATGTGTTTTAGAGGAGAATATAGATATTTTTAATCAGTGGTATATCAGCAAAATGTTCAAGAACTTATGAAACCTATAAAACTTTATATTCTTTATTAAAGCTCAAATGAATTTTTGTGAATTCTTTATTCCTTACTAAAGTTCAATTACAAAACTCTAAAATTCTGTGTGAAACTACTTAAAATATATGAATTATGGTTGAAATTAACACCACTGCTTGATAAAACAATTTAATATACAATCCTCCTGCAAATGAAGAAACAATAATTAATTACCAATGCATGTCTTGCTGCACACTACACTTGATTTGCTGAGATTATGTGAATTTATGAGGGACTCATCTATCTTTACAAAAGTTTGATCACCAGAAGCACCAATCCAAGTAGCTCTGCGACCAAACTTAGTTCCAATGTTGGGTATTAGTCCTGGAATGGCATGCCAATTGGAATCTTTATCACGGTCAGTTTTTCTTTTTTCTCTTCGGTTTTCTTCTTGTGATGGACAGTTTTGGGCATGTCGTCTCAACTGGCCTTTCTATATTCATCAAAATAAAATTGCAAAATTTGACAAAGTTGTCTCTTTATATAGAATGGCACTAAACACCATACAAAACAGGATAAAATAAGAAAAAAATACAGAAAAACATAAGAAAGATGGTATGACATTCAAAATTAGAATATAACAAACAATAGTGGAATGGTACAATGGAAAAAGCCTGCCTTAATGAACTGTCTTTCAATCACCCTAAACAGACCACTAATATCTGATGACATCAAAAGTGTGTGCATAAAATTAAATAAAAATCAGAAGTTAAAATACAGAATCTGTTTAAAATACCTTCCTACTCTTAAATACAATATATATAATTATTTAAAGATTGAATCCACTTTTCATAACTTTTCACTACTCCATGCTATTTAAGTTAATGATTGAACCATTTCTATTTAGCTGCATATTTTAAATGAAGAATATATTGGAATTAGAGGAAATCTTGAAACAGATTAATATGAATATATAAATAACAATAATTTGACACACAGCTCATACACATAATTAAACATGAATAGATTAAAGTTATTTTTCTCAAGAAAATAAAAGAAAACAAATAAGTTAGATAAATACAAACAATATATATATATATATATATATATATATATATATATAATAAAAAGCAATGTCTGTGTGTCAGTCTTATACACTATAGGCTCAGCGATCGCGCGTCGCAGAGCTATGAAATTTGGCAAATTTAAAATTTGAATTATTTTTTTTTGTTATTTAATGTTTTATGTGATTTCGACTGTTTTTTCCCCTTTATCCCCTTTTTTCTCCACCATCCAGATGTCGTAGAAAAAAAACAAATCACATGACCGGAAGGAGCAGACAATTGCAAGTAAAAATATATCAATCTCAAATCTCAGGGACAAATTCTAACATTTTTTAAAGATTTTAAAACAAAAGTCACTTTCGGCTCAAAAAAAGGAACTTTCATTTTTAAATCCTCGCATCGGAAAAAGTACCAACAATTTCGACTAATAATTTACATTTTTAGAAAGCTCAAACATCAGGCTTTCTTAAAGTCCAATCTGATCAAGAAATAATAAAAAGTAGCTGCAGAATCCGGATTTTAAGAATTTCCGAATTTCAATTTCTCGGCAAACCGGCAAAAGAAGTTTTTCTTCTACATGCCCGTGCAGACGCACTGAACAGCCCAAGAAGTTCGATTTTTCATCCACATGAGCGCGTAGACATACAGTGTTGCTATATAAATGGTTTTTAGCCTAGCAGATCTGGCTGATATATTTATCCTGATGAGGATATTCGCATGGTTATTAAATTATATTTGCAAATGTCATCAGTGATTGCTTTTTATACGGTTTTTGTCCTAGGGACAATTAAAAACCGAATAAGTGTTTGCTTTATGTGTGGTTTTTGGCCTAGGGACAATTAAAAACCGAATTAGTGTTTACTTTTTATAAGGTTTTTGGCTCATTATGCTGGATTGAATTGTGGCAATGTATTGTTTACATCGGGTGGTGGTTGGGACCACAATGAAAAAACTTAAACACTGAAGAAATAAAAAAATAAATAAAAAATAAATAAAGTTATGGTGATTGTCGTGGTGCTTTAAAATTTCATTATTAGTTTTAACATCATTAAACCAAACTTCGTTAACTCCACGGGGTTGAGGGCGCGGTAGCCCAGTGGTCAGCTCGCGGGAATTGCACTCGGTAGGCCCAAGTTCAATTCCCGCCAGTGCCAAAACTGCTATAGTGTTCACGCAGAGTACGATCAAGTTAAACATGTGGGCCCATAAGTCCTTCCGAGAGGTTGGTGGTAGGGGAAGGAAGGTACGGTCCCTGTGGATGCCTCCTCCACTGGGTTCCGGTCTAAATTGGGTGGCACTTCCTGGCCGTCCAAATAGTTACCTTACACGTTTCTGGTAGGTCGGATGGTCTGGGTCACAACAAGAACTCCACGAGGTTATGGTGCCGAGTTTCTCTCACGGTCAGAATTTTCAAGGGTAGCAAACAGGTTGGTCGCCGAAGGCAGCTAGTATATATATATATATATATATAGCATAGTAAACATATAAAATTAAAATTAATTCCACAGATATCCAATTTTTCTCCAGAAGTTGGCACAAAGCAGCACACTCTCCTAAAGTAACATACAAGATTCATATGAAAAAAAGGGGGGAAATGACCAAATGCAAGGCATAAAATGGTAGAGGGGGGTGGTGACCCCTCTTTCTCGTTTAAAAGACTGCTTTTATGCCCGGGCAACACTCACGGTACCAATGCCATGCAGTAGCCATACTTCCGTAAATGTGTCAAGTCAAAGACACTCGAAAAAGTGCAAAGTAAACAAATAGGAATCAACCAGGATCACAAGGGAAAGGAAAAGAATGGAAATACAGCAAATGCCCCTGTCAGTTAAGACAGAGCGCATTATATAAAAACAGCTTATGCATGCATAATTCGTTATTTTCACTTTCATCGTTCTATACCTCTGCCATATCCTTTAAGTAAGCATTTTCTCCCTTTTTGTATTAAATAGGGAATTATTATAACATGTCAGGAAGCCAATTGGATAATTCCATTTTATTGCCTCCTTCATAATATTCCTATTATGCATGATACAATCAGACTTGAAAGTATTAATGCGTTGATTTCTTTTGAGGTGACCAATGATGGCATTTCTGAAAATGTTTTTGGTCAGATTGGACCTCCAATCAATAATGTGATTGATTTTTATAATGAAATTGTTTCTCTTGTCATATAAGACGGTATATGTACCATATCTACTGTCATGTTTTAGTGTGATATCTAAAAAATCAACACTATCTTCCTCCTTACTTATATTCTCAATCAATTCCAGTTCTTTTGGATAAAAAATAAAATCAAATTGGGGTGTATTCTTATATTGTCCAATAAGGACATCGTCAACATAAAGAAAATATGGCATTTCATGTAATATATGAGTGCCATTTTCAAATTTACACAAGTATAGATCGGCGAGCAGGGATGAACATCTCCCTCCCATGGGAATACCCTTAACCTGTTGAAAATAGTTGGTGCCATCAAATAAGATGTTTTCAAACAACATAATGTGAATCAAGTCCTTGTATTTTCTGAATGTAATATGCTCTTTTAAGTCATATATTTCATGTAGTTCCTTCAAAATTTCATATAGATTTTCCAGATTGATGTTGTTGAATAAACCACGGAAATCATAACTTTTGAAATGTATAACCTTGTTATAAAATTGAAGTCGGTTGATGACATCGTAACTATTATTTATCATTACTGTTCCTTATTTCTTGAGTATAATCATAACATTTTTAAGTATAGTTAAAAGTTTTTCATTTGCAATTGTTAAATAGGATCCACATCCCACTGTCACTGGCCGAAACTTGACTGGATTTTTATGAAGTTTTGGCATGAGTACCAGATATGGAAAGTTAACTGCTTTAAGTTCGATACCAATGCGTTTATACAGAGCTTTAATTTTATTTACCAAACAATTTCCATCTTGTTGTAAAGGGGAGTACATTTGTTTGTCAAGATAACTATTTTTAAAGTATCAACGTAGTATTTTCTGCATGTGAAAGCATAATTTGATACTACTTTATCAGTATAAGTTATAACATATTTATCTTCATATTTATTGACTGCATTTTGAAGAGAAGGATAATACGTTTTTTTACACAATGTTTAGTATTGGAGATTGAACATTTTGGTAAGGTTGTATTGCCATTCTTTGAAAGCTTGTATTGGCATGCTATATTTTGCGGCGAGTTTATATATAAATTTCGTCAAACCTTGTTCAAAATTCTTTTTAATATTTGTGAAATCTTGTATTCGAAATTTCGTACCAAGTTGAAGCATAGATTTTAACTTGTGATTATCCAATAGATCCAGGTTTCCAGTGATAATGTGCCCATGATGAGTATCTATATAAGGGCTGTTTTGACAATTACACACTTCACTTTTATATCCATTGATGTTTCTACTTATGCAGTTATAATTAAATATTTTTCTACCATTGGTTTGCACAAATTTATAAATCAGTTTTACTTCGATATTAGGTATTGGTAAGAGATGTACCAAGTTTTTTATATATGTCTTGATTGGTAATCCGTCATAATTATTATTTTTGTAGGTTGTAACAAAAGGCTCTGCTGTAGTAGTTTTCTTCTGGGTAGAGGATTTCAATACTATGTTTAATGTACTGGCTTTTAGTTTAAGTAAATCCATCATTATAGAGTAGTTTGTACATGCATTTTCATTATTATCATCAATGGTTAGCTCGCGGGAATTGCACTCGATAGGCTCGAGTTCGATAGGCTCGAGTTCGATTCCCGCCAGTTCCAAAACTACTACAGTGTTCACGCAGAGTACGATCAAGTTAAACTTGTGGGCCCGTAAGTCCTTCCGAGAGGTTGGTGGTAGGGGAAGGAAGGTACGGTCCCTGTGGATGCCTCCTCCACTTGGTTCCGGTCTAAATTGGGTGGCACTTCCTGGTCGTCCAAATAGTTACCTTACACCTTTATGGTAGGTCGGATGGTCTGGGTCTCAACAACTCCACGAGGTTATGGTGCCAGCGAGTTTGCCACGGTCAGAATTTTCAAGGGTAGCGAACAGGCTGGTCGCCTAAGGCAGTGTATATATATATATATATATATATATATATATAATATATAAGATGGAAATTGGAAGTTATTAAAGATATTGAAGTGTTATAGCATTTATGCGCAAAGCAGCTACAAATACTATACACGATATAAATATAAAAAGTATAAAAAGCATTTAAAATTTTAAAAAAGAAGGAAGGCTTAGCGAGAAGCTTACTTAATGGCGGTAAGGGGTTGTGACCTTACACCCCAGTTGTCAACATGCATGTCATAAATGCCGCGGCATTGCACTCCTGGACGGCAGCCCTGGCTGAAGCCAACCTCCAGAGTGACAATAACAATCATCCCAAGACCGTTGAAAAAGAAAAGTCCAATGATAAGATGAACACCATTACTGGATGGCAAACTAGTCCTTCAGACTACAATGACCTGTATATATCTGCATGTTATCGTTCTGCGGTCCTGTTATTCATAGTATGCGAACCTTCATCGATCAAATTGATATAAAATTGATTTTAACTTTGAACAATATGCATTATTATTACCATAGAAATTATCAATATAATGTAGCATAAAAGGAATGGGGTATTCCTGTAGATATGCTTGTAGAAATGTCCCATCAAAATCAATATGGATGTCTTCATTGTTGATAATTCTCTGTATTCTAGCCAATCCCCCCAAGAATACATTCATAAATATATTCAAGTGAAGATTGGAATTCCAATTTATCAGACCGTTGATAGGTATATTAAAACTTTTTCTTTTATCATAGATAGTAAAATTTACAGGTATTTTACTGAAATCGATGCTTAAATCTACAAATTCCACTACATTTTTAAGTGTAGTTGGATTTTCTTTCAAAATTAAGTTTGGTGGGTAGAAATCAAAATTCATTCTACAATTCTCATCTTCATATCCGACTATCAAATCATCCACATAATATAGGTATATGATTTCATTATTAAGATGTGATTGGCTTTCTGGGCAACTGGGGTTGTTGTTGAAACCCAGACCGTCCGACCTACCAGAAAGGTGTAAGGTAACTGTTTGGACGGTCGGGAAGTGCCACCCAATTCAGACCGGAACCCAGTGGGGGAGGCATCCACAGGGACCGTACCCTCCTTCCCCTACCACCAACCTCTCGGAAGGACTTTCGGACCCACATGTTTAACGTGATCGTACTCCGCATGAACACGGCGGCAGTTTTGGCATTGGCTGGAATCGAACCCGGGCCTACCGAGTGCAACTCCAGCGCGCTAACCAATGGGCAACTGGGGTGTAAGGTCACAACCCCTTACCGCCATTAAGTAAGCTTCTCGCTAAGCCTTCCTTCTTTTTTCAAATTTTAAATGCTTTTATACTTTTTATATTTATATATATATATATATATATATAAAAGCATTTTATTCTTCCTTTCTTTTTCTTTAGAAACAATGCTACACAAAAGAAGTTGAATATTGACTGATAGCACCAAACATTAAAAATCAACTAATAAGAGCAATGTGCTTACTTTGTTGATATCTAAATAACATTTTCAATATTTAGTGTCAAATTTGAAGCACAAATTAAAAACAAAATCTTTCAATTGGCCATCTGTTCATTTTAAGCTATTTTTTATTTAATATGTTTCATTCTAGAGAATGACTGCTCACAAATATAACTGTTTTTGAATGTGGAAATAATTTTACTTGCAAAATACTTCACATTCTTATATAACATATTTAATAGAAATATCAATATTATATGCAATTAAACAGCAATTATATGAATAATTAAACAGAATTTAAACTAAAAATAAAATATTTAAACTTGTCAACTACTAAAATATTTAATTTGTAAGGTAATACAAGTAAAATTACATCTTTTCTCTCAGTTATCACAAAATTAAAGATTAGTGTTAAAAGGGTGTAAATACAAAATTATGGCTCCAAGAATATGGCAAAAATTGAAAAATGTATATTTCAAACTTTTACTGCTTAAAAAAAATTAGCAATGAATTTTAATCTAATATAATCATACTAATTCTAAACACATTTTTAACTGTAAAATCTGCATTAGTAAATAAATAAAACAGAAAAATACACTCGGAAAGAATAAGCAAAATCTATAAATCTATTAAGTGATCTAGGCAGATAAATTCTAATGGGCAAATACCCCAAAATTGATATAAATTCTAATGACATAAAAAAATACTTAAAGACAAATATACACTTATTTCAAAAACAGCATTTTTATAGTCACAAAATCATCCTATAGGAGTTTTTGAGCAGTTCAACAGCTGTTGCAGCCAATGCAGCTGTTAACAGCAAGCCCAGTTAACTCGTAACAGGTGTGAAACAAGTCCACTAATACTAGTGGCTGCAATGAGAGCGTGCCTCTAAGCTTTCTGTAACTAGACCTTTCAGACTCTAAATCCTCAAAATAAAGACAATAAACATGACACAAAGAGAGAAAGAGTTTTAAAAGCAAACATTCTCTTTTACTTTTGATTATTACAATTTATGTCTATGAAATATTATAACCATCACACCGAAAGCAGATACAAATGCAACAAAATTTATTTCTTAGACATCAGTTTCAAAATTTTGA
This sequence comes from Amaurobius ferox, assembly GCA_951213105.1. Taxonomy (NCBI): domain Eukaryota; kingdom Metazoa; phylum Arthropoda; class Arachnida; order Araneae; family Amaurobiidae; genus Amaurobius; species Amaurobius ferox. Next base: position 55,061,492 of record OX578136.1, on the reverse strand, counting down.
AGACGTATGAATCAAATGAGTAGACTACCTGATTGTTTCCAAAGGTGTACACTTGACCCTGCGAATTTAACAGAACTGTATGACAACTTCCAGCAGCTACTTGTATGATAGAAGTTGATGTAAATGATGAAGGGAACTTCAGCAATGTTGGAGTACCCCTAAAAATACAATATTTGAAAATATATGACAATTTGAGAATTGTTAAATCATTAAAGAAAATATTTTTTAAAGAAATTATTTTGAGCAGAAAATCAGTTTAATGTATCAAAGATACATTAGGCTGGGGCTGGGATAGTCCAGTAATTATGGCATGAGGATCACATGCAGCCATATTTGAGCTTTCCGCCTCCCAAAATTATGACCATGTTTATACAAAATAAGACCACAATAAATATGTAGGTCCGAAATTTCATCTGAGAGGTGATGAGTCAGGGGACAAATGATGTAGCTGCCACCCACCCAAGTCCAGTCTAAATTGAGTGGTTTAAGGCAAAGTAAGACTTTTACCATCATGTGCCTGAGACTATGGACCAACAGAAGCTACAATCCCTTTCCAAACTTCCATGGACTTTGGTCTTATGGATTTGTTCTAGCCTATGTCCTAGACAAGTGGGATTAGTAATAAAACAATACTGCCAAAGAAAAAAAAATGAAGTGTGCAGCACATGATATTCTCTACATACAAAGATGAATTTGCTATTGATTAATTTGGAAATATTATTTATTTTCACTCATTTCTGTCCATGTTTGATATAGCATGTTACTCACATTGAATCAAATTCATGTAGATTAAAATTTAGTATATTTGTTAACCAATAAATAGTTCTTATTTATATACATATAAAAAATCCACATCAAAATATTAAGAACTCAATTAATATGCAATTTGGTATTACCATTTGCATCACCATATAATGCATGTTTTTTCTTAGAAAAGGCACATGCTAGAAGCAAGAGAATTTTTATAGATATGTTATACAAAATTTCATAGAAAAGCTCGCTCACTTAACAATATTTTAAATTTTATAGGACTTTTCATTAAAGCGTACAACTTTTGGGAGAACTGTACATACATACCAATGTTATAAAATTAGTGTTATTTGTTTCCTAATGTAAAATTACAAATAAAATGATCATTTTTTTAATATTGTTGGCTGTCACTATTTCATATGCTTTCAAAAAAAATTCAACAAGACCTTTTTAAAATGTTCAATCTCATTCAAAATTAATAGGGTTTCAGTTCTCACAGATTTAAATCATATAAAGTTGTGTTACAGTTGCTCCACTCATTCCAGAAATATCATATCCATAGACTCACTGTGCACATACATACACACATACATACACACATACATACATACACCAAAAAGATGTTCAATTAAAATTCAAGAATTTTAATACATATGTAAAACATAAATTTGAAAGTTTGATTCAAACACAACACTTTTTCCCTGTGCGTCAATTGTACTATGCATGCAGGAAAAATAAAAATACAGAAAAACACTAAGTACAGATATTAAGAAGTCATGTATCTCTCTCAAACGTAGTTACCATTTATTCAGGTTCCCCAATTATTACCCATTTTTAATCACTTTTCTAAAAGTTCAGATTTATGCTCAAAATTAAGATATTATAACCTTTTTATAAATCACTAAATAGATTTTCTAAGGCTTACAAGATAAAGCCAGACCTAGATATAGGATTCAACAAATTCTAATAGCAAATTCAGTTAAGTCTTACACGTGACAATGCATACTAGATGCTATATATAATAAACTAGCTCCTAACCTAATCATAAGCATTACAATTTTCAAGCTTTCCTTGAAGATAGCAGTTGTGATGTCAGAACTTTGGAAACATATTCCATAGAGCTCATTCTCCCTTCCCTGTACATCACATGTAATCTGTATGAAGTTATAGAATGAAAATGGGGTCTGTTACATTGCTATAAGTGATTGAAAGTTTATGAAAAGTTTCACATAAAAATTCATAGAAAAAAAATAAATGTAAAAATTTATTTTACTAGAATGTCAAGATATTAATTCATATTCGTACCAAAGGTTAGAATTGTATGACTTTTCAATTAACCCACATGAGAAAATTAAAATTAAATTTCATAAACTATACATATTTCAAAGAATTTTCAAAAGTTTTCTACAATATGATGAAATTGCCCTAAAAATTCAGTTTAAAAATCATTAAAAAGATTGTTTTTTATCGTTCCAACAGTATCATGATAAAAACTCTGCAATAATATTTTTCATCCCTAAGAAATCAAAATGTGTGTATCAAATTTTTTCAAACTTGTGCTTCAACATAAAATAACTAAAATGATTATTTCTTTTTTTAAAAATCACTTCCAGATGTTTTCAGATATGACCTGAAATATCATTGCACCAAATTTCTTAACTGTTGGTCACTTAGATTTTCAGCTATGTGACCAACAGGTAGACATTTTTCATTATGTTAGATTTTTAAAATATTTGAATTTTTAAAATATATGGCAATAACAGATAGTTCCTATCTTTCAATTAACAAGTTAAATCAAGAATATAAAGCCTTAATCATATCAGAATTAATAATAAGCTGGCACAGCAACCAATAATATTTAATACCAAAATAACATGCATCAAATTCAGAAATAAAAAAGTTAACAAATACAATTAAATTACAAGATAAATTTACCTTATAATAAAATCCCCATGCCCTAGTTGTCCATGTTGATTATTCCCAAATGTATAAACTTCTCCTGTTTGTATAAGTAAAACTGAAAAGGAAACAATGACGATTGTTATAAACAATTTGATTATAAATTACTATAAAAGAAATAATATTATAAATTCTTTTTATATAATTTGATGTGAGATAAATAACATGGATAAACTTACTTAATAAACTCAACAGGAAAATTCCTTGTAAAATCTTATAAAAATGCAGCACAGTAAGTTATATCTGTATGTAGTATGTGTGTGTTGTTGTTGAGACCCAGACCGTCCGACCGACCAGAAAGGTGGAAGGTAACCGTTTGGACGGCTGGGAAGTGCCACCCAATTTAGACCGGAACCAGGTATAGTATGTGTGTGTTGTTGTTGTTGAGACCCAGACCGTCCGACCGACCAGAAAGGTGTAAGGTAACCGTTTGGAAGGCCGGGAAGTGCCACCCAATTTAGACCGGAACCCAGTGGGGGAGGTATCCACAGGAACCGTACCCTCCTTCCCCTACCACCAACCTCTTGGAAGGACTTACGGACCCACATGTTTAACGTGATCGTACTCCGCATGAACATAGTATGTGTGTGTAAAACAGTTTATTAATTTAAATATGTTTGAGACTCATATTCTAAATATAAGTTGGAATTATTTTTATATGTTAATAGCCATGTAATTTTCAACATATGATAATCATTTTGAATAAGAAACTATCAATACTGGGTTTACTCTTCTAGTGAAATTTAAAGTATTAATCATATCACAATTAGTCCAATTTCAATGATAACAAAGCTAACTATCTGGAACTAAATTCAATTCGACACAAAATGTTATATCCATTATATCTTAAAATCAACATACTACTGTTTCTAATAAAATCTGTAAATTTCAACTGCGATACCAGAAATCACAAAATTTAAATATATAACATAATGCTCTACTGCTTTTAAATTCTCATAAAATTTCATTTGCACACTTTACTGACATATTGCTAAAACTAAATGTTTCAATTGCATCTGCAACTTGTTCAATAAGAAGAAGTGAACATAATTAAAATAGTTTAAATTTTAGACTTATAATAAGTATGTCTAATAGGCTTATAATAAGTCCATTGTGGTGCAAGTATAAAATAAAATATATATATATATAAACAAAAAATGTACTATAAAATTATAATTCTCAAAACATTTTATAAACAAGTGCATTTTTTTAATTATTTTAATAATAAAAATTATACTTTTAAAATATTATATTTCAATATTTTCAATTTGTTTAAAATTAATTTTGTTAAAATAGCAAAAGCTAACCATTTGATAACCAAAGGGAAAATGCATGGTTTGACATGTCAAAACCTGTTTAGTTATACAGTACGCGACCTCTTATCCGGCGTTCCAATATCCGGACTCTCCCAAAACTGGAATACGGCAAAATAATGCCAAATTCTGCGCCAATAAGCGATTATTTGCTAAAAATTGCGCCAAATAGCGATTTTTTGTTTAAAATCTCGCCAAATGCTTGTTTGCTTTAATTAGCAATATCAATAAAAAAAAATGCATTGAAACCTACTATTTTAGAGGGTTTGAAATAGGACGCGCAAACCGCGCACGAAATTCAAAATTCCCACGCAGAAAAAAATGCTGCGCGCACACGCTGATTCTTCTTAAATTTCGAAAACGAACACAAGGAATTCTCGAATAGCGAATGAAAATATTCCGTGGACCATGTTTTTTCCAAGAAGTTACACAATTCCTCTTTTCCGGAAAACATCCGAAGTAGCACCGTTTTTCCCAAAAATTTTCTAAGCGGCTGCATGCGGCCGTCACCCCCGATAGTAGCTCTCAGAGGTGACGATCCGGCACGGGCGAGACCGTCACATTGACGGCGAGATTCGTCATTCCATTCTTCACTAGTTTCGGTATAGTATATAGGAGTCTATATAGTATATATAAGTCTCCTGTATAGTATATAGGAGCCGCGACTTGTCCGTAACTAACTCCTGAATAGTATAATACAGGAGTTAGTTACGGACAAGTCGCGGCAAGGTTCTTTTTTAATGGCGTTTCATTTTTTCTGGATGTATTGGGCAGAGCACACTAGGCACAAAGATTTCGATTTTTCCGAATTCGTTACATTTTCTTTTCTGCTCTTTGTTCCGGGACTTTGATTTTCAGTAAAAGTATTCCAACTTTTTCGCTAGAAATATCCCGATATCGTTAAAGAAATCCTACGCTCTTCAAACGAGATGTGCCGCGCAGAATTCACACTATTTTGCACAATTTAATAAACATTTATTGGAAAAGATGAAAAAAAAGAGTCATCAGCGCATTTACAAGAGGATAGAAAGTATGTTTAAGTAAGGAATTCCCGAAATTAATGAGTTAACTTTTGCCGAAATGCAGAGAAAAGTATAGCAGCTATAAAATGTCATTCAGGGTCTTCTGATTGATCTCTTTAAATACTTAACCTAAGCAATAAACTTGTCATTTTCTCGGGAAAATCCATTTTTTTTTTTCATCTCCGTGGAAATATACACATCTTCAATATTTAAAAAATTCCAAGATCAAAATCATTTTCAATTAAATCCTATTATTTGGATGAAAATGGCTATTTTGGACCGAAAATTGGCCCTAGCAAAAAGTTCCATGTTACATTTATTAATTAGCAATTTATAGAAGACAGTTTAGCAATATCGCGAATTTTTTTTATTTAAACACGATCGCCGGTATATTTCGTTTTATTTTTAAATATTTTCCATTTTTTCAATCTGCTTCCATCCACTAATATTTTCATATTTTTTGTGCTTTTTATGCTGGGATATTATCTTTTAAACATATTGTTGGTGAAAATGAGATATATGTTTAGGATTACGAAATTAAAAATTTTTTATTTATTCAGGCATTTAGAATTATAAGGCTTATTAGAAATACATTTGAAGAGCATAAATTAGAATTTGATATATTTGCACCCATAGTTGAATATCTCATTTAAATTAAAAATGAACATCCTTCTCATCTTAATTTTATTAAAAGTACTTTAAAATATTTTGAAACATATGAAGAAAGGTGCTTCTGCCAAAATATTAGATGAATATGGTGAGGGCCCACTTTAGTTGAAATGTTAAAAAAAAAAAAAAGACTTCTAATAACTACCCTGAATAATCAACTTTTTTCAGATTTTTTTCTTTCAAAATTTTTCTTAATCACTAAATTTGATACTATAATTACATGTAATTTGCATTTTAGTTAACCCATATTGATTGTAAAAAAGCTTTTTTTAATACATTTATGTTTTTAAAATGAATTATAATTTTTTATAACGACATTTGAGACCATTCCAGTAAGTTTTAGAAAAAGTGTTCTGAATTACGGAAAAACCCCTTATCCAGAATGCCTGAAGTCCCAAGCATTCCGGATAACAGATCCTGTACTGTACCAAAAATAATAGAACTGTAACGGTCCTATTACCAGTTACTGGTTGTGTTTCTGTTCTCAAAAAACCTGTTGAGTGAATAGATTATTTTGAGTACTGCTGTGACTTTTGATGTATACCACAAGGCTAATTAAATTAAGTTATGGATTTTTGCTTAGTTACTTCTGGATGTTGACAACATTAATCAAGAGTATTTAGCAGCAGGTTTTCCCAGAAAGAAATTAGCTTCACTCTGAAATCAGCTTAGATAGAGTTGTAAGAGCATTCTTGGTATATTACTGAGTATGCCTGCAATGTTAAAAATGAAAAATTATCCCCTACTTTATCTGAAACTGTTCTAAATGAGAAATTTGTTCCTTTATTTGATAAGATGTTCGTTTTAATATGTAGTAACAACCCTAAATATTTTACTTTATGAATCCTTGTTCATTATCTTTATCAGGATTTTATTTGCAATTTTGACCTTGTACAACAACTTGCCTGGCTTCTTAGCCTCAATTCCATAAAGGTTAACCCATTACCTACATTCTACAACCCATTATCTATATTCTACATACTTAAATATTTAAATATTTATATATTACTAAAAGATTGCCATGTCTATCCATCTACATAACCTTTTAATTGCTTATCTTTGTGAATCTGTGTTTCTGTCTTTTCTCAATTTTTACTTCTCATTTTTTACATGGCACTTGATATTATGCAAATTTTAAAATTGTGAGTTGGACTGCATTGTACTATTACATGTTTTATGCCTCTAATTCATATGCCTGAACGCACTTAGGTGATTTCTGTATTTCGTAATTAAAATGTCATATAATCCGAAAATGGACAACTTTAAAAGTTGAAATATTGGATCATTAATTATAGTTGAATAATTTCCTTCTCAATTAATTCAATACAAATGGGAGATCTCACTTATATCTAAAGGATATCATATATATTCATATAGATAGTTATTATTGATGTATAATATCGGATAAGCTTTAGAAGCATACAATTTTGTGACAACAAATTTAATGAGAGTCTAGATTTCATGAGCACATTTGTGGATCCCAAGCTGCTTGTTTTATAAGATCTTACTGCATATATACACAACAGAAAGTATAAAAGTACAATACTGTATAAAAATACATAATGAAAATATACAGAAATGTATGAGAAAAGTAAACATAATTAATTTGACTACCATTGTGGTGCAATCCACAAGCTATCTGAATGACAGGAATTTCAGTAGGCATAGGCATTCTAGCTGGTGGCAATGCAGTGAGTTTTGTAGTTTCCCTTTCTTGATCACTTCCCACAACATCATCTATTGTAGGACAGACAAAAATTTAAATTAATTTCAACTTAAGTTTTAAACAGGAATATTTCATTCAAAATAAATATTTATCCTAATAGTAAGGGAGATTGGGCCCTCTTAGGATATAGCCCACCTTGGGCCACGTTAAATTTCAAAATCTGTTTTGAGATTAAAATCCTGTTATTATATGTACCATCTCTATAACCCTCCTGTGCATTTACTGCTATATCTATGGCAAATAGATAATAATTTGTGGAACTTTTTTAGTTTTATAACAGTTAAAAAATTGTATGCCAATTTTGTAGACAGTAACTGTGGGATTCAAATTTAATTTATTTAAATGAAACTGCATATATATATATATATATATATATATATATATATATATATATATATATATATATATATATATATATATAAAGACATGTTTATTGTGAAATCAGATGCAAAATGGCCATTGTAGAGTTCATCCTAAAAGCATGAGAGCCTTCAGAAAGAATATAGCCTGTGGGGTACTGTTGGGACATATGATATGACAGCTTGGGACACCTGATGGAGTCATTTTTGAAGTGATGGCTGTAGTAAATAGTTTTTGCTGTAGATGTTAGATTTAGCCTTTGTTACTCAAGAAGCCTCTAAATTTACCATCTCATAAAATGTTAAAATTGTCGCCAGATTTTGCACTATAAGTTCAATAGATCATTGTATAAAATTGTTTCTGCTTAAATTCAGAGTATGTCATGTCAGTTATTTAAATTGGGTAATATAATCAAAATTAATCTCAGAAAAGTTGTCAATCAATAATGTTTTATCTATTCAAGGCATTGCCTAAAAACAACTAGACTACATACTAGAAAAGGGGGGGGGGAGACTTGGAAAACTACAATAGATTCTGAAAAAAATATATCTATTAATTATTTATAACACTTTCAAAGTGGATTGCATTTTTATCTTATGCAGAAGGGTTTAATTAATATAAAGTGGTTGATTAAGATAGATTTATAAAAAATATTTATAAAAATTCAAAACTGAAAAGTGCCCCAAAGTCCCCCACTCTCCCCTATCTCCGTTTATAAAAATATTATAACCAAGGCTGTGGAGTTGAAGTTGGTAGTATTTTGAGTTAGAGTCAGAGAAAGTCGGAGCCATTAACTCCAACTCCTAGCTCTCGAATTCCAACTCCTGGATGAAACTATTTAAAAATAATTTTATTATGTAATATTTAATTTTTTAATCGTTTTTCAAATAAATTTTAGGTAATAAAATTAAAAAACATTAAATATTTACCAATGTATTGATATGAAAATTAAAAATTAATTGATATTTATGTCAGTACTGGAATCGGATATTAAAATGCATGAGAAATCAGAGTTGAAGTCGAAAGCAGAGCTGGACATTTAAAAAAAAAAGAATTGGAGTTGAAAGTTTGAGGTACTACAGCTTTGGTTAAAACAAAAAAAAAATAAATACATAAATAAATAATTCAAGATATTAACCAAAATAAAATTACACATTAAAGATATTTTGCAAGTACAAGGCTTCTGTTTACCTACACATATTTTGAGAAACATTTCAATATATGCATTGAGCAAGCAAAAGTCATACTACCAAAGAGGAATTTCTAAAGGAATTTAGATTGTATTCATTTACTATGAAAGCAATGTCTCAGCATGTCCATATCCAATGATAGTCAGTAAATTACATTTGCAAACTCTCCAGTTACAAACAAGCGAGCCACGACCAAATCTGAATTAATCTTGCATAAACAGGGGGTGCAGATCAGGGTGCTATGGGGATACAGTCAATTGTATTGGGAAGGAAGGAATATATTAATTTTTGTTTTGTTACAGGTCATGATAGAAAAGAAAAGAAGCAGGTACTTTTAGCTCTACTATTGATAGGGATGACTGAAAAAAATTAACCACTCGCTGAGGGCACTGCAGCAAGTATCAATTATTATGTGCAGAACAGAATGAATTTGACTAGGGCAATACTGTAAAAAAAAAAAATTCATTGTGAACAACTATAACTTAACAACCAAGTATACTATATAAACCTCATGACCTACTAATCTGAAGTGGTTTTAACAATAGTAAAGAAAAGGAAATAAAAATTATACAGGAGAAATTACAATAAGCACCACCAGAACACAATGGGTTTTTCTAGGACAGTAATCAGAAATTTACTTGTTTACTGATGGAACTGTTTATCATCAAGCAAACAAAAACTGTGGTATGGTATTCAAATAAAAGGGAAATAAAAATAAATTAATATTAATTATCAATAATTGTTCACTATTTTTAATAAAATAAAGGGAAAATATATATGGCAGAAAAAATGCAATAGATATTTAATTATCTTTTTTAAAACTTATGCTGATATATATTTTTTTTTAAATTCATTTAAAAAAAAAAATTTAAATACAAGTGATATATAGTAAAAATATTTTTGCAAATCCTTCAAAGAACATAAAGTCTTTGGAAGTAGAATTTTTTAATACACACTAAACATATACTTGTTCGTACACCAAAACACCTAAAGCAACAAGTTAAAAGAAATACGTAAAAAAATTTAATTATTTTCAAATTTAGTAAATATCACATAAAGACTACTTTAAAACATTTCAAAATATATAACATTTAAACACAGATAGAAAACACTTATTAAAATTAATGTTTATTACACAATTATGAAGCATAAAAAGAAAATTTTGAATGCATAAAGCTAATACAAAGCTTCTGAATAGTGTTGTTAACAACAAATAATCAAGCAATATATCATAATAAAGAAATAAGCCTTAAGTGCAGCAAATATGGTGCATGCATCTTATATCATAACTTTCATGAATACAAATTAAAAATATGAATTAATCTTTTAAGATCCTTGCACAATATATACAGAAATGTTTTTGTAAGGAATGTACAGTTTGTAGGTGTTATTGCACTTATTGTTAAATTGTATATTTAAAATTCAAGTAGTGTTAATGCATAAAAACATTAGATGCAAATACTGACCATTGTCAAAGATGAATAAGAACACTAAATTAATTTAAAATATATTGTTATTAATTTACAATATAACTGGGAAAATTAATAAATTTCATAAATATACAGCAATCTTAACCTGAAATAAAGAAACTTATTATTAAGGGTAAGAAATTAAATGTTAATAAACTGTAAAACACAAAGCATGGCATGATGAATGAATTTTTTAACTAATGTACTTTACATTTTATTGCACATTAACATGACAAAGAAAAATGCATGTATTTTTCATATTACGTAGAATATTTAACAGACAATTATGTTTGTTGCATGAATGCATTGATATATATTAAAACGTTCTGTAATAATGGTTTGAAAATAAAATTATCTTGAAATAGTCTTCTACACATAAGCATGTGTTGAAATTGGAATAAAATTACTATCAGAAAAGGGCACTTATGCAATATACAAACTCCTGTTGGTAATCCTGTGAACAAACAATAGTTGCCATTTTGGAACTATCTCTTCTCTCTAATGCAAAATACATGGTTTTGAGAAAAACAAAATGAAATACAGTGTAAACAATAGCAAAACACAAAATGGTGGAAATACAAATTTAAATACACTAAATGTATAACAAAATTGTATCATATCAAGAATGCCAGGTAGTGAAGAAAAAAGTTTGACACTTCAAAAATATTTTCTTTACTCTTTATTAATTTACACTTTGAAAACTTTTGTTTACTTTTTAATAGTTTAAATTTCAAAAATCTTTCGTTTACACTGTTATTTTAAATTTTAAAAATATTTTATTTACTTTTCAGTAGTATGAATTCTAAAACAGTTTGTTTACTAGTCAATAATTTATATTTTGAAAATTTTTCGTTCACTTTTAGATAATTTATATTTGAAAAACATTTGCTTACTTTTCAGCAATTTAAATTTTAAAAAACTTTGTTTATTACTGAAAATGGTCCTTGCATGTGTAAACAGTAGCATCACATTCAACATGAGCATAATTTGATTTGCAAATACTGAAAGTAGAATACATCATAACTAACAGGTCATCATTTATTTTTAGCTATAAATATTTGAAGGTTGGTACACTGCACAAGTGGCCAGAAAAATTTTACCTTTTCTCAATTTCAAGTAATTCTCATCTATTCATATAAAAGTTTCATTAGAATCTTTAGAATAATTTACAGTGATTTGTTGCTGGTCATAAAAACTTTTAAAATATTCTAAAAATAATAATATATTAAGGAAATTAAGAAAAAACAACAATAATAACAATATTACACCATAACCACATCCAAGATTTAAAATAATTATAAAAATTCATATATGACAAAATTATATATGATGGTTTACAGGAAATGGGTCCAGTTGTTGGTAATTTTACTTCTGAGATAATATAGTTTAAAGACATTATACCGATAACTGCACCCTTTTTAGTTTTCAATGGATTTAAATAATCACTTGCTTCTAAAATACAAGAAATATTTTCATTATGCTATGTGAGTTGCTAATTCTGAGAAATTAAATTTTTTCCATTAACCAGAATTGGAGGGATAGGTTTTTCTTTTAAAACACAACAAACCACAATTTATATTTTGGTTTAAACCAGCCAACTCTGCTATCAAACAAAACTTTCAAGTTATTTTCCTCTGATTTAGTTCCTGATTTAATGTTCTAACTTGATTAATAATAAAAAATTTGTAAGATGAGTTGTAATTATCATAAAGACATGTGGTTTTGTTTTGTAGAATTAGACTGAAAAGCTGTATTTTAAACATGGTCCTAAACTCAATTCTCAAATTTCCGACAACTGGACCCTTTTCCTGTAAACTATAAGATATAATAATGACAAAATTATATAATAGTCGTTTTTAAACAGTGATCAATGATTTTTTTTTTTTTAATTTATATTATACAATACTAAATAGCCTTTTGTATCAAATTTTCTAAGAGCAGATCAAAATACATACCAACAATAGGAGGAGAACTTTTTTCTGCTGCTTCTCCTCTAAGCTTGTTAAGTCCAGATAGCCCAGATTTCATAGCTTTTACAGACTGTATCATCTGTCTCCGTCGTTGTCTAAATTTATACTCCTCAATTCGACGACGAAGTCTATCTTCAATTCTCATCCCAGCACGGCCTTATCAAAATTGAGCTATTAATTCTGAACTACATGTACTGAACTTAAAATTAAAATATCCAATAGATAAAACCAAAGTACAAGAAAATATCTTTAACATAAAACTAAAACAATAACATAAACTAAACTTTAACATAAACTAAAACAATAACATAAACTAAAACAATAACTAAACTAAACTTTAACATTAAGTTAAAGTAATTAACTTAAACTACAATAAGTTATAAATACAGAATCCTCATACTACCGCCACCAATATAATGTAGTTTATTTTGTGCTGATTTTCTATAATTCTGTTTTCATTTTATGAAATCTATTATGCTCTTCGACAGTATTCTCAAATTATTGAACTTCGGTTTAAAACTGAGCTTTACAAAATACTGGATAAACTAGTAATAAAATGAATGATGAAAAAAGATAAGGATGTAATAATTAAACCTGCAAACAGGAGGCATTTCCAATGACTTGAAATTATGCTCCGATGGCATCAACCAGCATCAGTAATCTCGTTTCACTGAAACTCACTGGCATTGGTGAACCAGTTTCACTCTTGTTAGGACTCATCAGCACAAACACTGAATAGCTATTTATGCAGTACTAGTGATTTAGAACTAATAAACTCTAACAAGGGCAAACTTGTCAACCAATGATGGTTGATGCAATTCGTGCATGATTACAAACGTATGGACAGTTTCTATAATGAAACTCATAAATATATAATAACAAAAGAACATGCATGGGTCTGTGCAGGCTTTATTCAGAGTCCGATATTTATGAAAATAATTTTAATTTTGTGAAAAAAAGTAATTTTATAAAAAAAAATTAAATAATATTGTCAAACAAAAGAATTTTATAAAAATTCAAGAGCATGACAGAAAATTTCTACAAAATTCAATACTTTCATGTTGCATAGAATTTTTTAACTGAACAGACACTTTATAATGTTCACATTTTGTGAATTTATTTTAGGTGGTTAAATGAACTTAGATAAAGAATCCATTCTTAAAAAGGCATGCTTTCTTGTGAAATGCTTTTTTTTTTTTTTTTTTTTTTTTTCTGTGTGTGTGTGTGTGGGCCTTATTGTCTAAATCCAGAATTTTGTGATGGGTTCTTTCTTCACTTCATTTTTGTATTAAGAATTGTGTGACAAGGCTTTTTTTTTTTTTAATGAAAAATTTAGCAACTGGTCCTAAAAAAGGCATGAGTTCTGAAAATTTATATTCCAGTCAAATTTTGTTGGCATTTTAATACCGATCTTGATATGAAAATACTTATATTTTGGTATTTCTGACATTTCATATTTATCAAATTATTGGATAGAAAACTTCACTATTATTCTCTACCATTCTTTATTTTAATTATTTTTAATTTTAATAAGAATGCAAGATCAATTTATTTTTCATCATTTACTAAACTGATGTTAATTTGAAATTATATTATCAAGTCAAACCTGTTGTTCAATATTTGAGAACTAAAGAAAGACATTTTCAAAAGTTTTATCTTTTATTATCACTAATCTAGCATAATAATGTTAATAATTTTGTTTCTTACTGTGCAACCAATTTAGTTCTCTGTCATATTTGAAATTCAATGTCTTTAATTGAAAATTATTAATCTGTAACAATTTTACACCATATCAGTTTTTTGACCAATATTTATTTTTCTACCTTAAGTAGTGGATCAATGATTTTGTGATTTTTTTCCCTTTATATGGTAAATTTATATTTGCTTTGTTATTTTTGTTGGTAATTTCTCTTAAGATTTTTTATCGGCTTAAATGGGAAATAATGTTTTGACTATTATCTCACTACTATGAGATTTTCATTTCATTGATACTTTTTGCATATTTGTATTTAAGTAAAAAGAATTAAAATCTGTTTCAATTTTTCACATAAGCAAACTTTTATTTGAAAAAACAAAAATATCAATGCTGGTATCTAGATTTTAAAATTATAAATATCGAAATACCAGTTTTTCATTTTTGTTCCGATATTAAATGTCCTAATCAAAAATAAGTCCCAGATTTATTCTACTCAGACCCCTGATCATAAATCTGCAATAGAGGACTATTGTTATCAAGAAGTTATGTCAATAAAAAAATATATATAGTTACAGATAAAGAATTTAGTAATTTTTAAAAAACTAAATTTATTTCCATTTCAAAGTTAAGATATTTAAGGGGAAAATAAATTTTAGGTTAAGTATCTGAAGTATTTAATACAAATTGATACAGTGTAGTAAAACGTAACACAAAATTGATTAATTTTTCAAACAAAAAATACAAAAACTCACCAGCTCATGGGTAACAAGTTAATAAAGGCATAATTTAAAATCACTTAACATATGTATATAAAGTATATTATACAGTTTCATACTGTTTGAGATATCAATCCTGGTAACATTGTAAAAATATTTAAGTAATCATAATAAAGTTAAAGAAATCGTTCCAGCAATTTTCAATACATTCTTGGGAGCCTAGACTTTGAAATTCACATCACTGCACAAATTATTTAAAACTTGTTTAATTAATGTAAAGTGGAGAGAATATATGAAATTCTTTTTACATACCTTGCTTAACAATTTAAGGTGTTATATAAAATATATAACTCAGAGACATAATTTTAGATTACAAACTTTACTGGTAACATAAAAATTCATTGCATGTTTTAATTAAGAAAGCATTAAAACAATTTTTTATAAATTGTAACCTTTTGAAAAAAACTAAGTCAAAGAAATTAACAAAATCTAGTAAGATTTTAAGATAGTAACTTCATAATATTCAGAGATTATATAAATTCTTGATAGAAAACTAATAGAAATCTACTCATCATGAAAGTTATGATCAGCATAAAAGCTAAAGATGCAAGCTTAAAAGGAAAAAAACATAAAACATATGCAGAAATCATTACAAAATAAAAAACTTAATACATGCATTCATTCAGAGAAAAACAAATATTAAAATGGAATTAAACACAAAACACAATAGAAAAAAAAATAAATAAAATAAATCTGCATACCACATCTCACATCAAAAACAATAATATCAGTCTGTTTGTTATCAACTAATCCACCAGCTACAAGCTGGCCCCAAGCAGCAGCTGCAGCAACATCTACATCTTGATCATTTTCTCGAGCACAAGATCGGCAACAACCACACTCAATACATCCAGAATCTCCAGCCCCACATCCACATGGTCTAGGAAAAGTAGACAAGACTAAATTCTGCCTGTTATGTAGAAATAGATACATATAATTATGCAAATTCTCATACATACTTTATATCTATAAAAATAAAAAGTAAAGAACATGTTGTGTTAACAACTTAGCCGGGAATGATGTGGAACTGTAGCCGAACAGGGCAATGAGCTGCATTCATTATGGATTTTTAAGTGCCATATCTTCTCTGTGATTAATAATCTGTGATATAGCCATTTTAATTTCCTGGTCAAGTGACTAAAAATAAATCTAAACACTAATTTAGACAAATTCTCAATTCGAAAAAAAAATGACTAATAAATCTACCTCCTTCATAAACCCTAATCTATCACAAATTAGCCTTAATATTAATCTATATTAAATACATTTCTAAGCAAAATATCAAATTTTGTGTAACTAATTAAAACACAGTAATAGTTGGGGACAATAATATCTAATCTATTCTATAAAGCAAAATGTATGTTCTTTATAAAACAAAGCACTTATGTAATTTATAAAGGTCTTTGAGAAAATTGTACTATTATACTGCAGATTATAGCAAACTAAAAGCAAATACTAATTGCATATATAATACTTTTCATAATTAAAAAGATTTTAAAATTTTTACAGTAATCCCCTATCATATTGTCTCTGACTGGGCTTAAAAGCTATCTGAAACAGTATCTCAAGCAGATTATACAAGAATCTCACTGGTTTTTCATTTACTATTGCAATTAAAGACTTTATCATCAGCAGGACAAAAGGATTAGCTACATCTGTTTGTAATAAGTTATTAATTAAAACTCATTGCCACAAATTTGAATCTGATAAAATTCTGAAGACAAATGATAATAGATTTTAAATACACAAACTTTGTACACAATTCAATTTTACATTAAGCTATATCTGTGAATTTTAACTCTTTATTTCTCACAAAACAAAAATATTTTTTTTTCATTATAAAACTTGTATCTCAACTAGACAGCAAAAGAAATGGATGGCCTTCCATCTTCTAGCATATGATAAAAGAAATTCATAAAACTCTGTTCTTTTTTATGCTTAAAAGAGTTTTTAAAATTAAAATTTTATTATTATGCCCATTAACTAATACTGATATTAAATTGTTCAAAGTCTTTAGCTACAGTGTTCCTTAATAGTAGACTGTCCTGCATTTCAGGGATAATAATAAAATTCCATTTGGCAAGCTGTCAAAATGACCACTTCAGACTTTCTAATATAAATGATGTTTTGTCAAGTCATTACCATAAATCAAATATCGCAATCCGTAGAGTGGAAAGGGAAAATTGTTTTAAGAAAACAAAATTACCCATACAATTGTCATTCGCAATGAATTTAGTAAACTTGACTATCAGTTCACAAAATGAAGCTTTTTGCGTAATTAGATGCAATGGTGATCAACAGCGTGATCTATGTATCCAAAGTACTTTAAAACAATTTCTAAAGTTTAGGCTTAAAATCGAATAAGATTTATAAAAATAGATAAAATGAATTCACATTTAATAATTATTTGCAAATTAATCCATATTTTAAAAAATTTGCATTTGTAAATTAATACATTTTTCAGAAACTGATTAAATAATTAAACTGATTAACAAATTACATACCCACAAAAATTATAATTCTTAATTTCTTTATACAGAGAAATGACAAGCAGGAAAAGGAAAAATTATATTACATTTATCTTTAAAACAAAAGGTTATAAAACTAAAATGGAAACATATTGAAATGATCACGAATTCAAGAGCAAGTTTCATTTGCAAAATATAAACAGGAAAGATCAATCATGCATAAAGCATTGATTATGAAAAACTTTCCAACTGTAATGCAATTTTATTTAAACATCTTTAAAATGCGATACATTCAGCAGTAATTATCACTACTACATTAATTTATTAAATTAATTAATTTATTTAAAATTATCACTACTACATTAATTTATTATATTTGAAAACTTAAAACTTCATCGAAAAAAATGAATTTTATTCAAATGAAATTCATTGAAATATAAGTCGTCTGGTTTTAAACCAGACGACTTATATTTCAACATCTCTAAAATGCGATACATTCAGCAGTAATATTTTTAAAATTATCACAATACAATAATTTCTTACATTTGAAAACTGTTATAAAAAAAAATTAGCTGTATTCAAATGATGTCACTGAAATATAAATTGCCTGGCTCTCTATGTAAAAGCTGTAAATATTTCATTCATACACTTTTATTCGTCACAATACTACAATAATTTATGTTATTTAAAAACTTAAAACGCAATTTAACTCTATGCTTAAAACTTCATCGAAAAAATCTGATATAAAATCGTCTGTTCTCTATGTAAAATCAATGTTTCATTTATATCAGCTATATTTCAGACTCAAAGAGCTAAATAATTTTGTGTTAAAGAAATTCAGCAATTATTATATAACTCATCCTATATCTTTATGTGTTTACATTCTCCATAAGTGAAAATTAGGCTTTGCTGTAGAAATAATCAAAGTTCGATGATCATTTAAATTCAAATATATTGTAATTGCCTTGTTTCAGAATGTAAATGCACAGAAATTAAGCAAAATTAAGCAATTTTAGGATGCATACAACACTAAATATAAATTAAAAAGAACTTTAAAAATCACAATTTTTACACAAGATGGATGCATTGATCATTTAAACTCAAATATATTATAACTGCATTGTTTCAGAATATAGATGCACAGAAATTAAGCAAAAAAAAACGTGTTTAGGAATGATACTACACTAAATATAAATTTAAAAGAACTTTAAAAATCATGATTTTGACACAAGATGGATGCCACATTTTATTTTGAAGTGGGTCACGTGATCTCTTCATGTAATATGAGTGTAATTATTATTTTTATTTTTATTTTTAAAAAACTACCAAATATATTTTGTGAAATTTTTTTCACATTTTTTATGGGATAATTTGAATATTTCCTAAAACTTTCGAAGCAATTTGTGAATTTTAAATTCACTTAAAAAATGTTTGAAAAATTGGGTCCCATACGGTTTAATGTATTTCATTTTTTCAACCCGGGTTCAATCCAAAACCAGTTGGGTGATATTATTCATTTATATTCCCATAGGTCCCCCAGACCGTATGAACAACATACTAAAATTTCATTTTGATTAAGTCATTTTTACGGCAGTTATCATGCTAACGGACAGACAGACAGACAGATAGAATGAATGAACAAAGTCATAAACACTTTTCAACTTTCTTGTAAAGTGTTAAAAATGTAATATACCATAGAATTTCATCAATCTGCCCTTCAAATGCAGCTGAAAATCACAAAAATGTAGGGGGGAAAGATGCTTACTGAGAAATTTCTGCTAAAAGAAACAAGTAGAATTCTGTTGATCACCCTCTTAAACACAATGAAGAAACATTCAATATGTAGGGGAGAAGAGGCTTACTTAGGATGTTCAACTAAAAGAAACAGTTCATATTTTATCAATAAATTTATTGCATTTGATGATGAAATATTTCCTGTTTCTCCCGATGTTTAGAGAGAGAGGGCCTATTTCACCAAATTTTTCAGAATTTCAAATTGAGACAAAAAGGGGGGAAGGTAGATCGGCAGAATTCTATGGTACATCAAAATAAGTTACACTAAAAAGCTCAATATAACAAGGGGATATTCTACTTAAAACCATTACGTATGAATTTAAAACTTGTAATCCAGCACTAAGAGCAAGTTCTTTACAGTTAATTTCCTATATCAAAAGTATGACTAGCATGACTGGAACTAAATGCAAGCTGGTACAAGACTAACTTTTTAAAATATATTCTAACTTTAGATAAATTAAGAACTAAATTTCATAATCCAATGTTACAAATAATCTATTGTTAAAACAACATAAATTAACAGATAAAACCATAGACAGAAATTGTTTTGGTAACACTAGCATTCCTTTTATATTATCACATTTGTTTTCATTATGTATTTTTATCACACTCATGAAGGGGATCCAAGCATCACTGAAACAAATGACTTGAATCAGTTTCTATTTTATGATTTGTGTGGTCTTTATATTGTATTTACTTACATGTTACTTGAAAGGTTGAAATTTCCCCCAATGTATCATGATTAAAATAGCAATACAAAATTATGATATAATACGTTATTATTAAGACTAACACTAATTTTATGTTGGCATGCTTTAAAAAGAGATGCAATATTTTAAATCAACAAAAAGTATATGAATTAGAACTTTTTGCTATATTTAACAAGAATATTTTAGTAACTACATATAACAATAGAACACACAAATTTTTCTTCAAATATCAAGCATACTTACAACCCCGGATTTCTATCAGGCCTCCCACTTGCAATACAGCTAGCACCATAACCTGTGCATTCTCCACAAATAGTACAAACCATGCAAAAGTCATGATTCCACTGATGTCTACCGGGTGAGCAAATTGTATCCTGTTCCTCAGATTCTACACCATCATCTTCGCCCTCTTCTTCTGCAGCAGTCGCCATGGCTATAGGTAAAGGCGCTAAAATAACATGAAAATAAGATAAGTTTTTACATAGCTTTATTAAAAAATCGTACATAAGATAAAGCATACTCAAAATGCTCAGGGCCTTCCAAAAAGCAGTGTTTAAATTCACTGCTAGTACACAAAAAGCTATCCCCAACAGTGCCTAACTCTGAGATGGAGAAACTACATTGTTCATGGGCTACTAAACAAAGTGGATAACTTTCAGAGTTATATTATAAATCACGTACACATGCAATGACTTTATGTGTTTTAAATATTTATGACAGATTCAGTTGCATTTTTGTCCAATAATTTACACACTTTAATGGATGTTCAAAACCCAGGATTGTTTTCCGAATCATAATACTTGTGCTGTGTACCATGCTATGTCACAAAAATTACTAATCTTAAATTTAATATACAAATAGTCCAGGGAATCTTTTTATATGTTTTGTGTGTGGGGGTGTAATATAGTAGGTCTCCTCACAGTGAGCACACCCTAGATAATGCTAAAACTACTGAAATTCTTGGCACTTTCCATTTTGCTGTTCAAGCTGATCAACTGGCCAAGAAAGGTGCAGTTATTTTGCAGAAACCTCACAGAGCCATGGCTTTCCATTCATCAAAACTTTTACTGTCTTCAATCAAAATAGGTAATTGATTAGAGATATCAGGCAGTGCTACAAGTAAACCTTGGGAAGTCTTGCTCCAATCATGGACTTTTATCCCAGACACTCTTAGAGGATTCACTGTCACAAAATTCCATGTGTTGACAAATTATGACTGCCTATAAGCTCATCTATTCATAATTCGACTGGCTCCTAATTGTGTCTTACATAACAGTGGACAACAAATGTTTACGTGTTAAATTACGTAACAGTCTACAATAAATGTTTACATGTTAAATTATGTAACAGTGGACAAAAAAAGCTAGTCATCTTAATGTATGCAACTAAATGTTTTTGGTCACATTGTTTAGAAATATTGGAAAGCTTGTAGGTTAATGGCTAATTAGTCAAATGCCTGGCATTTGTAATAAATAAATAAATGACAGTTTTATCATCCTACAGTGAATGCAGAATAAGGAAGCCTAGCTAGGAATAATTATTCCTAGCTAGGAATAATCTCTAGCTAGGAATTGTCATGACAGACAGACAAAAACCTGTTTCTGTCTGTCTGTCATGACAATTCCTAGCTAGAGATCACTCAATAGATTTACATAATTTTATCATTAGTTTGTGGAGCTTAATAACAAACAGGTTTATGGCTAAAAATATTTCTGATTTTGTACAACTTTAAAAGTGAAAATTACAAAATGTACTTCCAATCTAAATATTGCCTGAAATGCACAATCTAGTTTAGTGAAACTTTTATGAAGCAATAGAACTAGACCCGGGGTATGTTTTAATATAATTTTCATCCTCCTACACCTTCCCATGGCACAACAGAAATTAAAGTGCCTGTGATGACTGCTTATAATTCAAAAATGGCTCAATTAATTTACATACTTTTTTCACTGATTTATTAAGCTTAATAAAAAGAACACTTATGGCTAAAATATTTCAGATTTTGTATCGCATTAATTGTATTTCAGTATTATTATCTCCATCAATGTCAAATATTTCTACTAATTTCTATTCTTTCAAAACAAAAATTTCTTATCTGGTTGAGGAAAACTTCTTAAAAAAAGTAAGTGTAAAACAATTATATTTTCTTTATATATATATATATATATATATATATATATCAAAATCTTGCCCCTTATGTCAACTCCACTCATGGTCACATTATTACTGGGGATCTCAGTATAGTTCAGGATGATATACTTAGGGATATTATGAATAAAGGGTCTAAATTTCGCATTCCATTCTGCCATCACCCTAAACAACTTCTTCAGTCTCTATCATTTGATTTTGATAAATTCATATATCAACTTGCTTGTTCACATTCTATTCCTATTGAAGCATTCAATCTATGGAAGTATACTACCTTACATCTACTTAAAAATGTTATTATAAACATTAAATTAACGAAGCCTAGGTATCCTTATAAACAACTCCTATCTGCTATCAAAGAACTACAACAACATTTTGTCATAACTTATGTAGATAAAGCTTCTAATAATTATGCCATCATTTGTAAAAAATATTATGTTTCTCTGTTACAGAATTACTTAAAAAATAATCAAATTTTTAAACCCATTAATAATCAGTCTATCCAAATCAAAACTAAAATGCTAAAATTATATACACAATTAAATATTAATTGTAAGTTTTTTAAATTTCCTTATGTTACTTTGGTTCCTAAATTCCACAAATCACCTCTCAGTTTTAGAACAGTCACTTGTGGACATAATACCTTTACCACTACAGCTAGTAAGTACTTGCTTAACTGTTTAAATCGAATTAATGAATCTCTTAAATTCAGGAATTCAGGATATTTCATTTTGAACAATAGTTTTGATTTAGTTAATCACCTTAGCAAGTTTCCACAAATTCTTGGTTTCCAAACCTTTGATTTTAAAGACCTATTTAATAATATTGTCATTAAAGATTTACATAAAGTTATTATCTCTCTATATCATGACTATATATCTTCCAATCATGTTGCTTTTAATGTCAAAATTTTTCCTATGCTCTTGCACTTTGTGTTATACAACAATTATATTATCCAAGGTGATAACATTTATTTACAAACATCTGGTGTACCACAAGGTGGCTGTAGTAGTAGTATACTCGCTAACTTATATCTTTATTATTATGAATGTCATTTTAACTCTAATTCATATATTATATATAGATATGTTGACGACTTAATTTGTATTATCATTGATGATTCCTATCCCATTAATATTGATTTTTACCCGTCTAACCTAGAATTAATTCCTAATGAGCCTTGCGTTAGTCAAACTGTTAATTTTTTAGACCTAAATCTAGATACCCTCAATAATCATGTAATCACCAATCTATATGATAAAAAAGATTCTTACAACTTCACTATCATAAAGCTGCTATCATATAAATCTTGTAATTCTATTCAATTGTTTAGAAACATCATTTTAAACCAGCTATTTCGAATACATCGACTTTCTGATCCTCAGTTTCACTTTCTCCACATCAATAATCTTAAACGCATTTGTCAAAATTACCAATATCCGGAAGTATTTGTAAATAATATTATTAATAATTTCAAATATACCACGTAATAATTTTACACATGCATTATTTATCTTTGATTGGTTAACTCATTTTTGAAAATTCACCCATTCTTATCACCTCACTTACCACTTGGCCTGAGTCTAATACTGTTTACTATTTTCGAATGACTATTTTCCACCTGTCCTGAGTCCTATACTGATTACTATTTTTGAAAGTCTCCATACATATTATGTATCGTTCAAATGTATTCATTCCGGTGCCCACTCGCATTGACGAAGTGAGGTGAAATGCTCAGTCACTAGTTTATCTTACACGTGGTGCTATGCTTGTGATTTCATATTTCTGTTCAAGGAGGTATTGTTTTTCAGATTTGTATAATTCAATTGATTTGTTTTTCTCCTTCCACTAGCCAGTAGACAGTTCCAATGGTGTTTATAGTTAAATACTATCGCCATTGTCAGAAACTGGCTATTCTATCGGTTTTAATTCGAATTGTATGGCTGTCCTGATGAGAATGCAATTTCGAACTAACCGCCATTTTTTGTGTAGTTTCAATTGATTGTTCTCTATTCTTAATCTCTTATCTTGAGCTGATTATTATTGCCTATTCTCATTTTTGCCGAGTTTTATTTTTATTTACTTTTATATACTTTTAATTGTGATTTTTGAATCCTAATATTCTTCTCATCCCCCTTTCCATTGTAGTGATATGTTACCTTCTATCTTTATCCTTAGTCTTGGCCTATAGTTACTCATTTGTAACAGATATGCTAGAGATGGGTTTTTTTGTACATACAGTAGTTTATGCATAATTTTCGATTAAAATTCTTCAATTTATATATATATATAATATATATATATAATATATATATATATATATATATATATATATATATATATATGTATGTATTTATATATATGTATATATATATATGCATAAATATATGTATATATATATATGTATAAATATATGTATATATATATATGTATATATATATATATATATATATATATATATATATATACTTTTGTACCATATTATTTTACCACATTCAGCAGGTCACATAAATTCATGTACAAGAGTTTCCCCACCACTCTATTAATAAATATGTAAAAATCTAACCAATACAAAATCTGCAGAATAAAATAATTAAAATGGCAACTACCATCTCTATTGGGACCATGAATGAACTCTCTACCACACTGTCCTTTATGATTGATTCCAAAAGTATATACATGACCTTTATTGGTTAGAGAAAGAATGTGAGCCTTCCCAAGAGCAACATGAGTTATTACTTCCTTAATATCAGTCACATGTCCTACAAAATACATAAAACATGTTAAAATTAAATATCAATGCAGCAACATTAAATCAATATTATTAGGAAAGAAAAGTTGCAGTTACAGATGAGTAATTTTGCTTGAATAAAAAAAATAGGAATATCTGTTACAGTCTAAAATCAAAGAATTAAAGAGCACACATTATCTAAAACACTAACCACAATTCAATTTTCTTAATTTTTAATATAAAAAAATAATTAATGATCTCAAAAGCTTATGCCCTATTCTAAACAGAAATGGATCAAAAAATTATCACGTTTCCAAAGATTATGGAGAAAACTTGATTTATCTAGTGGAACTCCTCTTAACAATCCTCAGCTTCAATTTGATCTGTAAAAGTTAAAAATCTCCCATCTTAAAAATCGCCCCTTTCAATAGGAGGTTTTGTTTTTCTTGTTATGTTATCTACAGATATTCTAGAAGTAAATGTAAAAGAGTTGTTAGAATCTGACAATGGCTTGAATCCTGAAATGAGGTCTAACAAAGCTTGACTGCTGTCATCAAGACTATCACTGATGTGCCTCAAGATGAAAGCTGAAGATTCAGATGATGCAAATTCACCAAGAGACTTACAAGTTTCACATACTGATGGAATGACTGCTTTAGAAGTGGTTCTTTGTTATGTTAAACATCAATCAACCTCACTTCAAAAGATTTAATATTAATAGCAAAATGGCGGAACTTTGGAACAAAACACGCTATTCAAGTTTGAAATTTTAAAAAAGTAACTGAAATCTTCAAGAAGTAATGTAATTATAACAAAACAGCTACATGTATATTTTATATTTTTAACTTTTTTATTAGTCTGTTAAATATAATTTTTCAATTATAACTTACTTGTCTAGTAATTTATTTAAATACTTTTATAATGCACAATTTTTATTATAGAATAGTCAAACCGTGTTAAAAAATAAAGTGTTTAAACCATGTTAGTTTTTTTAGCATTTCATTAAAAGAAATATCATTTTGCTAAAGCAATTACTGCAATTTTAGCTAAAAGCAAAAGTTGTCATCAACCTATAATTTTCAACAGAATTATATAGATATTTTCTCGGAGACAAAATCAATTAATTTGTTATGAACATATGCGATAATGGTGTGATTCAGTTTCAATATTTTAGTGCAAAAAAATGTTTATTTCAATAAGAATTCTTAAATTTATTTTTGTACCAAATGGTATGAATGAAATGAAATAATTTTTAACAAATTGCTGTATTCGATTGAAGATTCTGATTCATTAAATAATCTATCCCATAAAACATTTGAATCTTTTGATTTTTTATCTGCAGCCCAAAATTTCCATTCCAAACATTCTTCTTTAACTTCATTTTCATCAATTTACATACATGAAGGCAAATTTTTAAGAATAATATCAAGTTCTTTACTTCCATAATTTGTAAATAAATCTTTAGAATTTGGCAAATTAATTGCGTCAAAAATATGAATGCTGCTTAATAGTGAATGTGAATTTAAGTCTGTATAACTTTTATCAATACATTCTGTCAATTTATCACATAATTTTTTTCTATCTTTAAGAAACAGTGATTTGCACCCACTGTCTTTCTGTAACATTACTCCCTCAAAAGAATTGGCATCTTCATCATAATTGTTTTTGAAATTACATAGTTCTTTGCCATCATCTGTTTTAAGGCTTTCTATGGATGATTTTGTTTTCAGCAAATGTCGTTTAATTATGTCAAAAGAGAGATTATTTCTTTGGAATACTTGGGATAATTTAGCTAAACAATTTGTTAGGTCTAGCATAAAAAATAAAAATTGCACCATACGTAAAGATATGAGCATTTTTAACAGCCCCTTCATCTTTGCTATTTTTGTAGGATTGTTTTCATTATTTAAGCAAAAACTTTCCATGTATGTGATGGTTGTAGCCGCATGAGATGTTGCAATTTATAACGAGAGATGGCACTACGTGCGCCAATGTAAAATTAATTAGATGAGTGTGAGAGAGAAAGAAATTGTAAGTGAACGCTCGAAGGTGGTCGCAGAGATTGTCCACCTTGAGAGGTTTTAATTCCAAACCATCCCGAATGTGTAGTTACTGTAAGGCCTCCAGAGTGCAGGCCAGTGTAAATAAAAATATTCTTGTGCAAGAATAATTAGTTGTGTGTTTATCCAAGAATGGTAATAGGTAAGTTTTTAGTAATGGCTGTAAGAGCTTGCTGTTTTGAAGAAATCCATCTAATATTTTTAATTGCTGTATGTTTTAGCAAAGTGTGTTCAGATATTTTGGCCACATTTTTTAATTCTTTTAAAAGCTTTGGACTTTTATAGTAAAGTTTATAAACTGCTTTTAGCAATCTTTCACACTTTGATTCAAAGGGAACATATTCTAAGGCATCAGAAATGACCAATTCTAACCTATGAGCAATGCAATGTATGGTTATAATTCCAAGTGTTTCAAGGGATAGTAAAGTTGCCACACCTTTATTTTTTCCAAAATTAACATTTGCACCATCAAAGCAAGCTGCTGTCAATTTAGTTTTCCATTCTGGGTCTTTCTGAACCATGGCCTGATCTATTGCAGCAAGAGTGTCCTCTGCAAAACCAGTTTTTAATTCTTGCAGTTTTATAAATATAGTTTCAATTCTACCTTGCTTATTGACTGC
The DNA here is from genome assembly GCA_951213105.1 of Amaurobius ferox. Classification (NCBI taxonomy): domain Eukaryota; kingdom Metazoa; phylum Arthropoda; class Arachnida; order Araneae; family Amaurobiidae; genus Amaurobius; species Amaurobius ferox. The sequence continues at coordinate 55,034,061 of OX578136.1, read as the reverse complement.
ATTAGCATACAAAATTTCAGATTCTAATACTGAAGTATTTGTCGATGCATCTGCCATGATGGAAAGGAATTGGGAATTCACTAAAGCATTGGCTTTCTGCCTACATATAGCTTTAGCTATGTAAGAAACAAACATGATACATGCTTTATAGTTCATGTAGGTGTCACCAATATCAAATTTATTTTTCTTTTGCAATTGGCAAAGTCTTTCATATTGCTGAAATGAAAGATTACCATCAATGACAGCATATGCAGTATTAAATAAAAACATAATTTTTTCTCCAACTGCATTTGGCATTGATGTTATACATTTAACAAGAACAGAAGATGATTGAATTTCCCTGACAAAATTTATTCTAGAAGACTCAATATGAAATTTTGAACTATCAGGCCGCATAAAGTCTCATGTTTATAGGTACTACATCCATTGATAAATTGACATGTAGCTATAAACATTGTATCACAATTACTTTTGTTTTTACAACACACATCGCAAGATATTTTGTTCCCACCGCTACTTGAATCTATTCTCAACCATGGGAATTATTTTTTCCATTTTAATAAAGTTCCTTGATTTACCAAAGCATGATCTTTCCACCGTAACTTTGGATGGTCGACATCAGGAAATTTCCGAGTTGTAAAATTATCATCAGAAATCAAGTTTTCCTCCGAAGTTTTTTCATTACACATTTCAAATGTTCGTTTTAGAGGTGGTTTGAAAAAGTCAGTTATTGTTTTTTTGCTCATTATTTAACACTGCTTTTGATGTTTTAAAATCAATTTATAAAATTTTAAGCACTCACAAAGATTGATACTGCACGAGCAAAGAAGATCACATTCAAGTAATATAAACACTAACAGCACTTAAACGATGACATCAGTTCTGATGAAGAGCTACTATTCTGCTGTAAATCACGGAATGAAAATTAATGCACTACATTTGCGCTTGCACCATGGAAGTAACCCACTCAGAAAATAGGGGTGGCAGATGGAAAGTTGGCATGTCAGAAGAGCGGTGCTCGGCATTATAAGCAAAAGTGGAATTTGGGAGCGAGGGAAATTCCCTCCACCCCATAAGCAACTTCCTTCTTTACCTCTTCAATAAATGTCAATATGCCAGACTTTAACCAATTTGGGCTGATTCTTTCAGGTTGTTTTAAACACGATGAAAATAAAAAATTTTAAATTGACTTATTGTTTTATACAAGAAAAGAAAAGGTTTTTTTCCCCCCTCGGTTATTTTTGGTAAATTATAGTGATTTAATTCTAGTCGCAATTTGGCCCCTGATTCCGAAACCATGGTCACATACGGTAAAAACTTGATGGCATTTTGCGTATGGCCCCCGCTAATTTCTTACCCTGATGAGAGCCCACGGTAACAATAAAAAAAGATGTCTGTTTACCTGTGTCATCTATAGTGGAAAATCTAACTGTCATACAGACATGAAATTTAGCACATAAATACCTTGGCTTCTGAGGGCCAAGATTTTTTAAAAATTCTTTACCTCATCAAGATTTTTTTTAAATTCAAATTAATTTAAAATTTATAAATTAAAAAATGAGTCAGAATTTATTGGTAATGCCATCTATTGCACAACTAAATGCCATCTATTGTCAAAACTAAATGATAGAATCATTTTCTCAATGGACAATTCCGACCTCTTTTTTTTATTCGATTCAAAATGTTGCAAAAAGGGCAAAAGCATAAAATTTTTTATTCTCTGAGCTGTATTTAATGCTTCTTTAGCAATGAAAGTTCGCTTTTCTGTCTCATGGAAAAAAACCATTTGGTGCATATGAAATGTGATATCAGAATGCACGCTTCTTCGCGAATTAGTGAATAAATTTGTTTACATTTGGAAAGTTCAGCTAATTATAATTGTTTCTTCCATCCCAAACTGCAGAATAGTTATAAGTAATGTATCATTCAAATGTGCATAACTACTAGTTTGATTTCATCATATAAAATATTTATATCTATGCCAAAAAATTATGTTTTTCGTAAAAAATAGTGTAAAGAGCATGAAGCCAGATAGTAAACAAAATTCACCACTGTCATCAAAGAATGTTCATTACGTATGATATGATAATAAATCAGTAACTGTATATTCCAATTTTCAAAGCCTTTTGATGAGAAGTTATTTCTTTAGGATTTATTAACTTTGAAAACTTAAGGATGTCTATTACTGGTTTGGCACTCTATGTTTAGTTTTATTATTACGGATGATTTTATAGCCAGATTCAAAGTGGAATGTTGACTTTGTCTCTGGTTTAGTTTGTAACGTTCACAGGTAATTTTAGAGAATATAAAAAATTCTGTGCATGAAAATTTTTTATACCAGTATACTGTAGTGAGAAGTTACAATTTAGTATTTTCATTAAGTACATGTGCTTTTGAAAAGTCATAAAATATATTTTACCTAAAAAAAAATAATAATAATAAAAAATAAATCACAAATTTAAAACATTGCACAAAATGGATAAAAATTAAATGAAAAATAATTTAAAATTGCTTCACCTATTCAGAATCATAAATGATTTACTGCTTATTATAGGTTTTTAAATAATATAAGAAACAATTTAAAACTGATTTTAATTTAAAAATAAATTATTAAATATTATATTTGGAATCCTCACAAATCATATAAATATAATAAAAAATATTAAATAAAAATATATACATAAAAATATATATATACATACAAACATAAATACATAAATATTTTTTTAATTCCCTGAAAAAATAACACTGCTCAATCTCAACATTTACTGTAAATTTACTGTAAAATTTTAAATTTACTGTATAGCAAACTTATCTAAAAAGGGTTATTTGCACTCAAAAAATTATGGAGCAAATTACAAAAAAAAAAAAAAAATGGTGGGTCATCCAGTCCAGTCCCATAGAGTCAAAATGGTTTTGCGTAAATAATATTTCATAAAATAAAACTTCAGTAAGGTTCGAAAAATTTGTTCGATTGTTTTTTTTTTCAAACTCATTTGTTCTGTTTACAGGCTTTCAAAGTGCTACATATTACTTGCTAACTGTTTATAGTTAGCTATCTAGCACTTTTAGTTTTCATCCTGATTTCATCTAGATACTCCGACCCTAGATCAGGTCAAAATATGCAATTTTTTTATTAACTTGCTTTGTAGTATATACAAAGTGTCCCAAAAACATGACCTCAGCTTTTATTCCTTAAATATTGATCTTAGACATGCATAATAAATTACAAAGTTGCGTAAAAAAAGGTACAGAATTTATGAAATTGATAAAAATTTCCAGGGCATTAAATTTGAAGAAATACAAAATTTAAATTTTTATATGGCTCCTGTACAAAAGCATTTCCAATGAGTAAAATGTGCCAATGTACAAAAGTTCAGCATTTTATCATTAAAAGTCCCAAAGATATGTTTTAAACAAAGTTGGTGAGGGATTAATCACAAATTAAAATGTAAATGTTTACAGCAAGAGTGCAAATGGCGCAAAGCAAAACTGCATCATAGACAAATAATATCTGCCTCTTATCTTTAATGAATCTTTGGCATGAATGGAAACCATTTTGAACAAGCTTTGTAATCTTTGTGTAAAGTTATTATTTCTACACAGTGTAGATACTTATGTAGCAATAAATAGCAAAATTTTTATTTATTTATGTAATCCTTGTTTTCTTTCATAATTTGTGTATGATCCATGAAACGCGATCTGCCAACATAATTTTTCCCCTCTGAGAAGAACCCATGTCGATGCATCGAAAAGTGGTTTAAGTCAGCATTTTTGTCTTTTTATATCTCTGGGATTTTTTATGATAAAATGCTGAAATTTTGTACATCACCTTATTAGTGTATGGCGCACATTTTACTCATTGGAAATGTTTTTGTACGGGGACCGTATAAAAATTTAAATTTTGTATTTCTTAAAATTTAATTCCCTTGAAAATTTTAATCGATTTCATAAAATTCAGTACCTCTTTTTATGCAACTTTGTAATTTATTATACATGTCTACGATCAATATTTAAGGAGTAAAAGCCGAGGTCAATGTTTTTGGGACACCCTGTATATTAAACTTGGCAATACATCTGACGAAATTTTACATTCATGTTAATCTATAAACTTGCCTGGTGGCACATAATTATGTACTTGATTATGTATATTTCCATCTATTCTGTTCACACCTCACCAATCATTAAACAGATCTAAGTTTATCTAAACTTCTAATTTTTTTAAACAAAATAAAATATCTTGTGCACCGATATTTCACCAAGAAGTAAGTAAAGACAATAAGCTGCAACAATCGTGATATTTTAAATATTGCAGCTTTCCCAGCTATTGGAAAATTCAGGTTAAAAAAACTGAACTATCAAAATTATAACCACTAGATCCAAAATCCAATTATATATACTTGCAAGACTTTAAATGAGCTACAAATTATTGCTTATTATTTATTCATAGCTAGCACTTTTAGTTTTTGAGATATAAGCATTAAAAACTTGTAAAACAAAAAGTTTTCAATCTTCTTCAACTTGATAAGCCGATTACTTGAAAACTATATAAGCTATTTTTTTTTTTCAAAAAATAAATATAGATTCAGAAACTAAATTTTCAATCCATATTTTTGTCGCTTACTATTTATATCTATCTTTTGAAGTTTGAGTGAAAGTAAGAAAAATTTAAAAATCACTCGCTCGGACAGATGCTTTAAGTATTTTCTAAAAAAGTTCAAAATATTAAAATTATTTTATGTATTCATAACCTAAACCAACAAAACAAGAAAAAATATTTACATTTTTATCTATCAGGTTCGGAGAAATTAGCATCCAAAGTGTTTGCATTTTTCGTAATACTCTGATTTCCACCACAGATACCCCCAAACGTAGATGTTATTCACATTTTAATGATAATAATAGTAATAAACCTTCAAGAAAAGGGTATCAAGTTTACACCTCGAATTTCAGCTGTCACAAAATATCTATTATTTCTAGAGTGTCATCACAGAATCGATCTTAGGCAAACTGTCCGATTGCCCTTTAACAAAACCAGGATCCATGTTTACATTAAAATAAAATAATTAACAAATAATCAATTTCAAGCAGACCAAGTACAAATGTAAAAATTCAATTGTAAACAAAATTAAACCCTAACTACCTTGCAAATATCTCAAGGCAAACATGATAGAATGTTGCATCACAGGTCGAATGGGGAAAATGACATCACAACTAATCACGGGGGGTTTTGCGTTTGCACAGATTTTGCATTTTTTCTTTTCTTGATATATAAATAAATTATTTTTTTTAAAAGATTTTTGCTTGAATATTTGAAATCAGAAAAAAAAATTCTCTATACATATGAATTGGTTTTAAGAGTTTTTTTTAAAAAAAATCGGAATTCTCCATTAGGTATTTTCTTCAAATCACTTAATATTTTTAACTAAAAACTGTGCAAAAAATAATATAATATCATGAAAATAATTAATATTTTAACACAATATTGGTGAAACTTGGCATTATATTATAATTTTGATGAATTCATTTGGTACATACTGATAAACTATTATAATGTTGAAACTCTGCATTAAATTTAGAATGTTATGATCAATGTTTATGGTTCCAAGAATTTAATGATATTCTGAGTGTTAAATCTAAGTCTGAATTGATGGTGTGTTTGTTCTATACATTGACTGTTCAATTTGAGTCAGAATTGATTGGTGGCACCATCATGGCATTGCATGTTGCTAAAACTAAAACAAATTTTCTGTTTCAAAACTACATTTAGGGTATATGGAAAGAGTTTATTTAAAGTGTATTACACCTATTTAACAGATAGGGTGAAGCCATGAGAGAGAGAGAGGGTACAAGACTATAAAATTTTACACGTACCTGTATTATGATCTGCATGGGCAGTATCTTTTCCAAATAAATACAGTTCTCCAGACTGAGTAACTAAAGCACTAGTACCATTATTGCAAGCAGATGTGACTATATGATGACCCTCAAGTTTTATCATCTTTTTAGGTTTTGTAGGTTTGGGTTGCCTTCTACCTTTACCTAAAGAGCAAAAAAGTCTCTATTACAGAAACTTTTTAACTATATTAAGGCAATTAAAAACATAAAGTACTTCATAAAACATTTGAAAAGGTACTAAAAGAATAACTACAGCAAAAGCTTTCATTTTGTCATCTAATTGAACTGATCCACCTTCAGGTCTTCGGTAAATTAATTCTTCAAGGGAAAAATCTGCAAGTTTTCCTAACATAGCTATAAAATATGGACATGTGTTGCTCTCAATGATAAATATGCACTTTTATAATAAACCAGAGCCAAGTTTCTAACTGTTCGGGTTTTTTACCATCACATCTTACATGAAGGAGAACGTAATGCTCTCTTTTAGGTTAAACGTGACAGTATATAGTAAGGTAAGGTGTCGAGGTATCTGATTAAGCAACCTCTCCTCCATTCTTAAATTCATTAATGACTTAATATGATCAATTTCCTTGGAACATATCACACCTTCTCAATATCCATTCACACTTATCTAAGGAAAGTGTAACACATTAGTAAAAAAACAATGTAGGGCTTATGCTGTCATCAGCATTTTTTTTTTTTTTTTTCAATTTGCAAAAATAATGGACATTTGCCAATTGGGTTGACAAAATTAAAAATACAAAAATACAGAGGCTCTTTCTTTAAATATTATGACTTGCTATTGTTAATATGCCTTTCTCCCTAGCATATAACAATCCACAGATTTAATTTTTAACAAGGTTTATGTTCCCAACGTGTTCTCAAGATCTACAATATAAGAGATCAATTTGCAGATTTAACCAATATTTTGCCTAAATGGAGAGCACACTCACATTTGAATTATGACCATATATTAATTTTATAGCAATATTCAACATGCTCTCGAACTCTACTTCACCCATCATCATGATTTTATTTTTAAACTAAAGATCTCTACCTATTGATTGGCCCAATATTTTTAACTAAACAAAGAGCATATTAATTTTCAATATGATCCTTTATTCCATCTATCCCCCATGTATGTTCTCAGAATCTACATAGGCAATTTTCATAATCTTTCTTTCACACGAAAGGTCTCAACTAACAAATTAGTCCATACCTTTTGCCTAAATCAAGATCGTATTCAGATTTGAATTATGATCATTTATAAAAACTACTATATCAATTCCCAATATGTTCTCGGAATCTAGTCAAGCAATTTTCATGATTTTATTTTTAAATAAAAAATCTAAACCTACAGATTAGTTCAAAAATTTTTCTTAACTTGAAATAACCATTCATTCCCAACATTTTCTCGGAATCGGATAATTTTCATGATTTTACTTTTAAGTGAAAGAAGCCCTTCATAAAGCAGATTTATATTCATCACATCCTGTGTTTAGCTATAATACATTACATGCTAGGTAATTTGATTTTTTAAAAATCTAGGGTCAATGAATGCTGTACATAAAAAAGCAGTTTGATGAATCAATTACTCACTCGCAATTGCATCATTATCACAGTGGATTCAGCTAGTAAATATTAATTAATATTTCACACCCCCACTTCAGAAGTGACACAAGTCAAAAATTTCAATTTATCGGGAAATGAAGGAAACTGCTTTCAGAAGTGAATCTTTTAAATGGTGAAATTCTGAAAATTAATTAAAAAATAGTGCATTAATTTATAACCATGAAAAGTTACAGCTTTTTGGTACACACATAGGAGAAGCTACAAAAGGTCTGGGAATGTCTGGACAAGCCCTACTAAAATGGATTTTCTAACATATGTTATATATCTTTTATATAATCATAGTGTTAATTCAATTCATTTCATGACCTTTTAATTTATTTTGGGGGGTCTAATTATAAAGTTACATCAATACACATCTGTTGGTTGATAAATTAATGTTTATCCAACTTATAACCATAGTAACAATTCAAAAATTATAAATTTAGAATAATGAAATAATACTTATGGAGGTAGCATGTATTCTTGCTTAAATTATAACATTGATTTTCACAAAATCTGGAAAATAATTATAGCTCAAGAATCCTGAAAAATTTGCATCACTTTCATCATTTAATTACCATATTAGATGAATATCCATTGAAAATCAATGATATCACAATAAACAACCCCTGAATAATGTAAATTTCAGAATAATTCGCATTTCACATTTATTCGGCAAATCGAAAATTTTGGTGTGCAGACCCCACACACACACACACACACACTCCACCCCCACCCCCTAAAGAAAAAAATATTGGCAAACTGACACTTCTTCCTTTCAAAATATCTACCCGTACACCAAATTAAAGTCTCTAATCTCATCCCAAAGTATGCTATTTTATCATTTCACCTTTCGAACATTTTTCTGTGGGGCATCCCCTTAAATGAACATTTTTGAAAATGTCTATTCCTCTTAAGTTTTTTATCAGGTGATTGGCCCATATACCAAATATCAAGCCTCTATCACATTTAAAAGGATGTGTGTCTCATTTATTCGAAAAATTGAACATATTGGTGTGTGGCACCCCCCCCCCCCCCCCTAAAGTAGCAAATATTGGAAATCTGAAATTGCACACTTTCTTTCTTTCGAACCTGTACACCAAATTTGAAGTCTCTATCCTATCGTGAAGCATGCTTTTTCCATCATTTCAACTTTCGAACATTTTTCTGTGTAATATCCCTCTTCAATGAGCATTTTTGAAAAACTGTATTCATCTTCGATTTTTTTATCAAATGAGTAGCCCATATACTAAATTTCAAACCTCTATCACACTCTATAGGAGGCAGTTTTCATTTATTCATCAAATCGAACATTTTAATGTGTGGTACCCCCTACGATAGCAAATGATGGAAAACTGAAATTGGACATTTTTTCCTTTCCAACTATCTACCCGTACATCAAATTTGAAGTCTCTATCTTATCATGAAGGATGCTTTTTTCATAATTTCATCTTTCGAATGTTTTTGTGGGGAGTACCTACCCCCTTAAATGAACATTTTTTAAAAACTCTATTCTTGAGTTTTCTATCAGATGATTCAGCCATATACCAAATATCAGGCTTCTATCATATTTTAAAAAGAGAGTTTCTCATTTATTCTGAAAATCGAACATTTGGGTTTGTGGCACCCCCTAAAATAGAAAATATGGTAAAACTTAAATTGCACATACTCTTCTTTTCTAACTATCTACCTGTACATCAAATTTGAAGCCTCTATCCCATCCCAAAGCATAGTTTTTCGTCATTTCACCTTTTGAATGTTTTTCTCTGGAGCACCATCTTAAATGAACATTTTTGAAAAACTTTTGTCTTGGGTGTTTTCATCAAATGATTAATCCATATTCCAAATTTCAAGCCTGTATCAAATTTTAAAGCAGGTGTTTCTCATTTGTTCGGCAAATCGAACATTTTGGTGTGGGATGCCCCGTAAATTAGCAAACATTGAAAATCTGACATTGCACACTTTCTTCGTCTCGAACGGTTTACCCATAAACCAAATTTGAAGTCTCTGTATCAGCTCAAAGTATGCTTTCCTATCATTTCACTTTTCAAATGTTTTGGCGTTGAGCACCCCCTGTACAGAACATTTTTGAAAAATTCGATTTTTCCAGGGGGGTTGTATGGAACAATCGACCCATGTACCATATTGCAAGTCTCTATCCACTTGGGAAATGCCTAATAAAGGCGTGACAGACACTTGGCAATTAGTATATATAGATATTTAAGTATTAATGAATGTTTTTAACTACAAAGTTATAGACATAGAATGTTTGATATCTCCAAGCAATGAAAAAAAAACAAATAGGAATAAAGGTAAAACATAAGAAACCAAAAACAAGTAAAATAGCATTATTTGCATCAAATAAATATCCTGTGACATGTTCAGAAAACAATATGGCTTGTAATACTATTTTGTTAATAAACTGTGACCATAAACTTTTATTCAATTGTTAAAGGTAATATAATCAATTGTTATAGGTAAATAATTAAAAACAGCTTATACCTCAATGGCTATCTAACTTTACTCTACTGGTATACCAAAACAGGATATACTAACTTATCTGCAAAAGCTATATTTTTTGCTATACAATAAATTTTGCAAAATATGCTACAATTTCATATGAAAACCAGTTACAAACACTTTTGTCAAAAAATCAATTTAAGTCGAAAAATTTCTATCACTGTCAGCAATTTAGCACTAGATATCCCATTTTACTTGACTTTCTCCTACAAAGTAATCAAACTGATTTCATACATCAACTTTCACAAAATTAAAGATAAACAATACCCAATTTCTTACTTTGATCTCCATCTTCTCCACGACGAGCAGTTCCAGCAAAGAAAGCACTTCCATCTTCAGCTACAAGCACAGCATGAAGACCATCATGGCCAACAGAATACTGTATAATCTTTGGAGATTTTGTAATAGGCAATTCAGTCCATTTACCCATAGTTGGTCCACCTTGTTTGATGCCCATACTTTGAGATTTACCAGAATACATTATCTAAAATAGCAATAAAGAACAGCATAAGTTAAAAATATTGGGAATGATATTCAAAGAAATCAAGCAAACTATCAAAAACCAAACACTTTAAAAAAGGACACAGTAAATAAGGCATTATATAACTTCATAACATAAATTTAGAGCACAATATGTGTAAAAAAAAATCATCTGTTTACATTTTGTACATAATATACATTTGATATGCACAGTTATAACAAGAAACTATACATTTGAAAAGAATTTGAAAGAAATGCAGATTTTTTTTTTTTATTTTATGGTGAGGGGGGGAACCACATGTATAAATTTATCATAATCAAGCATAACAAATTTTGTGCGGTGTCAAAAAAGTTAAGTATTACCTTTCCATTAACAGTTTTGAGCAAAGCAAAATCTTTACCACAAGCAATACTTTGAGGTTCATCTTCGGTAGCCAAGTCTAAAAAAAATTAAACAAATCGTATAACAAATTAAACTACAATATTTTTCAGATCAAAGAATCAGTTGTACATAAATATAATGCAAAAAATAATAATGTCTTACTTAAAGTATGATAAGTTGCTTCATCTTCAAATATTCCACTTCCAAAGACATCTAAACATTTCCTAGCTAATTTGAGAGTAAGTTCATGGACACAACTTAATGGAGAAACACCAGGTTTATACATTTTGATTAAAAAACTGTCCTATAATATAAATATTATAAATAGTTAACTTTTACTTCCAATGTCATAAATCATGATAAAAATAACAAAGACAATATACAAAGAAGTTAAAACATTTTGTAGATTATAATTTCTAAGATATAGATCTACAAAGAAGTAAAAAGAAAATTGCACTATCATTACTATGGTATAAATTCCTTAGTTCCATTTATAATCCAAACTTCTTAGACTAAGTTCATATATTTTAGTTGTACAGTAGAACATGGTTATAATAAGCAGCTTAAAGCCCACTAATTTGCTCTCTAAATTTATTTGGCACAGGAAAACCATTTTATTTAACATTTGAGAAATGGTTAGTAATTGCATACCCAGTTAATATAAGGATCATATCCTCTAAGCAGTGATTCCCAACTGGGGTTCTGCAGGACACTAGAATTCCATAAGCCTGTGTTTGAGGTTCCATTAGGATTTACAAAAACTTGCGAGAAAAAGTAGTGCCACCCTTTTGTAATTGATTAAAAAAAAATAAAATTTATTGAGGTTTCGATATTACCTATTAATAAAACAATGAAGCTTTTGAAAGTTTAACCTAGCTAAATATTCAGTGATAGTGATTATTTAAGCAGCGAAGATTTTACTTGGGAGGAGAAATTTTGTTGAGGTTGGGAATTTTTGCAACAGCAAGGAATTCAGTTGGCGGCTGTAATGAATGTTGTCGGTGAGCTTCACTGTCAAAGCAATTAACTAAGCAATAATCAATTTGGATTTAGAGAGATGAGAGCTGCGAAGATGAGTCATATAAGCTAATCAAAACCATTAATAAATTTAAATGTTCTAATCATGTCTCTTTAACTACAATTGATATTAAAGAGGCATTTGATAATTTAAATTAGAGTATGTTGGCAGTTATTATGATCCGAGCTAAATTTTCCTCTGATGTTTCAAAATTTCATTTCTTCATAAAAAAATTGTTTGGTATTGTATATTGAGAATAATAGTTTTATTTCAAAATTTATTTCTAAAGAGTCTCCACAAAGTTTTGTTGCCGACCGTCCAAACAGTTACCTTACACCTTTCTGGTAGGTCAGACGGTCTGGGTCTCAACAAGGTTTTGTTGTCGCACTGATCCTGTGGATTAAATATTTTAATACGGTTTCAATGCATAACTATAGCATTCATCATTTACAAGCATATACTGATAGTTTGGAAGTCGTTTCCTATGGTCACACCCGAAATATTTTGAAAGACAATGCCAATTCTTAATATTAATTCTGAAACCCTAAATGTTTTTAAATTGAAATTGCTGTTGAAAAGTGCAGTTTTGTGGTTTGGGGGAAGGTTAGACCTTAAGAAGTCCAATTTAAGTTAAATAAAAAATCTTTAAACATTACAAAACATCTGAAATACTTGGGAATACTTGTAGACAAACTTTCTTGAAGCCCGCACATATATATACTCCTCAACCCAGCCTCTCTTTCCAACTGCTACAGCCATTCATAAATTAAATCAAAATATATTTCTCTTACTCTACTGGTATTACTTTTTTGTATACTCTTTAATCTGAAGAACTGAAAATTTTGCTTTATAAAAAGGAGCTAATTAGGCTTAAATTAATATTGTACAAATTAAAAATTTATAATTTCATTGTTAAATATTCTTGCGAAATATTAGCTCATTTTGAGCAAGTTCTGCAATTTATTTTTCACAATATGGCAACTCTTTTAAAGATACTATTTTCAAAGAAATAAAACAACTATTTTCCAAAAATTCCATTTTACACAATTAATTACAAATTTGAATACAGCCTCACATATTTTAATTTAATCCGATTTCTTCATAACTAATCTACTATATCCACAATTAAAATGCATCCTACCATTATAATGCAATACTTTACAGATAATTTAAAACATTCCCTTTCTTTCTTTCGACCCAGACAGTCTGACCTACCCAAAAGTGTTATGTATCTGTTTAGAGAGCTGGGACAGTGCCACCCATAGTCAGAGGCTATTAGACCGTATTATTTAGACCATAACTCAGTGGGCGCAACATCCACAGGGGCTGTACCCTCCTTCTCCTGCTACCAACTCCTCAGAAGGACTTTCAGACCCTCAGATTTAATATGCCCATACTCTACATAGACACGGGAGAAACATTCTCTTATCTTCATGAACTTAAACATTTATAAATTTGCAGAAAAACATGAAAACATAGATACACAAAATTATGGATACACATAGATGCACAAAATTATTAATTGAAATACTACCTGTACTTAAACAACCAGTTGCATTCAAATAAGAATAATCATGTATACTTTGTTTAAGCATCGCATGATTTCCTATACAAAATTATGCTATAATACTACATGTACTCAAACATATGGCCAGTAACACACATTCATGAGAGAAGATTTATTATACTTTAAGGATCACATGGCAATTTCCCACATTCAAATTTGAGGATATTTTGAAAACCTGTGTAGTTCAGAACATTGAAATTTGTTCACAATTTCAGTTTTGGAAATAAACAAATTAAATTTATTTTCATGTTTACGATTGTCATGGGATCAATTTCGTAGTCAACCAAAAAAATATAATAAATATATTAGGTTAATTTTTAATAATATTAAAAATCCTTATAAGGTCTAGTTTGTCAAAACAAAAATATTTTACAGAATGAAATGGATTAGTGGTAAAGTAATTTTGAACAGTTAACACTTTTATGTTACAGTGAAACCTGCCAAGTGATCATCTGCATTCAGTTAAAGACCAGTTATTTTAGAATGAAAAAATTTATCATCACATAATAGTGTTCATAATAATAGTGTGTGTCTATTTTAAATAACCACCTGTTAGCATGACTATGACTAAGTATTTTAAGACTGCTCATAGACTATCACCTGTATTCAGTGACCAGCCATTGAAAATATGTAAATATTACCCTGATGTATAAAATAAATGTTGAAAATATGTAAGATATCCTGATGTATAAGCCCTATATAGTCATAATGAACTATATTTACAATCAGAGCATGGAGTTTTCTGATAATCTATCAAGGGAATGGAAATAAATCATAAAGGAATTATTTTTTTTAATTTGCTGCTATGGTAAGCATTTTTACTTTCTCATACTGAACAGAGAATTCAAAGTAAAATATAATTTTTCGAATATTTTCAAATTTGAGATTTTAATGGAAAGACATATTTTAAGACTTCTTGTACACATTTTGGACTCTTTTGAAAATATATCTATCTGTATGTATATGAGGTATGAATAAATAACTCAAGAACTCAATACATATCACTGAAATTTTGTGTAGATACATTATGTAATATATATATATATATATATATCTCCTGCAATTATATTTTCATCTTTTTATCTCGAAGCTTTAACAGTTGAATAACTCATTTTATTTCATTTTATTGCTTTTGCGCAGTACAGTTTTTATTACTCTCTTTGGCAACAGCAAATCACATCTTTTCATTTTGGCATATGGCAACATTGATCCAGTCATATTTTGCTCGTCATGGTTGCGCTGAAGAGGTGTGTTTTGAGGTATTTATGTTTCCTTTATTGTTCCAATCTATATGCTTGTCGTCCATATAACACAAGTTTATAGATAAAATCTATCTTGTGTTTCAGAAACAAGCATTTTTGTGTTCATTTCGAAAGGATATATGGACCCGACGAGAATTTTTTCGAAATGAACTTTTCGTAAGCCTAATCTCGTAAGCCTAAATCTCCTCCATGTGCAAGCTTTTTTGCTTGATTTTTTTGTTTTCTTATTTGCATTCCTCATTTTTGAAATTTGTTGATTGTCTTTGTCCTTATGACTTGCACTATGCTTTATTATTTCCTCTTTTTGTCTTAATTTCTCTTATTTCTTTGTATTTGTAGAAAATTTTGGAATAGTGTATTATGAGTTACTACATACATTCTAACTTTGGATTTAATAATTTATATTTATATATATATATATATATATATATATATATATATATATATATATATATATATACATTATGTAATATATATATATATATATATATATATATATGTATATATATATACAATAATTATCACTTAAAAGTGGAGCAAAATTTACCTCTTTAGTTGACACAATAAGACCTAAATTGTCACCATCAGTGAAGAAAACACATGGTCCCCAATCCGCAACTAAAACAAAAAATACTTTTGTACAATTTTCATAGAACATTCACATACTCCTCTGACAAAAGATTGAAATTGTTTGTCATTGTAAAGATTATTTTCAGAAAATTAAATAAAACAATTATACAAAAAAGTTATAAATATGAAATTGATTCATTTATTTTAAATTAAAATACAGTAAATAATTAAACAATGAATTACAATAGATTAATAATGAATACAATTAAAAACATCATTTTCGTGATATATGCAATTTCCAAAGTTAAATTATACAGATCCTTAATTCAAAAAACATGAAGACAGATCCTTATCCACCTGTTCAGAACAATAAATTCCAGACATGTTACATTTTCAGATAGAATGAAATGTTTTTAAATTCTTATGTTTTAACATTTGACTTGCAAGAAAAACATAATCAATCTCAATTCTTAATTTAATTTTCTCCGCGTTTTGGAAATCTTTTAAAATCTCAAATTTGGACAACAATGGAAAATTATTTGGAAAATATTAATGTAAACTGTTAGTAAAACTAGGCAGTATAGACTGTTGCTATATCTATGGAATGGTGAAATTATAAAAAAAGGCATCTTGAAAGAAAAATTTAATTAACAAAGAAGAAATGGAGCAGTGCCTACATTAGTACAGGCTGTTGAAGAATTTTCAATCATTTTGTCTTATTGGTTCTCAAGAAAATGTTCCAAACAGAGAATTTATCTCATTAACATCTAAAATGGAATTCATTTCAAAATACATTTTGCAATCATTACAAAAAGCAATGTTACAGATCATTTCAAACAATAAAAAAATCTATGTAATGAACATTAATGACTAAATTTTGCTTATTAAGTTTATGAACTGTTTTAAATGCTAATGTAACAACATATTTTTCATCTATTGTTTTCAAAAATCACAATTTAAATTTTGAGTTTTAAAATTTACAATATTTTAACCCCCCTCACCTAAAAAAATAGAAATAACCTGGGGGAAAAAAAAATGAAGTAAGACATCAGGCAAGATGAGCAGGATAGACTGTACTTCACTGACAGAAATAGAAATTTAGATTGAAAGCCTTATTTGTCGTATGGTACAAAGATAATACATAAATAGATAGATTAACACCAGATATGCAAACTATCTAGCATGAAGTAGAATAACCCAATGGTTAAGGCACGGAAATTGCACTTGGAGGACCTGAGTTCGATTCCTTGCACTGCCCAAACTACCCCCATGTCTATGCGGAGTGCAGACATCTGTGGATCTGAAAGTCCTTCCAAGAGGTTGGTGGTAGGAAAAGGAGGATACAGTTCCTGTGGATATTGCTCCCACTGGGTACAGGTCTAAATTGGGTGGCACTGCCTTGGCCATCCAAACAGAGGCCACCTTCAGACAGGTTAAAAGGTCTGGGTCAAAAGAAACCATTTAACATGAGTGACCATTTAGTATTGACACATGTGAAAAGAGCAAATAAAAATGCTTCTTGAATATCTCAAATTTTGATTATGTTGCATATTTTTCTCAGAGCCTTGAACTTTACATACTGAGAATCTACTGTACATATAGTAATATCATTATTGTTGCAATGAGTAACTTATTCAAAGTGTTTCTGGAACTTAATAAAGTTCCATTAATAATTAACTCTTAAACCTAGTTAATGCTTAAGTCCACTTATTAATGCCATTAACTAACAAAAAAAAAAAAAAAAAGAAATCTGTTGGCTCAAGTTTGAAAGTTGATTCAAGTAATTTTAAAGTGCTGCACTATACATGAAGGTTCAATAATAACATATATAGAACTTGCACAAAATTTTAATAGTTTTTAAAATGCAAAATTAAAATAAAATCATCGAAAATGATGATGAATCATGATCAACAAGACTTCAATTTTGATCCAATTTTATCACAACTATATATAAAATAAGGCATCTGATACTATGTATTTGTAATGTAACTAAAAATTTCAAATTACCTGATCTGTTTGCTCAGAATTACAGAAGTATATATACTCAAAATTGCATTAGTATATTTTAAACCATTTCTTGATATATAGCTGAAATTTAAAATATTTTTTTATTTATTGTATCAACACAATTTTTTAACCATAGACCATATTTGATTCAGATTGATTCAATTTATTTTTAAACTGAATCTGAGCATACAATTTTACAGAACTTGTGGCTTCTAAATGGTCCAAAAGTCATAAAAAAAAGTCTTAAGATCATAAACAAGACTCTTCAGAATATTTTTATCTGAAAACTGGCAATGTATAAAAAGTTTGTGTTTCTTGTGCACATCAAAAAAGCTTTAACTAAAGCTATATATTTAAGTTCTTAATTAGGATGATTTATACAAAATATATGATAAAACATTTAAAAAGTAGTTTAGAGACAAACTAGATTTCACTGTGTTGAAGTGTTAAGTTGATCAATTGTGCCATCCTGTTTGATATGTGCTCTCAAACGGGATGGCACATTTCAGTGTGCTTCTATTTCTACAAGAGCACTATTATTTCATTTGTATGAATATATGAAAAATAAAAATTATATATACTTTTTTTTTTTCTTATTGTTTTAATAACATTCTATAATATTCCAGACAATTTACTCTTACTCCTGCAAAAGATTAAACGATTATTTTACAAATGCACAAGTTTTTGGTGCTTCGTAGTTTCTTTTCTTTTGGGTGAGCAAAATTAAGCAACTGCATAATCAATTTAGGAATAAAACAGTGAAAATAAATTGCTGGAAATATCTATAAGAATTGGATAAGAAATACACACTTTGGAAACCCAATATACTAGATTTTAGAAGCTTATGAAAAGTCAAATTACACAGTGTAGGTGATATGGGAAAATGGACACAATTTTAGAAATAAGCACATCAAATTACATATAAACTGTTTTTCCCCCTAGCAACAAAATCTCAGCAACTTAATTCAAAAACCTTTCTAATCAGTAAAAAGAATTTTTTTAAAAACTTTACCATCAACTTTTACACGCTCTTTTTCCTTCAGTGTTTCAAGATCTATCTTTATCAATTCATTGCAAGCTCCAGCCTGAGGTTGAAAATACAAGTATCCCTAAAATAGAATTACATACATCATAAATAATGGGAAAATACTAACATTTTACAATACACCAGCACTCTTTTGACTGCAAACACCAAAATATAAAAACAAAACATTGTGTATTGATTAATGTTACTCAATCTTTTAAAGCATATAAATTGTAAGACCACCTACACTATGTGACTTGCTAATAAATTGTAACAATTTTAATGTGCCAGTTACATTTAGCATGCAAGAACAATTATCATGTGTGGAAATTTGGTAATAGGGTATTGGACCAATTACCCAACAGCCTTAATACCAGAATTATTCTAGATTTGAAGACTTTTTGATTTTTTATCTGTCACAAAGCATATTATTTTTCAAATGTTTGCTAGATATTAGAGACAACTAACAAACTTTGAAATTCATCTGCATAAGTGAAACAAAACATAAGAACACCATACAGTATTATGTATGGTCAGAGATAAAAAAAGTAACCTTTTTTTTTTCTTCAGCAGCAAATTTGCAAAATATAAATTTACATGTCGAAATTTAAAAAGTTTTTCAGATCTGTTTAGCACACTCGCATAGGTTTTTTTTTTGTTGCTGTTGGTTTTTTTTCATTTTGTAGCTTAACTGATCTCTAAACTTCCTCTTATAAAATGAATTCTTCATTAAAACACAGTATAGAACAAAATAGTAATGATATTCGTTGATTTCGGTGGTCAAGGAAAAACCACCTTCTTCAGAATACAAAGATAAAAGAACTACACCATCTGTCTTTGTATCCTCAAAAAATAGGTTATGTGTAATAAAAATTTTACTTTTTAGATATTTTTGCAATAGCTTGAACGATTTATTTTAAATTAAACTATTTCTGCTAGAATGCACAACTGAGTTTAATTTTCTTTAACTGATTTGCTTTCTCTTCCAAAAATAGTTCCTGCATTTTATATAAACTGTCATGATTTCATCAACAATAGTCTTTGTCTCTATACTAAGATTTAGTTTATCATTTAGCAAAATACATTTGGTAATAGAAATTTTATAATGCTCTTCCATAGCATATTCCTCATTGCTGTCAACTTTAGCTAAAACCATCTTTTTGATTTTGCTGTCCATCATTTAAAGAACAACCAGTGCATCTTTATCACATCAAAACACTCTTGGATTGCTTCTTCATTAAATCTTTCTGGTCCTCTCAGTGAAGCCTATTTACTGTATCCAAAATAATTATGCACTGTTTGAAACTTCTGCTACACTGGACAAAAACACACATTCTTTTTTATCATTACAAATTACAAAATGGTATCAAAGAACACACATTGTATGTAACACATAAAAGCAGTTGTTTTCGGCAAACTTTTTAGAACATCCATATAGTATGAATCTTATTTGTTCCTCTTTATTCATTATTCACTTTTTATGATTTTCTGTTTTCAAATAATTACAAAATTTTTACACTTCAAAAACTTTTGAAGACACACCAAAACACATTTCACCACCAGTGAGTTTATGGCGATGACCACCAGTTTGTGCAATACAACGTTAGAGTATTATAACATAACACAGAGTGGCTGGAAACCTATTTAGATTTACAAATAATGTGAACATTTGACTAATTCCCTGACAGCTAAGTAATTATATTAGTATAATAATAATATAAGTAATATAATATAAGTAGCATAATAACAAGAAAGAATAATAACAAGTAAAGAATTTTGCAACTTACTTTGCAATATCCTAACCATCCTTTTTCTTCTACTTTTATACCACCTCTACTCATGATTATTTGACCCTAAAAAATGGGAAGGGAAAGTGTTCATATAATCCAAATATTTGCTGCATAAAAAAATATGTATTCTTTAATAAATACAGGAAAATAGAAAAAATTTTAAATATTAAAAGTTTATTCACTAACTTTCATATATTTCTAGAAGATGTGCAAACTTCAAAATTTTATTTTATGAATAAAAGGGCAATTATAAGAAAAATTTGAAATTGCAGTTTTTAAAAATATCTCCTTACACAAACTCATTCATATTTGTTTCATTTAACAAGTGTTTATCTTTCATGCACAGAATGACAAACTCAACACTTCTGGCTCATCTAGTGCCTTTCTGCAACAGTCAAAAAGACATACATGAAGGTTTAACAAAAAGGCAACAAGGATAAGTAATTTAAAACAGAATTTAAGAATTTAATTAAACTTCACAAATAATAACAAGCAATTTGATTCTTTATACATAAAGACAAAGCCTTCACTGACTAACTCACTCACTTATCACTCTATCATTCTAACCACTCAAGCTAAAAGCCTGTATTTCTAAAGAGGAAAAATTCCTGCAGAAGTCAAAAATGACATGTATTTACATATATTAGTGACTTGAGACTCATGGGCATTCTACCCTATATAAGTAATTTAAAAAAACCAGTTTATTGTATAATTGTTATAACAGAATTGGGGTTTTGTTTTCAGAAAGTGTTGTGTTCTCATAGGCCTTCTTTAATGGGTACACTATCTGGTAAATTTTACTGACCGCCCAGTTACAATTTGTATCTTATGATAAAACTGACAACCATTTGCATGTATGTCACAATATATCAGGATTACTTATGTCGCCATGTTGGATAAAATAAATACCAATGTGCTAATGGATCCATCCATGGTATTGCAAACAGATAGAATAAAAAATATGACTATCCGCCTTCAAAAAAGGTATATTGAGAAATTGTACCACATATTGTGAGCATAATTTATAAACATTGTATTATATACTTTGAAAATAAAAATGCAATTGTACTAGTAGAAACTTTAGCAAGAAAAGCATACTTTAACAGGGGGGATGGCTAAGGAATCTTATCTGTACAGCAGGGCTGATAGAAAATAAATTTACTGGTTGTGATGTCAGATAAAAATGGTCAAAACTTGTAAGCACTGTTGCATATGAAAGAGGTATTTCTGCTTTAGAGCAAATTAAAACCTGCTAAAGGGAATCAAATGAAGCAGAACAATAAATAATCTAATGCTGATTTCCCTAGAAAGATCAGATTTAACAGACTTTGATCTCCTTGCCTCAGCATTGTGTACTTTTTCTTGTCAACTTTGCCCTACCCATCAACTTTTCTTGAGCACTTGGCTTCAAAATCTTTTGAGGAAGAGCATTAAAGTGGCAAAATAGTGATCACTCAATTTCGAACTGATTAATACTTTGATTTCAGTCTTTTATTTATAAAAACAAAAAAATAACAAACATTAGAATCCAAGATAAAATTTTTAAATAACAAGATAAATAAAATTACATCTTAACTCATGCAATAAATATGTTACATTGAGGTAGATCAATTCATGCATGGAGATAAAGGGACTCCTTAAATCAATCAATTTTAAATCACATTTCATTCTAACTTTTGCTTATAAAAAGTAAATTTAAACATTAGAATTCATGTCAATGTATTTTATAGTTGGCATATGCAGTATTTACTCTATACTTCAATGCTCACTAGTTGACATGCGAGCAAGTGCCCATTCAGAAAAGAGTTTATCACCATTATATCGCAAAATTGAATTTTCCTAGAACAGTGACCTATAGTTTTGAAAAGAGCATAAAATCTACAAAATTCTTCATATATTATACATATTATTTACATAAGGCGTTGAATAATTTTTCATTATTCTCAATGGGACAAACAATTTCAAAGTGGCCTCAAAATGGTTTTGATAGATTTTTCAAAATCTAATATTCACTCATACAGCTTTTTATTCTGTTTACAAGAATGTGCTCAAATTTGCTCTGCAACTTGTAGTTCGGCAGATTTTACTGTGGATGCTCTGTTCTTTGTATATACAGTAAAATTTGCTGTAAAATTTATGGTAAAATAGAAGCATTCAAATAGAAAATGTCTTTTCTAAAAGACATTACTAAATTGAATAATGTCTATCTTATAAGTACTTTAAATTGAGAACATTTTTTAAAACAAACTTTTCATTACCAATAATATGAGTCTATTATTAAAAAGTTTTATATGGTACTAGTTTCTGTAAGGCAATAAAACAAACATTCTAATGGTAATACAACATATGAATTCTTTCTTGTCAAAACAAATAAAAATTCAATAATTTTTAAAATATTAATATTTTTTACAATTTTGTACATTTTAAGAATTATTGCTGAAAGAATTAAAATACAGCCTACTTAAAATGAGCCTGTAACTAGAAAAATTTCCAATTTAAATGAATGAACATTGTGAATGTTTAATTGTTAAAATGTAAATTCAAGTTAGTTTATTGTAAATTTTTAGTTTACCAAATGCAATGAATATGCAAATTAGTAAACTATATAAGGCACATATAAAAGGAAAAAAATGCAAGCAAAAGAAAATGATATTGATTTCATTCTTGGTGAATATAGAACTACGAAGAAGATGAGCTAAAGGTTGAATTCAAGATCCAAACTTAAAATTACTATCAACACTTGATCTTCAATATTTTTAACTAATATTTTAATTAATATGTTTAACTACAATTGGATAATAAGAATACTAAATATTAGTTGTTCTTTATACAAATTATATTTATCTCCTTTCAACAAGAAAGCACATCATACCTCATTTCTATCCTAGACTCTGCTCATGGTGCAATAAAAATGGCATATTTCAGTGGTCAACAAAAGCAATTGCTAAATTAAATTTAGAAATAAGGGAATGATAAAAATCAAACACCTTTAGGAACTGTTATCAAATATGTATATTTATGTGGGCCATTGAAATCTGTCTGAATTAAAAAAATCAAACACATTTCAAAGATTAAAAAAAAAATTGCTCAAACTGCTGTCTTACATGATCTAAAATTAAAAATACTTTGTTAGTAACAGCATATATAATTAATCAGTTTATGCTGTTGCTAATGGCATATTTTTAATTTCAGAACATTTTTAGGATTAAGAGAACCCTAGAAATATGTTTATCAGTTCACTACCATCTTGTACACCAAATGTTACAACTTAAATTCAAATTATGCCAATACAAAAAAGAGAATTAAAATTAAACCTGACATTTGTTGAAATAAAAAGCAATGCTAACTGACAAGTGACTCTGTGGAATGAATGCAGAAACAGCTTTCTTATAACCACATATAGCCATATTGTTAACATATGATGCTTTCTTGCTAACATTAAACTTTAAAATGAAAAAGAGTTTAAAATGAAAAAGAATGAAATATTTTATTGGCAAAAACAATGAAAACTAAATATAAATAAATAAATAAAAAAATAATATATATATATCAGCATCGGTTCAAGATTTGTGATAGCAGCCGATCTTGAACCGATGGTTATAGCAGTCGATTCAAGATTTGTGAGTTGCCTTTTTTGCATGTTTGTTGTGTGTTATATTTTTCACGATTATGTATTATTTTATGATATTTTAGTTGAATTTTGTCCTCTTGTGTCATTTTTCTGTGGATCTCGTTTATTCCTCCGTTGTTGGGCAGATTGCATAAAATTTTAACCATGTGTTTTTATGCAACCATAGAAACAACAGATTTTAGTATATCTGTCGAGAATGTACCCCTGAAGACGTTTCTGACAGATATACTATTCACTGATTTATTTTCTTTTTCCTGGTCATTCAATGATCTACTTTTCCAGCCCTCCCTCATTACTTTTTATGTAATTAAATGAGTTATTTTACTACCCGCGGTTTGATGCTGTGTTTACAGATATGCACACCTGCACATTTTGTTTTTATAATTTTAATTTATATATATATATATCTTACCTTAATAGTTCCACCAAAACCTGAGCCAACTTTATAAATAGAGCCACCCGAGTATATATAAAGATATTTTCCATCACTTGTTATTGGAGATCCTTGTCTGTATTTAGCTGCAAATATTATATAAGCATGAATGAACTAAAATTATATAGTATTTAAATTAACAATAAAATATCATAAATCATATATGACTAACTTTTTGGAATCTGTACAGAAAATGATCCACATAGAGCACTATCAGGAAATCCATGAGTAAGCCAATCTGGTCCAAGTGTTTTTCCTAATAAAACAGCATGTACACTCCTTTGAAGAGATGACATGATGCCTGGAGTCTAGAGAAAAACAATTAGAAAAATCATGTACAATAGCTTAATATAAATTTCATAAGTTTAACAAATTTTATTTTATATTTTATCATATTCGCAACTGAATCAGTCTTAATTCTACTTTACTTTGCAGCTTTTAATTGTCTACATAAGCATAATATACATAAAAACATTCTCCCAGATAACATTCTCCTCACTTTTTGGACAGATTTCATTTTTCTTGACATTTAGTAGCAGAGAATAGGTGTTAAAATGCACAGAAAGCAAGAAAACTGCATAGGTGCTATAATTTTGCATGTCTTTGTAGTAATTGATAAAATCACTGTACTACAAAAATAGCCCCAAATATACAAAAGATTGAGCTCAAACTGTACAAGACTGAAAGAACTGAAAAGCTCAAACAATAAAACTTGTTATTTAATCCAGGGCTGAACAATTTTATTTGTAACTAGCAGTCCGACTAAAATTTTAAGAATCAATCTTATATGTTGTCATATTGCATTCTAGACATGATTTTTTCCAATCCTTAAATTATTTTAATTTGAAGATTAAGAGGGTAAAAAATAAAGGCCAAAAGATGTGTTCAGCATCATGCACATACTTTAGCAATGGAACTAAAGAAAAAAATGAATTCAATAAAATTGTAAATTAACATTAGCAAAATTAAACTTATTTCTGATATCTTGCAACCACATACATATTTTGTCATTTTGATCAATAATTAAAACTTTTTTTGGAACTAGAAATCAAATCTGTTAGTAATTGTGTTGTACCATTCTTATTCTCATCATGATCAAAGTGGAAAATTTTACCCTATCATAACTTGTACTCTTGTGGTTTCGCAAATGTCTCATTTTCAAAACAAAATTTTAGAAATGGTTATAGCGCAGTAAAAAATGCTAAATGCTATGATGATATAGGCACTATAGAAACTTAAAACCTAACATTTGTACAGTCCTCACCTCATTTAATCTGTTAATTTATTAATTTTACAATCTTATAAATTGAGTCGCCATCAACATGGTTCAGCTGACATGGATTAGCTGCCAATCTCCACAGAAATTCATAAACTTAAAGGAAAAAGTCATTACAAATATTCACTGTTAATGAGAATTAAAAAGAATGAAACTGGTCCAGTGAGGCTGTTTCTTGCAGGGAGTTCTATTGTACAGAACTCCCTGAAGAAAACAATTCTTTGCACAATGACAAATAAAGTAATGTGGATCAATATATAACAAAATTATAACACAATCTACAATTCCTGTTTTAGCGATATAAATTTATCAAGATATTCAAAAATTGGAATATTTTCAGACAAAAATCAGTTCTCGAATTTCTGAAAAGGAGACTTGTGCATTGGTTAGTTTTCAACGAACTATTTGGACAAAATTTAAGTCTAAATTCCCTTGTGTATAAATTATTTTCCCTAAAATATGCGTGCAAAAATTTGAATCATATTTGATTATTTTTCTTTAATTATAATAAGCTTTATTTGCAAAATTGTGATTTTTTTTTAATGAATCATCTATGAATACATTAAAATGTAATTACATGATGAATACATTTAAAATGTAATTGATGTTAAATATTTTTTTTTTTCGTTGAATCAATGTTTGTCTCTTAATTGGGTATTAAAACTCATATGACTCAACATAGAAAATATCTTTACCTTTTTGGTAAGAAGTAAGGAACTAATTAAAATCACATATACACAACTGTATTTGCACTGTGTACTAATATTTTACAGCCTGTAGTGCTTGCTTGTCTTTTGTAAAGTGAAGTCAACTTAAGCGCAGGTGTTGGATTTAAAAAAAAATGTATCCTTTTTACATGGGATAATTAATTTGTAGAAATGTCTCACCTTGAACAAAAATTTGGGCATGGTCAACCTAAACATAAGTATATACAATATTTAAAAAAAAAATTTTTAATCAAGTCTATTTCCAGTGAGTAAAACATGATTACAGAATAAGTTGCTAATTTTATATAGGTATATATTCCTACAGTTTCCATTTACAAGATATTTGGGAGGAACAAACTAAACATGATACGGGAAGAATTACTATGTATGTATGTATACATATATATATATATATATATATATGTATGTATACATATATATATATATATATATATATGTATATATATATATATATGTATACATATATATATATATATATATATATATATATGTATATATATATATATATATATGTATACATATATATATATATATATATATGTATATATATATATATATATATATATATATATATATATAAAGACTACCACAACTGCACAAAATTGAAAAATGAACTAATGGGAGCAATTAAACTATTAAAAAAAAAAAAAAGACATATACATGACAATAACAAGATAAAAATGTGTTCACTTAACTTTCACACATTATATAGCCACTGTGTTGAAAAATGAGATTTTTTATTTTAAATGTTAATAGATGGTCCTACCTACATCACACTAAACATTATATCTGTATTATTACCTTAATAGTATTATTGTAGCAATAACTAAATCTATTTCAACAGTGAAAAATGCTTAATTATCAGTAATTTTTTTTTTTTAAATAACACAAAAAACAGTTTTTTTACATGGCAACACATTTGAGTTAATTTCCACAATTTCATTAGCTTTCCGGAATAAAGCTAAACATACAAGATCATTTAACTTTTTAGCAAGCCATAAGGAATGAATTAAAATTAAATATTAAAAGCTAAACTCTAACAATCACTGGACATGAAGAATTGATTGTTGGTTAACATATCGTTAACATATTGCCATTCTAGTAAAATGTTGTAGAAATTCACAAAACAAGTTCATAAAAAAAGTAACACATTGTTTGACTTCAAAAATAAATGGTCCACATGCACCTACAGGCTGTGCCTTTCAATTGGATATGTAAGCTATCTATATACAGGGTGTCCAGTGCTATAGATGCCCAATGGCTATTTCCTCAACTGTTAGTCACAGAGATATACTTCCAATTGTAAAAATGTTTTAAATTTTAAAATCTATTATCTTAGAAACAGTTTAAATCAATAAATGCATTTCTGAAAGAAATACGAAATATAAATTTTTATATGGTCCCCTGAGCCTACCAATTATATTTAAGAAAATCATCCTCATACAATTTCATGTAAAATAAAAAAAAATCATCCTTTTATGACCAAAATTCACCCAATTATGAAGCATTAAACTTTATGACTTAAGTCACTTTTCCGCACATAAAAATGTCCCATTTCAGGCAACCTTTAAGGAACCATAAAATATTGAAATTCCGTATTATGTTTCGATTTCATTTGCTGACATAATGTCGAAAATGAAGCAAAGCTTTTTATCGAATAATAATTCATTTAGAAGACAGAGCCCCTAGAAGATCTTAGTCAGGGCTCGACTAAGATCTTCTAGGGGGTCTGTCTAAGATCTCTATTGTATATGAGGTAACACATTATCATAAAAGTCATTTAAGTCAATAAATGCATTTCCGTAACAATTACGAAATTTTAATTTTTATACGGTTATAGACCAGTAATGAGACCAGTGGCAGCATACCTGCAGACGAAAATAAAAAATGCACATTAAATCTAAAAGAAATTGCTGCAAAAAATAATGAAATTGCTGTGAAATATTTGTCTCCCCAATTATTTTATGTATAACCTCCATTTCTCAGCACAAAAAGGGCTCCAACTTTAAGCAGCTATAAGTCGGTCAATTTTGGTCATAAAAGGATGATTTTTTTTAATTTTGCATGAAATTGTATGATGATTTTCCTAAATATAACTAATAGGACCTGGGGACCGTATAAAAATTTATATTTCGTATTTCTTTCAGAAATGCATTTATTGATTTAAACTGTTTCTAAGATAATAGATTTTAAAATTTAAAACATTTTTGCAATTGGAAGTATATCTCTATGACTAACAATTGAAGAAATAGCCATTGGGCACCGATAGCACTGGACACCTTGTATATAAAGAGCAGTATTCTGGAGTTCTACATTGCATATGGAATCAGAAACTGAATACGAAACTAGATATTGGGCTAATTTTTAACTTATAACAGTGGACAATTATGGTGCTTTACATTATGCATGGCATCAGATACTGAAAATGAAGCTGAATATTAGACTCATTTTTAATATATCTACAACAATGGATATTATAATACCTCTTTTGTGTTCTGGCTATGCAGACAGTGATTGAGTGTTGTCTTTTATTTTATAAGAAAATATCCAATGAATAAACTAGATTTTTACATTACTTATGGGCAGAATGCCCACGGGACTCACTAATATTTTTAAATTATGGATTGGGTGTTACCTTGCATGTATAGTAAGAAAGATTTTATAAATATAATATAGAGATAAGTGAATAACAATACTACATACTGGAATTTCCTCTAAAGCCAACAGTTGTGAACTCATCAGCATGGCAGATGCTGCACATAGTAACTTTCCAGTGTCTCCTCTAGCAATCACCAGACTTAGAAGACAAGCACATGCATAGGATGTGAGAGTCGCTGAATAACTACTCTGGGCTTGATCCCCACAAGATACATTTGTCGAAGATATATCTAATAGTAAGTCAAACAGTGAATCTGAAATAGATTAAAGCTATGTTTTAATTAAATAAAACATCAATGAGATAAATTATAAAGTCAAATTTTATTAAATTCCCATTACAAAACTCTGATAATCAACAGTCTTCATCAAAGAATTGTTATAATTAACATGTAATCATAATTCAAAACAAACAAAATATAGGTACTTAACCCTTTCGCGACTATCGGCACGCCCACGTACCAGCTGCGAGCTTGCATTCAAGGACGAACGGCACTCACTCGGGCCAGAGGAAATTTTACTGCAAGCGGATAGTGGCACCTATAAGTGCCACCACGCGGAACGTTTTAATTTGTGTACTAGATGGCGTTACTTGTCCATGGAACTAACTTCAATGTATTTTGCAGAGGCATGACCTTGGCAGAAGAGGATCGAATGAATTATTTCTCCATTTGGAGCGGTGAAAATCATTTTGTAACATAAACAAACAGAGCAATTCTCGTAGCATCAACCATTTTATAATTGAGTTTCGGTTTTTATTTTTATTTCAGCATTATGATTTTGTTGGTGAATCATAGGAATATAAGAGAGTATTCTTTTTGTTTGAGTTTTAGAGGCAGTGAAATTATTCGTTTATTTCGGATAAAAGAATGGGAGCAACTAACGAGTATTTTGTATTCAGATTTGTATGAAAATTATACATCAAATAGAACATAAATATTTCTTTTATTCCTGAAAAAAGTAGATTTCTGTGTTGAATAGGTGATTTTTAGTGAATTTTTTCAAGAGTTAGGCTTAGCACAAAAAATGCGCCATCCTTTTCGACCAGTTCGGAAGCGAAGCGCTTCGTCTTTTGGGTCGTCTTTTGGCCGCGACAGCTCCAGAATGCCGCCGTCCCGAAAGGGTTAAAGAATAACTATTTTTCGTAATCAGATATTAAGTTAAAATCTAATACACGCACTAAAACATTATTAAATCCAAAATTACCCCCTTCATCAGATATTAAATTAAAAATTACTCTAACTTTAAAAGTATGCTGGATTAAGAATTTGCGGAACTCCGAGTCAATAATATTTTGGGGCCTTCTTTGTTTATGTTATAAATATCCACAAGTGAAAATGACAGATTTGTGCAGTTTAATTTAAAAATAAAATTATACAAAACACAATATATTTGGGGAAAATTAAAACAATTTTTTTTTTTAATTAACTTTTTATGTCTAAAGTTTCTCTGAAATAAAAATTATAAAATAAAATAATAGCATTGAAAACACAAAAAAGATATTCTAACAAATAAAGCCAGTTATTTTTTTTTTAAATTATTTTTTCTCTTTTTCACTGAATATAATAAAAATTCAAACACTAGCACAGTACAAAATGATTCAAGCACTAGCACATTGCATTAATGATTCAAGAACTAGCACAGTACAATAATAATTCAAGCACTAGCACAGTGCAATAATGATGCAAGCACTAGCAGAGTGCAATTGCAAAATCATAGACTTTTCACAAGCATTGTTATAGTGCATAGTAGATATTCAAAATGTAACAGTAGCTCAAAAAAAAAATACAGCAGCACAAAATAATTTCAGCTTTGAACACACAGACACAAACTTTTAAACAGGGGCCAGGAACTATATACTTCCTGATACAAAACACCACTAGATACAAAAGAAATTCGGTACATATTGAGATAAAAATTTACTATAAATAAACAACAAAATTTAAATATTTTTCTACTTATTAAAACTTTGTGCAGGCATCAAAATATTTAGGGTCTTGGGGCTTACTTAGGTCTAAATGGTAACATGGTCCTGGGGCCTACTTTGGCACAAATGGTGAAATGGTCCTAGTTGCAGAGATTAGAAATTACAATTTAAATAGATCAAAGATTTACAACCTGGTACTCAAACACAAAAGTGCCCTTGCACATATAACTATACTCTTGCACATTTTACTTAATACTCTCTGAAATAATTTATCACATTTAGGTGCTAACTGTTGGTCAAAAGTCATGTACCTCTGACCTAGAATTTTATACAATTAAATCACATGATCAAATCATTACCAATCACATCTGATGGTTCGCCTTTCAATCCTTCAGGTTGCTGACCTTGTAACATATCTAATAGGGCTTGTAATGCTCGTATGCAGAAGTGTGGATGGTTTTTCTGGCTCTCTCTAATAAGTTCAAATACACTGCAAAGGCCAATTCCAACAATCTAATACAGAATAAAAAGAAAATGGGAAGAAAAGTCAGTAATAAGTAAAAGGCACTGTAATGCTTTCTCTGTACAAATAAATTTGTGAAAAAATAGCAACAATTGATGTTAACTTTGGATTGTTTTACAGATTAAAATCAAAGTTTGAAGAACCACTAAAAGTACAACATTGAAAGCTAATGTAAACAGTATAAATCAGTAGTAGTCAAATAGCAGCCCACAAAGAATTTACTTGTGAAATGAATTCTGATAAGGAAAAGAGAAAATTAAAAAATAAAAGATTTTTAACTAGAAATGTTTTTTATCTATCCTAATTGATCATTAATCAACATCAGAAGTGTACAGGACAGAAATATGCCAATTACATATTGCAATGCTTTACATACTAAATGACTCATCACCAAACCTTATTAATTTAAACAGGATTTAAGGAAAGGTTAAAAAATATATAATAAATATAATAAATTACAAATAAAAATTTTAAAAGTCAGTTGTTCCAATAAACCTAACCATCTTCATCAAAGAACTAGCAATCATTGTTATATCATGGTGTTAATTCAATGTTAAAATCATTGTACTGTGTATTTTATACACTACTGGGTCATTCCATGCTATTTTAACAATTTTATTTTTTTTATATTGGTTGCTGCACCATTTTTAATATTTTTTATATTTTGCACATGTATTTATACATGTTTAGAGAGTTCAAAACCATTTTTAGAAAAGAAAACTTTCTTACCGTGTGGCAGAGAGGTCCCCGCATGGCACTTTAAACATGTACATTTTTGTGATTACAAGCATTTACCCAAAATGGTATAACTTTCCTCGTAATTGAGTAAATTAAAAGATTTAAAAAACCTCAGAATAAAGTACTGATAATTTTAGTTCAACTTTGTTTCATCATTTGATATATTTTTGATAATTTAATTAATTTATATTTTTAAAAATTTAATTTAAATTTTAAAAATCTGATTTTTTTTTTAAAACGCCCACTTTCACCAGTGAAAAAATTTTGAAAGAGTTCAAAACACTCCAGCTTTATCCCTTCATGTAAAATCTACTGTTACTATAGTACTTGCAAAATAAATTTGGTTTGAGTGTATTGTCCCCTTCCTAGTGAAAATCAAGCTCGAAAAATGAGAAAGTGCAAATTTCAATGGTAAATTTTGACTACCATTAAATTTTCAAAAATATATCAAATGATGAAACAAAGTTGAACCAAAATTATCAGTACTTTATTCTGAGTAAAAGGTTTTTTAAAATTTTTAATTTGCTCAATTAGGAGGAAAGTTATAACATTTTGCACAAATGCTTGTAATCACAAAAATGTACATGTTTAAAGTGCCATCTGGGGACCTCTCTGCCACACGGTAAGAAAGTTTTCTTTTCTAAAATTGGTTTTGAACTCTCTAATCATGTATAAATACTTGTATACTTGTGCAAAACATAAAAAATATTAAAAATGGTGCAACACAACCCTTTGTTGAAATAGCATGGAATGACCCTACTGCTTCACCATGAAAGAAGTAAAATCATTGCATTATGTGGGCAAATTCATGTACTGCTACATCAAAATTTTTAATCAAGAAACTGTATTAAAATTTAGACCCCCTATTTTTATAAAAATAACACTCACCAAAAAAAAATTATATGAAAGAATTTAGCATTTAATTTTATCAAATTGGATGAAAGTGTCTAAAACCAGCTCAAAAAACAATGTCAACTAGGAAACACCCTATATACAACAGCTCAAGAACTGAAATACATTAAGGAAGACTAGGGAGGGTTGACCATAGGGAAGGGTTGGTTTTTTCTTTTTAAGCTTTTCAAATCTTCCAACAAATGACAGAACTTTCTGCATCTTTCATTTTATATTTTCATCATCAAAAAGTAAGTTTTTTTGTTCCTATATGTAAGCTTTTTAGTAAATAGTTTTGCTTAAACATAAGAATTTAAACTAATATGCTAAAAGTTCAGCTTAGCTACATAACTACTGTTTCATTATTTTTCAAATCATACCTAATTTAAGTTCTCTGAAATCAAAACTAACTCACTACTGAGGGAGGCTTGACCCATGATATGTAAGGAAAGCTTAACCCATTGTTCAAAACTTCCTATAATTATAATGAATTCATATGAGTATTAACTTCCTATAATTATAATGAATTCATATGAGTATTAAATAAGTTTAGCTATTTTTAAGAAATATTTACACAATTTTAATATAATTTAACTTCATAAATACCTAATTTATGGATCAAATATTCTTTTGACAATGAAATGTGCAGATATTGTTTTATAAGATGTTGGTAGTGTGCCGAATTAAATTAATTCACCAAATGAAGCCATAATTAAATCCCCCCCTCCGAAATGGAATTGGGGCTTGGAAATTCTAGACCGTGCTCACCTGTTAACCTTTGAACGTGAAATATGGCAGGGGTCGCCAGAACAATGGATGTCGCGAACCCCGTGCCACCAAGTCTGTCAGGTTGACAGTTAAAAAGAAAGGCTAAGTTGGCATAGACGGCCCTGAGTGATCGTGTGAACGTCAGCTTCCAGACATGAGGGGAGTGTCCCCTAGACTTACTGGCATGAGTCTCTGGACAAATGAGACTCAAGGAAAATGACATCACGGATATTAAAATCCAATAAAAAAAATAGAGAAAATTGTCTCCTGGTGGCGCGTTTTCTGAGGGCAACCAGAGCAGAGTTTTCGAGAGCAGATAAGATCTGATCTTCGACAAGAGAGCCCGTCTTTTTTTTAAAAAAAGGGTGCTTCTCGGGCATAGGCCCTGTGCCCTTGTTTTTGAGCAGAAGCCTTCTGTGAAAGTTCCTAAGTACGGGAACAGAAGAGAGATTGAGGACCCTGTAAGACTCGATCCACATAGACTACCACTAGTCTGAAATTTAGACCACCCGGGTCTTAGCATTTGCCATGACAGGACGTCACCGCATCGTGGACTGACGTCAGCTTCATCCCGAAGCTTCACGAGATAGTTCATCCTGAAACCTCGCCAGAGAACCACCTCTCATAGACTTTCCACAGGAAATTGATTTGGACATTTTCTTTGAACACGTCAGAGTGACCTTAGCGGACTATTCGCCTTACTTCAGATTTGGGTACCTTTGTGACCTAACTTGTATATAACCGAAGTCAATAAAAAATTGAAGTCACTCAAGAGTTATTTGGCTGTGATCGGAAACCCACATTACCCACTACGCCACAGTAGCTATGATTTCAAAACTATATTTAGAAAAATGCAAGCTTACTTAATTTAAATGCATCCACAAATAAACAAATATTTATTTTAAGATGGTCTGTGTTCTAAATGCTCAAGTTTACATCTATAAAAAGAAGACTAGATTTTTGAATTGTGCCCCTTTACTATAATCTCTAAAACACCACTTCATAATAAAAACCTCTCCCCAAAGTACAAGAAACAAGAATTTCTTTCCGAAAGAGATTTTTTGCTAAATGACCAATGGACGAACAGACACACTCATTTATTATGTTAAAATATTTTGCCTTATGTATTTAACTATAGTCTACACCTTGTATTCAAACTGTTTGTTTGCAACTTTTCTAGCAGATGGTCAGAGAACTACTGTTTCAGCCTTGCAGAGTGAAGAAAAACATGATGTGTTGAATTTCTGTATTTGCGACTGCATAACACATTTCTTCTATAAGGTTTCTTAGTTAGAAAACTTTTGTATTTTAAAGTAGAAAATTTGATAATGCAAATGTTCTCCTTTGGAAAAAGAAATCCAAAGAAAATTTTTACATTTCACCCAGTGCTAGAAATTCCTAATACTGATCTATGATTTGCGAAACTATGACAGTGTGGATTTTCTTTCTTCCATTAAATTTCATGGTCACCTTTATTTAATACCATCCAGAATTTTTAAATATATTTGTGCACTTATTATTTTATCTACCCAGAGATTGAAGATGCATCTGTCACATCAGAGAAGGTTATTATAAAGTTAATGAATCCATTATCAGTAAGCGAAACTACGCAAGTTGCACCAAGAATTTTTGATTTTTCTGACTATAAGTGCTATTAACTGCTTAATTCTTAAAGCTAGTGCTACTCTATTTTACCAGTTACTTAGATTTAAACAAGTGGGTCTACACTTCCTTAATGTGGGTCAAATCTTCCATATTTGGGGAGCCTTAACCCACAAATTGCTCTTCTTTAAAATCAATTATTTTCTATTTTGGTGTGAAACATACTTTAGTTGTATTTTTATTTTAATAATAAATTGTATGGCTTTTTTCTTTTAAATGCATCAAGCATGTTTGTGGGTAAAAAACTTTTTTTTTTAAAATTAGATTTGTAAAAAGTGGATCAACCCTCCCCAGTCTTCCCTACATGAAAAATGCACATAAAGAGCTCAGCTTTCATACACTTAATTTTAAAACCAAGTGTGTGTAATAAAATATATAAAACTGCAACTATAAATAAACATTTTATATTTTCAGAGAAACTGGAAAAAAATATAAGTAGTCGCGCAATGTATATTTTTAAACTTATCTATAACACACAGTCAATAAAGTTTATTCACAATAAAGCAAAACATATCAAGTTTTGTCAGCATACAAATCTTACTAAAATAGAAAATTCATATGTGTATAATACATATGGGAAATCATTTTCAACTGTCAAAACAGTTACTAAATGGCATGAACAAATCTGCCTGCCACATGACGGACACCCTGCAAAAGTTCTCTCCTAAATGATAAGTGAAGAAAGACATGTTTATATGAACGTCTAGACTTCTTATTTTAAATGTGAATCAAGGAAAACTTGAGCAATGTATATAAGCACAAATAACACAATAATGTAGCATACAGCTGTTCCAAGGATATGCTGCATCCCTTTCATCAGTGTAAGTGAAACAACAAACCTGAAGTCCAAAAGAAGAATGAGTGAAGTTGTTGGTTCTCTTGCACTGATGAATGGGATCCAGCATATCCTTAAAACAGCTGTACATTACATTATTCTGTTAGTTGTGCTTATATACATTGCCAAAGTTTTCTTTATCCTTTGCACAAAGTGTATATTACTTATATGTTAACATGCTTCATGAATTAAATATTGCTAAAAGAAGAGCAGCCTCTTATGGTACCTAATGAGTCTCACATAAATAACTAGAATGAATTACCTAATGCTGCCCAGGTCTTAAGTATACATCTGTTGTGTAAATACTACAAATGAAGATGAAAATAACACAACATATTAACCATATGAATTCTGTTCACAATTTGTTTGAATGAAAATTTTTCAATCTTTCCAATGGTGTGAAGATGAAATCTGTATAATAAAATTTTTAAGTCTCCATTTGTGTAAATATCAACCAAAAACATTGTAAATCGGACTAAAGCATAAAATAACTAAAAAACTAATTTTAAATTTAAAATAATATTGCTGAAGTGCACCTACTCGGGTCCTGAAGTACCTATGGATCAAATTTTATGGTCGTATAATGCTTGGATTTTCTGCTACAGCACAAACACATGCACACACACACAGACATCTTCCTTTTTAATATTATATTTAAAAATAGGCACATATATTTACCATAATTTTTTAAATGAAACTATACTCTATAAATAAGCAAAAATATTATACTTTTGATATTGCAGACCCTTCACTGCAGTTTTCCTCATCTTCATCTGATTCAGAGTCTGTAAAATTTGAGGTTATATTTTTTAGGTACAAACGAGTAGCTTCACATGTTTGTTTCTCAAGAACGCACAGCCTGACAATAGCAAACACTACAAAAGAAGATGGATTGCTTCGAACAGCTAAGAAAGGAGGTTGTAGGACAGGAAGCTCAGCAGATTCACCCTAAAAAATACAAATTAAACAAATTTTAAGATATAGAAATTAAGAACCTGTATAACATTTCATTTGATAACAAAATACATACACACTCATAATACAGTATAGGACTAATTACCTAGAATTCCACAATCCAAAAGGACTTAAAATCCATAACTTTTTATGGTTCTTTCTTTTTTGTAATGCACATTCCTACACAGTTTTGTAGGACTGCGACACAATCACATGTGAAAAAAGAAATTTTAATTTCCTTTCTTCATGATATCTCACACTCTGCAGATGAATTGTTGTAACCAAGGAAGTTTTAACAGGAGACAGTATATGAGGAAAATCTTGAAGCATTGCGGCCATAGAAGTAAGGTCAAAAAACATTCATTTCTCCACAAGACGTGTTATAATGCATTTTATACCAAAAATCAAACTTTTACATAGCAGTATGCATGCTGTAAGTAAAAGTGGTAAAACTGTGCATTTTACTAAGAGTTTTTCACAGCAGAAAACCAGAATTTTTGGGTAGATCTTGACGAACTTTGAGCTAATGATAGCAACTAAAAATTGGCACTGTTTATGATAAATATAGAACTTTTGTAGCAGTATGTATCAGCTGCTTAGTGAAAATAGTGTAACTTGTCTCCTTGCTGAGAATTTTTCACCATGACAAATTGGAATTACCAACTATTTTTATGAATTTTACATGCAAATGATAGCAAATGAAAATTGACACAATATGGCACAATTTATACCCAAAATCAAACTTTTGTAGCAGTTATATATTAGTTGTTAAATAAAAATGGAGCAGCTTTGCATCTAAAAATTATTTATGTGATAAATCAGAATTTCTATTTGGGCTGCAGCCCTACATGATAAGCTTAGGTAAAAGCTGGAATTTCACCAGTTTAGGCAAAAAAAAAAGATTTTAGAGACTTTACACCAACAAAAGATACTTTATGAGACACTTTTAGTAAATAGCAAAAATGTCCGTATTTCTGTAAGTACTGTGCTGCGATTCACCAGTACAGATGTAGAAAGAAATGGTACTTTGTGCCAATTCTGAAAGAAGCCATTGAGGAAATTTTTAGAAGTGGAACTTTTAGGGAAAATAACATAATAAGCAGAAAATCATAATAAATTTATATTTTTTTAATGCCTAAATTATAATAGATAATCATATAAAGCTTTATGTTACAGATGAAAATGTGTAGTCAGTTTCATTTAATTTTTTTCTGTGAAATCTCTTTTCTGTACGTATGCTGTATTTCCAATTGAAATCCCAGACTTTTTAAAACAGACCTGAAATCCGTAAAATTCCGAAATCTGGGACAATGTCATTGGTCTAGAGAGGTTTCCGGATAATCATTCCTACACTGCACTTGTATAAGGAAAGTATTATGCAGTCAAGGCTACACATACCACTCTAGTAGGGAGGCCATGCAGCCAAAGGCGTTCAGCCCCCTTACTAAAAAAAAATATTGAGCACTTTTGACTACTCTGTTAGCATTATTAAACACTGTTAAAAAAAATCTTATAACACTTAAATGTGCATGAACATGGAGTGACCCTAATCAATTTATGTTTTGCAATGCTTAACATAACAAGTTGACTTGAATAATCTTATTTAGCGCACACTTTAAATTTTAAAAGACTTTTTAATAAATTGATTGGAAAAATATGCAAGATTTAAAAACCAGTACATATGTGAACAGTAACTTTGACCCCCTTGTTCTTTTTTACAAGTATGCCAATTTAGAATTTCATTAAGGTCAATATTAATGTTTAGTAAGGTAGCTATGACTATAAGGTACAATGGGGGTCAATTTTACCTGTGAAAATTTCCCCAATTTTTATGAAGCTACAAAATTTACATTAAATTCATGTACATTCAATACAGACAAATGAAATTTTAATTTAAAAAAATTAAGCAAATACATTTTAAAACTTTTAAGAACTAAACCTTAAATAATGAAAGCGTTCACTATTACAAATTTTCTACAAAACAATGTGTATTAAATGGTAAAATTGTTAACAGTGATAATGTCATCTACAAGCAGATTATCTGATATACAAAAATCACTCTCATCTTACAACCGGTTGGCATCTTTTGCAAGATCAGATGAATCAGATGAGAAATCAAAACCTTTATTAGCTATAATTTTAAATGGCTTGGGCTTTTGTTAGTATGTTTCACTGGGTTCTCCAGCTTTCATTTTCTGTTAAAAAAAATGTTTTTCAATACTGCTACAGCCTTCTTTGTAGGCTTAACAGTCAATGACTTAATGGTACTTGACATGTCAGCAGCAAGAACTGCTTTGCCAGAGCTCACAACAATCTTCCATTTTTTGGAAACAGGACCAATCAAATTCTTTTGCAAAAATTTTAACTAACACAACACATTAACCCATGCATTGAGGAAATGATGAATCACTTTTGGGAAATTTGTAAATAAAATGGTAAAAATTTTAATATATATATATATATATATAAGAGGGTCACACTGAAATTTTTGAGACAGGGGCAGATGATATGCACTAGAAAAAATTATTGGTAGAATATTTTAATTTGAACTCTTATGTCAGCAGACGATAATTTGTGGCAACAATTACAATTTAGCTATCATAAAATAAATTTTGAAAGAAAAGAAAATGGAGTTGACGTGAGAGCATTATCAAGCTTTGATTTTCTATGATTTTAAAATGGGGTTAAATCAAGAAGAATGTCTTCAACGTCTACAATTAGCATATGGAAATAATGCTCCATCTCATGCCATTGTATTGGTTTACAGAGTTCAGAAAAGGTCGAAATTCTCCCCTGGATGAAGAACACACAGGAAGATCTTTATCAGCTGTAATGCCAGAAAATATGTCGGCCATTCGAAAAATGTTAATCAATGATAATCGCTGTACCTACCAAATGATACAGAAGGAACTTAATATTAGATCCACAGCTATACATAAAATTACTCATGAAGAACTGCATATGAAAAAATTAGTTGTCCTTGGGTCCCCCATAATTTAACAGAACACCAAAAAGTGGAGTGTGTCAGAATCAGTAAAGAAACCCTAAAAATACTTAATGATGGTGGACACCGCATTATTTTTAAAATCATAACTGGTAAAGAAACGTGAATACCATTTTTTGATGTTCCAACACATCAAAAAAGTAAAGTATGAGTCTTTGAAGATGACCCCAAACCAATAATGGTGAAAAGACAACGAGCAATGAAAAAAGTAATGTATGTCGTGTGCTTCGGAAGTACAGGCTAGTCAAAGTCATAAACCTAGAGGGACAGAAGACAGTTGCAGCTAACTGGCACACCACTAAATGTCTTCCAGAAATTCTTCAGGAAGTGAATGTTAGGGGACTCATGCTTCACCATGACAACACATCTTCTTATTCAGCAAGAATGACAGTCGAATTTCTTGAACAAAAGAAACCTCAAAATGATAGAACATCCACCTTATTCTCCTGATCTTGCTATGTGTGACTTCTGGCTATTTTTTAATCTAAAACAAAATTTATGTGGGCGTTGTTTTCAGTCCAAAGATAAGATTAATGAGGTTATAAAAGCATATTTTTCATTGATTCCAAGAAATGGATGGCTTAAAGCATTTAATCTTTGAAAAATTCACCTACAAAAGTGCATTGATGTTGGAGGAGAATACTTTGAACACTCCTAAAAGTTGATAAGTTTAACTTGTACCACTTAGCCGTATCTCAAAAATTTCAGTGTGACCTTATATATATTTCTTTTCCTAAAATGTACAGGACATAAAGAAGGCATTTTATTGCACTCTTTTTTATTAATTAATATATAAGTATATATAATTTTTTATTAATTTATTATCAATGTTACAACCTTTTCAAAAAATTAATTTTTTTGTTTGAAGTTTTTTTCTACAAAATGAAGTAATGTTAAATATTCATTAATATAAGTAAATTAGACCATATTTGACCCCCTCCCTCCCCTAGGTATTACCACTTTTTCTGCTCACTAAAAGTTTTTTCAATTTTTTTTTCAAAATTTTCTTGTCTAAGTTATAAAAATTTTATAAAGTGATTAAATTCATTTTTTAATTTCACAATATATGCACTACAAAGTAAAAATATTAGGTTATGACATACATTAGAGTTTTTTTTTATTTAAAACCACAAGTGACAGTCAAAAATCAAGTTTGTAAGCAAAATTAACCCCATGGGATAATGCTACCCCTGTGGGGTCAGAATTACCCTAGTTGACGGCACATGCATTCTAAAATTGTCATTTGCTCCCTAATGAAAAATTACCCATAAAATGATTTAAATTACTTATAAAATGATTTTTTTTTCTTTTAAATATTGGGACATTTTTTTTAGTGTTTGAGCTCAAAGTCAATAGAGTTTCAGTGCTCACAGATTGTAACATACCAAATTTTATTTGAATTGCTCTAATCTGCTTGAGAAATATTGTATCCATACACAAACATCACTCTACTAAAAGAATATTTTGGATGAAAATTATATGAAAAATGTATTGGAATTTTTAAGGCAAGAACTTTCTAAACATCCATTCTATACAAGGGTTATGAACTAGTTGTAAAATGTTATTATAATTTTCAAAGAGTAAGGCAGATAAGAAATTAGTTGGTCTTCATAGTAACATCAGAACTTGTGGAGAATATTCAAGCTCTAGTGATAACAAGGTTTCATGTGAGATCTCAGTACGTACAAGTCATGCTTGATCAATAGAAACCCATAAGTTTGTTGAACAATCAACAGAATAACTGATATGCAAATTTAAATGTAACCAACAGGTGCAATTGCATCCTTTGTATGCTCCTTGTACGTGGCCATGAGTATTACTCTGGTATTAATAAGGTTTTATTGATGCCATAAATCTTACATCCAAAGCTTCTTACATCTAGAAGAGTGTATGTATTTTTACTAAAGACATAAATTTAAGACTCATATTTATGTTTGTTTATTTGGCAAGTTAGCAGTTATGTGACCATGATGCTCAGAAATGTTCTTTAAGCTTGCTCATGCTTGTCACATTCTATCAGAACTTCCTAAATTCATACAAGACCTAAACTTTGGAGACTTTTGAGACACACTTTAAGATCCAAGAATAGATAAAACATATTACATTACATAATAAAATTAATTACAACTCATTATAAGGAATTTTTATTTTCTAAGTCAAATAAATTATAAAAGTATCTAGTATTATTTTTATCAACACAAGAGCAATTCTATCTCAAAATAATTAGATTCTTACCTTAAGTCTGGGTTTATCTTTTGGTTTCACTTTTAACTTATTTTTACATTTTTTGTTTTCAGACTTTTTCCTGCAAGACATAAAAGATTCCAATTCATAAAACCACTCAATTTCATTCATCATTACACTGTGTTTCCCTTTGGCTAGAGATCTAACTCAAAACAGAATATCACACATAAAGAGGCCTAAAAGTGGTCAAACAGGATCCAATTAATAAGCATAACTTACTCCATGCTGAGAAAATAGCTCAAATTCCAGTTTGTTTTTACACTCCCAATTAAATATATTTTTATCACCACAAGAGATTGCACAACAACTTGCTAACAGAACTCTTCAAAGAAATGTGTAAACAGAAAAACGTGGAGATCTAAACAAGGTATTTGATTTTAGCTGATGTTTTTTCAACTTATAGTGAAAGATAATTAATAATTAAATCGAAGACCATGAGCTCATTTAGTACATTAATTTTTAAACTATAATCAGGATCATGGCAATACTTGAGAAAATGTATTTTTAATAATTATTACCTTGCAAAAAAACTTATCAAAAGATTGTGGAAATATAAAATGCTTCATAGTCAAACTTAAATTTAATGATTAAAAATTTATATTTAAACTTTTATAATTAAAAATTTATAACTTATACAGTCAGTCCTAAATGGATTTAATTATATTTGTAAATGTTATAACAAAAATGTTATAGAAAAAAAAATATTTTTTTACTTTCTAATTTAAGAAGAAATGAATTCACTTTACTACAACTATAGATTATTGCATTTTACATGAGCTTTAGCTCAATAAGAAAGAAAACTTAGAAAATGAACAAAATAATAGGGTTTGTAAACAGTTTTTCAATACAATATTTTTTTAATGGATTGGCTTCATTCAAGCCAACATTGAGTTCAAAGTGTTTTAAGTTCTGGGTTAAATTAATGATATCTGTATTTTATGACTTTTATAATAGATTTTTAAAACATCTCACAATATAACAGACTCAGCCTTGAAAATTTTTTACTCATTCAATTCATATGTATCATCTCACCTTCACATATAGCATATAACAAATTTAAAGTCGTTTAGTCAAATAATTAAAATATTTCTCTAAGAAAATGACAAGAATGAATATAAAAAATTTTTAATACAAGTTTACATAGACTGGAAGGGAGGTACTAGAAAAACTAGCAGACACCTAATTTTTGAATATTTTAAATAAACAATAATTTTTGCATTTATATACTGATTTTGTAGATCCAATTAACTTTACATGGAGAGGTTACTATAACTCATGTATTAAGATTTTTAAATCTGTCAAGTTTATTTGGCATTGAAACATGCATTGTAATATTTTTAATTATTTTCAGCTATATACTGATCGAAGCTCTTAGTATTTTAAAGAAATGTGAATATAGTTCCTGTCACTACTGCTTAGGTCTTAATAATTAAATGAACATTTTGGATGAATCATAAATCAAAAATAAAATCATTTACACAGTATTAGTCACACTACCTATACACAGTCTGCATTTAGAAAATTTCTAAATAGAGAAATGGGTGGATTAAAAGTTTTTATCTGGGCTAATGAAGATAAATTTGTAATGTTCAAACAAACCTTACTTCGGATCTTTCAAAATGTAATCTAATATGCAAATAACTTATTTTTTATTAGTTTGTACATACAGGTAAATATTAAAAAATCATGAGACTTATAAAGAAATGCTTAAAGGAGCGCTTATATTGTAAATTTATAGTATATAAATGCATGTCATTCTTAATTTAACAGATTAAATCTAAACATGCACATTTTGATTTTTCTTACTTTTGGTCAGAAAACTGCCTAAACATTTCATGAA
Source organism: Amaurobius ferox (assembly GCA_951213105.1). Lineage (NCBI taxonomy): Eukaryota > Metazoa > Arthropoda > Arachnida > Araneae > Amaurobiidae > Amaurobius > Amaurobius ferox. The sequence goes on along the minus strand of OX578136.1, from coordinate 54,989,823 downwards.
ATTCAGCGCGAAGAATATCTTCACTAATTTCTCCAGATTTACAATGAGGTCCGCAACGCATATTCACAATATTTAGACGAGAAACATGTTTTGGAGAAATACATTGAATGTCAGGTGTATGTTGTACATCGGCGGCCGCCATGTTGTTTGTAGACACTTAGACTTAAATCAGACCGGTATTAATTTCTGATATATATATATAAGCAGTTTAACCATGTGAAACAATCCGAATCATAATTAAAGTAAATATTCTAATATTTAATAACGTTAGTCAATTTTTAAAGACCACATAAACTTTTACGTTTCATATTGAAACAAATAGCAGACTATAGCATAGTAATCACATTTCTTTTGTGATGCCAACTTTTTCAATAATAAATTGTACACTGTTTAACTTAAAGGGGCTTTTACCATGGTTAGCCGTGGAGGTAGTAGGTTGTGCTGTAATGAGGAATGGCGGAAGCCGAGGTGTTATTTGAACGCGCGTATAGTTTTTTGTAGAAATTTTAGAGTGGGAATAATATAAATTTATTATTCTATATTGTGAGTTTTATTTTTGAGAGGTATGGCGAAACCTCCTAGTTGTGCGGAAAAACGGAAGGGAACTAACAACGAAGTGCCGGAGGTAAGTCGGCGAAAAATTTTTAGTGATGCTGGCCTTTGGAGAGGTAACAACCTATCTGACAGAGAAAAAATTGAAATTGCTTTCCAAAATGGAGCTACTGAAGCAAAAATAGTCTTAACGGGGACAGTGAAAAGGATTCCATTTCACCCAATTCTGTGCAAAAAAGAATTGCAACAAGAAGATATTCATAGATATAAAAAATATATTCGTAACAAGAAACGACAACGTAGCAGTTGTAGTCAAAACAAGCGAAAGCGCTGCCCGAATATTGGAGAAGAAAAGTTTTTGTGGAGTACCTATAAGTGCAAGAATAATTGAAGAGTTTATCTCTACTAAATGGATAATACGAGACATACATCCAGAAGTGAACCTGGAAGAAATTTCTGAAGAACTCAGGGAACAAGAGATAAATCGGAGCGAATTAACCCGATTCACTAAGCCTAAGAGTACAGAAAAAATACCAATAGTTCTATTACATGAACTAGGCAAAACAAGCAGAAATCATGTGAATATTGGCTATACAAGGTATAAAACTCTCCCATATATAGAAAGCCCAAAAATATGTCTAAAATGCTTAAAATTTAACCATTACAAACACGAATGTGAAAGTGAAACTACAACGTGCTATAAATGGGGAGATCAGCATGAAGTTGCAGAGTGCTTAGCGGAACACCCAAAATGCTTTCGATGTGGGGGAAAGCACATGGCGACAAGTAAACAATGCCAGGAAATAAAAAAACAAACGGAGATACAGACAACTATAAAAGCTAAGAACATCTCTTATGGTGAAGCAAAAAAAAGAATAAATAAAAAATTAGAATACGCTACAGTATGCAGAGGAAAACAAAAATCGGAAAAAGAAGTGAAAGAAGATGACGAAAAGAAACAAAAGCAACCGGAACTCACGGAAATCATTAAGAAAATAAATGCAGTGGTAACAGACCTGGAAAAGCCAAAGACGGAAGAGATCCGAGATGAGTGGATCCGGCAATACTTCACAAAGCTAGACAAAAATATATGTTTAATCGCAAAGAAACTTGAAGAATTGGTAAAAGCTCTAAAAAACAAAAATGAAACTGAAAGCGACATGGAGGAAGACAAAACAAGTGATGATGAATCAGCTAATGAAAGCGATGGAAGTGGAAAAAACGAAAAACCAAATAACCAAAACACAAACGAAAGTGGAAGATGAACCAAAAAAAACTGAGATCGAAAATAATAAGAAAGAGAAAATAACTGATCAAAAAAGAAGTACCACACAGAACCTCTTAACAAGCCCCCAGGTTAGCGTCCCTCGGACCAGTGGGGTCAACTTCCCTTCACGGGGAAAAGGAAAAGAAACAGTAAAAACTGAAATTCTAAGTGAGAAAACTATAAATGAGATAATAAAAAGTAATAAGCAAAAAAGAAGATCCGCTCAGGATTTCTTAAATAAACCCCTGGCTAATCTACCAGACTATTAGAGTCAACATCCCCTCACGGGGGAATGATGATTTAGAGTGTATCAAGATCTCCTTTAGCGGAAGTGCGGCTGAGAGGGTTAAAACACAACCTCGCTCCTGGTGCAGTAAGTAGGCTGTATCCTGTTTTTAGTCCTTGTTTCTGGTTCTTTTGTTTTCGAACTGTGAGTTTGTTATTTGCAATTTGTTTTGGACGTCTTGTTGGATTGTTTTTCTCTCCCCATAGTTTGGAGAGAGATGTGTATGGAATTCGATCTTCTTATGCTTTAGTTCCCTCGAGGCAAAAGGCGTAGTGCTAAGCCTCATGTTTTCCCCTCTTCCTGTGAGAGAGTGATTATGATTATGATTATGGCGGAAGCCAGTGACTACTTAGGAAAAAGGAAAGCAGATAATCAAGACAGTTCCACTGTGGTTCCAACGAAAGGAAAGATAAACGAAGCGAGGAACTGTGTGAAAGAAATATGACTGGGTAAAATAAGCTAGACTTGGCGTTTGAAAATGATGCCACGCAGGCACTCGTGCACGGAGAAAGAATATCGCAATCAAACCCAATCGAATTCAGAAGGAAAATGATCAGTGCAATGACCAAAAGCCAACGGCTAAGACATAAGTTCTTTTTGCAGGCGAGGTGTCTTTGCTACTAATAACTATTATCATCTCTCTGGTCGTGTTATCTACAGGGAAGACAAGCTAGGAAGAGGAGGAGGGATTCTGAATGCTATAGCTTGCAGACTGAACTCCACTCTTGCCAATATTCCTAATACCATCCCGTCCAAATCTGGCTTAACGGAATGGCGGTGACGATTATAAACGTCTACCTACCAGGAGGTGATTTTAACCCCAGCTGGTTCAACAATCTGATTTCAAGAATCTAGACGCCGTTCATCATCATCGGTGATTTTAATATCACTGTCAACCCAATAATCGGCACCCTGCCAGCTTATCAAGACTCCCCAATTGGATACGAGACGCAAACCCGGTACGACGTACCAGCGATGGATCCGTTATTCATTGTCGATCGTCTCTGCGGACATTCGGCCACATCCCAAACATCAACATACATAGAAAAGACATCCAGTGGGTGAAGATCCAGGAAATATAATTCACCAGAAATCTACGTTTCCGAAGTCATCTAGTATCCCTAAAAGGCGACACTTGCTAATAACCAACGCTACTATTAGAAGCTTATTTGACTACTCAAGTCCGAATCTCAATAGCGCAAGTGACATGGACAAACGGATTCTTGAAGTTGCTTTCAATGCAGTGATCAGACTTGCCACGGCCCTCCCTAAATGTGCCCCCATCCCAGTCATACACAGGGAGACTGGTCAAGGAGGATTTGTGATCAAAATGAACCAGCTAAGCATGTCGGCTCTGATAAAGCAGATTTCTACAAGACCAGGTCCATCTCTGGGAGAAACGCTGAAAAAGATCCGGAGGATGCAAAGGAAATCCGCTCACAGCAGCCTCACAAAGGAAATCATGGAGGTTCTATGGTGAGAACATTAAGGTGGACTCGGTCCTCAAAACCCTTGGATTGGCGACATTGAAAGCAAGGGGGAAATCAGGTTTTATGCCCAGGACTATCCAAGACAAAAAACTTCAGGAAAATTTAGTAAGGAAGCGTACATACATTGGATCAAAACTGATTTTCCTGGACACATTCTGACAGGCATTAAAGGACAACCAAAAAACAGTGATTGCAGCCATCAACATGACGCAGAACAAAGAAATTGTGGCCCTGGTTTCTTACCTTACCATCATTTTCGGAGGCCTACGCAATAGATTTTGCAATTGAGAAACTCATGAACATGGATGGAGACTATATAATTATGACAGATAACCTTTTGGTGATTACAACCTTAAAAACTGAAAGGTATTAACAGAAAATCACGATCATTCGTCTCCTACATCGAAGGTTATCCACCCAGAACATCAGCAAAATTGGAATTATGTGGACTCCGGGCGATATTGGTATAGAGCCAAATGAAAGGGCAGATAGGTTGGCGAGAGAGAGACCATACATTCAGAAGACCTTCAGAAAGATCGCTCCTGAAGACATGGACTCCAAACTAAAAGGTAAAACGAGAGCTGAAATTGACAATATCTAGTTGAACAGAAAGTACAATGGTCAGTACACCCACTTCAACGACAAAAAATACAGCAGATGCAGGTGGACAAGAAACGTGCGGAAGGCAGCCTGATTGCTCGTTGGAGAGCTAAGGTGATAGCCTAAGCCAAAATCCTGCTGTTTAAGATCAACTTGGCCGACTCTTCATTGTGCTCTAGTTGTAACGTCTTGGAGACGAAAAATCATGTATTGCTTTGCTGTGGGAAAAATAAAAACGAGAGGAATTATCTGTTGAATAGACAATCTTCCGCAGAACAATATCTATGAAAAGATTATATCTGTTTCTCAAGCGAGTTTTGAGGACACTTGTGCTTTGGTAGAGTTCTCGATGGCTGTTGGGCTGTTTTCCTAGCTATGGGGTTGTTGGTTGTAGTGAGGGTTTTCCCCTCGGCTTTGCTTCTTTCCCTATGTGTCAATTAGGTGGTTCCGTTGGTGAATTCTCCTCCCTCTGTCTTTGCGTTTAGTTCTTCTGGGCTAGACCGGTGATGAGTAGATTGGGCTACTGGGTATTAGGTGCTGATTTCGCGTCCCAGCGTTATATTAGGACTGTTTCGGAGTCAAGCTGACCTTCTTGGGTTGCAGCAAATACCCCAGTACAGTTTTTCAAATTTCATCAGTACAGTGGGAAAAGAAGAGGCTGTAATTCAAGTGGACATTGGCAATAACAGTAAATAACACTTTCAGTGCAAACAACTTATTGGAAACAACCCAATTTTGTGGAGTAGCAGTCAGTGCCAGATTAATAGAGGATTCTCGAAATACATTATAAGAAACACAGACTCTGAGTTAAAGTTGGAAATTATAGCGGAAGAGCTGGTGGAACAGGGGATACAATGATACAATGGGACAAAATAACAAGATTCACAAAACCAAGAAGTGAAGAAAAAATTCCAATTACTACTCAAAGAATTAGGAAAGAAAAACAGAGTAGAAGCTAAGTTGGGATTCCTAAGATTTAAAACAACAAAATATATAGAAAGCCCAAACATCTGTCAAAAGTGTCATGCTCAACCTCCAACCAGGAGGACTATAATGTCTCGTTTTGACAGGAACCTTACCTTTGACCTGTCCGGCTCGGGAGACTCTGAAGTAGCAACCATAGAACTTATCGTAGTATCTCAAGATCACCGAAACACGCAAGCCCACCACCACAGCAGGATTGAGTTACCAACGGGTTTGACTTATTCGTACTCACATGCAAAATCCTAATCAAAATGCAAATGATGTTTCATTCCAGTGAATTTTTTGGTATCAAAATAAAAAAGTATTTTTTTTTTCTTGAATGGAAGGAACTAGAGACACGAGAATTATACCAACAGATTTATTATTGAATTAAAATGAGGTAAAAAATCCCGAATGCGGTTCGAGAAGCGTGCCGGACTGTTTATCCAGTAAGTTTTCTGTAATAACTGAATTACAATGAAAATAAATTAAAAAGAGAGACCCCGGTTTTGTGTTTCTCTGTGGAACCGATTAAATATGTTATATGTGGAAAAAAGCAACACACGGAAAATTCCATTTTAATCTTACTTAATTAAGATGTCTGTAGAGCGAAACCTAAACGTCGTACGACCATGGAATTTGGTACACAGGTACTTCCCCTCGACGTACATAGGTGCACCTCGGCGTTATTTTTTAATTTCAAATTAGTTTTTCAGTTATTTTATGTTTTAGCCCGATTTACAACGATTTTGGCCGATATTCGCACAAATCGATTCCTTAGCGACATAAAATATTATCATAGAGCTTCAATCTTAAAGCCATTGGAAAGATCGAAAAACTATCTTCCAAACTGTGAATGGTATCCATACGATTATTAGATGTTCAAGAAATATAAACCTTTTTGATGTTTATATTAGGATATACAGAAATTAACTTGCTATTCATCGTTCATTTTCCTTCAGCACTTGCTTTAAATATCACATATTACTCCAGAAAAAAAAAATTATAAACCCATCTGTTGATTAATTATACTTTGTTTTATCCGCAGCATGTCTTTGAGCTAGCCGGCAAGCGGACTCCGTCGCTCTTCTGCCAATTGAAGCCACTCACCACACACAACGGAGTGGAGGAGATGGAATAGTATTCTTTTTCCAAAGCTGTTGTACTTCAAGAGATCAAAATGGGTTTCGGCGTTCATATTATTTATTAGTGGGCACTCATTTAGGACTCGAGCAACGTCGACTAATTCTATCTATTTAGAATATAAAAATCAAAGAAAAGATGTAAGAAAACAAATAGACCACTCACCAAGCTTTACTTTCCCCCTTGTTTAAAATATAATTAAGAAAAATGTGTATTAACTAAAACGTTTATTTACAAGCACAGCATAAACAGGAATACTATACAGCAAACAGTTCAATAACTTTCTCACAAAATCACTAAACATCTGTCAGGTATAGTAAATCAGCAATTAAATGCTCAGCTAATTTTCAATATTATTCTCAAAACATTGACATGTCTCATAATTCAATGTAGCTCATATCACATCAACTGTCCCAATTGAGCAATGATTCATTTTATATACTCTCTGTAAAATCTTGTGGAAGGGGCTCATATTTCATAGACTATTCGTTATTTCAAGGTTCTTGAACATTCAAAATGTCGCCAAATCTGATACGGCAACACTAGATTCACCTCATAGGAATGGTTGCATGCAGTGTTTTTCCCTTTTGGCACTTTAAAAAGATTAATGAAAAACCTGGCTCTTCTTTAGCCAACCTGAATTTTTTATACTTAGGTTTTTGAAATATCATCTCCTTTTCTTATTTTATGGAGAAGCAATTTCATATGATTTATTTATTTAATTTTAAAATGCATTTATTTAATTATGCATGAAAAGTTTTTCATGCATAATTAAAGAATCATGTATGTAAATAATAAATTTAAAATAAGTGCACTCAAAACAAAGTTTTTAGATTTTTATTGTCTTATATTTTATACAAAAATTTTTTTTTTACAAAAATTCAGCTATCACATTGCACATTTTTTGTTCATTCAGCTATAAGAAATTGCTTGTCTGAAATTTTACTCTGTTACAATTCTTCCGCACTGGAGATTTTATTAAAGATATATAGAATCAAACAAGGATGAAGCATTGACAACCTTTATGCTGAAATATCAGTCACAGAAAATGCACAAAATAGCCAAGTCACAGAAAAATTTAAGTGATTTTAAATGCAGAAGTTTCTGCAAAGATAAATCATATCTGCATACAAATTGCGAAATAACAAAATTACTCCAGTAATCCAAGAGTTAGCAATGCACAAAACAATTTCATATTAAAAATATTATACAATTCATCTCAAAATATACTATCATATAATACAGCTAATTATACAATAAAAAAAAAAAGAAAAAGCATAATTTCACAACTGAAAAAATATAGAAAAAGAGATTCTCATTTGCAATTTAATAACCTTAAAATTCATTTTAGCTTGCTTTAAATTAATTCGGCAATAGTTAATATAAAATTAAAAAATATTTCAGTTGTTTTTGTAAAGTATTGACAAAACTATTTTACATACTTCAACTAATCAATAAATACAAATTTCATGCTTCAAATTGCTTGATTTCATTTATATGGAACCCAAATATTATTGCTTAACCCAGGAGAAGAAAAAAAAAAAAAAAAAAAAAAACTAATGCAATACAGTTAAAATACATAAGTCAATCAATCATCACAATTAACTTTTATTCCTTTTAAAATAAATTGCAGTGAATTTTAGCGCTTTTAAATAAAAACACTTTTCAGAATTTCTACTTTTGATTCTGTTTCTTTTTTGGAAGGGGGAGGATTGACGGCAATTCCTGATAATGACATTATCCTCAGTGCCAAAAGGGAAAATAAAAGACATCACTTTAAAAGTCTAGCCTGTTAACCAGTTGTTACTGCAGAATCATAACTACTGCATATGAAAATTATTAATAAGTAGTATTATGGATTATATCAATGTGATGTCATTGGAAGTCTTACGAAGCAATTCCTTTCAGTAACACCATACATTTCAATGGGAAGAAATCTTACCGTAATTTTTTTGATAAATCAACAATAAATATTGATCAATTTCTGAGCATAAACCAATTAGAGGACAATAAGATTGGACATTGCTCCACCCCGCCCTTTTTTCTTCTCATTTGTTTTAAAGATGGCGATGGCAAGTACAAGCACATCTCAAGCAGCTCAACTACGTTGGGATCTGGAGATGGAAAAAAAAAATAGAACTTCTACAAAATTACATTACAGACACCTGTGGGATATAAAATATCCAAATTATACGAAAACACACTAAAGAATGCTTCCTGGAATGAAATCGGCACCATTAAATAGGAGGGGTCAGTATGATTGACGGACGGAATTGCTGAAGTTCGGCAATAAAAACTGTCCTATGTAATAACATCATTACTGTGTCAAAAATCTGACAAAATTCCTCACTTCTTTAATACAATGCTATTGGCACTAAATATGTGTCAATGTAGTGTTTTCTAATAAATATGCCTCTATTCAAATACATATATACATATATATATTTTTTCCGAGTTGCAGCTTCTCACTTTTCGACTTTCAAATTATTATTATTATAATACAATGCTATTGGCACTAAATATGTGTCAATGTAGTGTTTTCTAATAAATATGCCTCTATTCAAATACATATATACATATATATATTTTTTCCGAGTTGCAGCTTCTCACTTTTCGACTTTCAAATTATTATTATTATTATTATTATTATTAATATATATATATATATATATACATATATATATATATATATATATATAAAATAGTCATTTAACAGTAGTCATGAAAACCTTTCTGGTGCAATGGTCCTTTATTTATATGTTCAATGTTTCAAAGGATATTTTAGTAAATACTGCACAAACTTATAGTGAATATGGGTTTGTTTGCTCATTAGCCTTACATTTTAGGTGTCTTCTTTTACCTGGTTTTGATGTTGCCTATTGTAGAGTTAAAATTTCTTAGAAAATAGAGAGAACTTCAAAATTTTCAGAAAGAGGGTTAAAATTTTACTTTACACTAACTCATTTTTATAAAGTGATTGGACAAGAGAATGAGAAGATACTGTATTTAGTTATTGCTTTGCTTAGATCATGTGATTTCAGCTTTAAACTTGTAAAATTTCAAAAATGAATGCGAAATATAAAAAAAATGTATACCATTAAAGTTACAATCATGTATAAATTTATTCTTATTTCTTATATATTGAAGTATACATTTCATATTCCACAGAAGTATACATAATAGTTATTCCTTTAATTCAATAGTAATCCCATTGATTCTTAAATCACATATTGAAAATCCCTATCATACAAGAAATTATTCAGCTAATTACAAGCATAACTGAAACATGGAATGTGCAAATGATAGACAAATATTAAATTTGTTCAAAACACTCCTAACATAATTATTTTAAATAATATAAAAATATTGCTATAAGCATGAAACATTTTATGAAAAAATCATCAAACTTTCAGAAAAAAGCAGATGCAAATTTCTCCTAACACAACAAGCATAATACAATATATACAAAATTAGATTATGTTTAAAAAGTAACATTCATTTTATAAAATACATATTTCAAAACTGTACAATTCGAAGACATCTTAAATGACATGTCTTGCTAAGAATTCATAGTATTAATCTTCAGTCAAATGAAAATGCATTAAAACTAATCTGGAACTGCATTAAAACAATTTAGAGAAATAAAAACCATATTTTAACATATAAACACAAAAAGAATCTCATTGCAAAATACAGATGTTCCTTTCACAAATATTAGTAAATTACAAAAGAAAAGTAATACCATCAATCTATTGATTAAATATAAAAAAATCGAAGATAATTTACAAGGAATGCAATATCACATATTAATCCTATAGTCCAAGGCTGTATAACCAGTAGCATTAGAATTTATTTTAATCCATAAACTGGTGTACTTATATACTTAACTATAATAAAATCTTAATGGAAAAATACACTTTAACACTGGCAAAATAACTTTGAAATCATATTTTCTTATTATTGCATGTAAAACATTTTTGGGAGAAAAAAAAATGGACCATAAAATTAATTTGTGGAAAATGTGTCAAAATGGCTTCAAAGTTGTGGAATACCAGCTCTAATTTAGAAAAAAAAAAAAATACTCACTTGCATTTTTGTTAGGGTTTTGTGTACTTTTCTATATTTTTGTTTTATTCTATTCTGTATTTTGTAGTGTTAGATAAATGACATTTAAAATTTGAACAATTTTATTTTCTTAACATTAGTGAAATATATTTAATGCACTTCTATAATATTTTTAATAAAGTATTTTTGATGAGCACGGCCCAAAAAACTTTAATAGAAATTTGGTTTGAGTCTCTGTAGACCTACCTCTTCAACAACTTCAATCTTGTAAGAGTCTGGCACATAATAAGTATTATTCACATAAGTTCAAAATGCAAAGTCTTACAAGTGGGGCAGCATTTGAGAGCAACTTGTTGGAGAAATAATATCCCAATAATTTGACATATTAATACCTAAAAATAAAACATGTCATAAAATATATTATGCACAAAATTATTTTCGAAATACCTTATTTTCACAAGCGATGTTATATTTAAACATCAGTATGCAGAATATATCACTTGTCAATTGAAACTAGGATTTCTCAGATGGATTGCATAGATGCATATATACATGGAATCTTTAATTTCCATGCATTAATTAGCTGGCATGTCGCAAAACCCTGTATTATCTAGCGTGTCACAAAACTTAATGTTTAATCTTATTCTCTGGAATGATGAAGGAAATTACTAAGTACTGTATTTCTTTTAAATGTACAAAATCTATGTGACTTTTTAAACAATTAAAACATAACACCTAACTATAATTATTGGTTATAGTTAGGTGTTATGTGTTACAAAAATTACAAAAATATGTTATATTGAATTTGTTTAGTAAACTTAATTATATATATATATATATATATGCAAAACGATCTTTTTTATGATTTTTGATACAACCTCCACTGTTTTTAGTATGTCAGATTTAACTAACTGATTATATTTTAAAATTTGGTGCTCACCAAATTACTCGGCATGCCATATAATGCACAGGAATATGGTACATATAGAAATTATAAAAGGTTTGGAAAAAAAAATTGAGCTTGAACATTCATAAGAATATTTTAGACTTATATGGTGAACTTGATGTTTCAGACAATATATTTGATAAAGGACCATATTACTTTATAACCACACAGTTGGGCTGATACACATTAAAAAATATGTACTAGAAGCAGCACTATTGTGATATACAAAATAGATTTAATACGCCATAGAAGCATTTCATTTTTGATGTATGTATGTGGATAATTTTCACATATATATAGAAATTTAAAAGAACACAATGAAAGATTTGACAAGAAAAACAGAAAAGTTGAGAATATAAACATTTATAAGAATGCCTTAATCTTATGAGGACAACTTGATATGCCACAATTGATTGATATATACAAGCAAAGCTGCATACTGTGGACTCATTTTTAACTATCTTATAATAATGGGACATTATATATATATATATATATAAGCAAAGGTGCATATTTAACTCATTTTTAACTATATTAATTATATCACAACAATGGGAATTATTTCTATAGAAGTTAAGGGAAATTTTTCCCCGGGCTATTTCGCCAAAACAGGAAAAAATAAATACATATATAAATAAATAAAAAATATGAGTTCTATTTTTTGAGAATCCACCAAATTTTAACAGATTAAAATGTTTTACTGAACTAAGCTGCATACCAAATTTAAGATCTTTAGGATATAGGAAAGTATGTTAACAATGCCATCAAAGAAGTTTAGATATAAAGACAAACATACAACCATCGGCCATGGCGAATTTAACTAAGATTTTAAAAAATACACACGATTGTAAAAATGTATGTATTATAATCAATAGTCATTAAAAGTTTTGTGCATCATTTTGATGTACAACTGAATAATTTATATTAATTTTCTTCAATATTGTTCCCAATTCAATTTGTTTTTTATGGATTTATAATCTTACTATTAAAAATATGCATGCATGCTGCTATCCTGTTTTCAATAATGTATCTGCAGGGGAATGAAAGTTGCCATAAAGTAATTGTTTGTGATTTAATTGAAGTAATTTAAGAAATTAAACATGTATAAATGAAATTAATGCATTACTAATTTCTCTTTATTCTTATTGCTACATAAAAATGATTTATAAGAATAATATTAAAATTGTAACTAATAAGTACTTTAAAGTAATTTCAACGTGCATTTGGTTTTTACATTTATAAATATTACCGACAATAAATGTAATGCTAAGGTTCACAAGAAAAATAATATTTTGCAATTGTTATTATAATTAATAATATAATCAAACAACTTTTTTGTCTGTTATATGATTATTTTAGAGATGGGCAAATAATGTGTGCAAATATTCAAATATTTTAAAGTATTCAAGATCTGGAATAAAGCAATACTAGAATAAAATCAGATAACTCTAAAGTCATGCCATTATTAACAGGAGATTCTGGAATAAAAAGCTAGGATATTCCATGAGAAGAAATTCTAAATTACCCAGAAGAAAGTTTGCTTCCACCAAGTGAAAACATTTTTAACTACTCGGAAATGAAGTCTGTATCCTTGCTTGAAGGAATTATCTTTGAAATATTGGTCACCGTAAATAGTTTTTTAAGAGCAATTCTTCACCTCTAGTTTAATTTGTGACACACACACATATATATATATATATATATATACACACACACACACACAAAAAGGCTGACTAAATCCTGAATGGATTCAAATGCTTGCTTTCTTAAATAAAAATATGAAGTCAGTGAAAAGCATTAATAAATATTCAATTATTGTAATTAAGTGTACCTAAAATAAAAAGCTACTGTAAAATAATTAAAATTTAGGCTAAAAGGTTTAATTTCTAAATTGACGTGTTTTCATTATACTTTTTACTTTTCTATTTTACTGTAATTTATTTACTAATAATTAGTAAATAATATTTCATAAATATAAATATTCATTAACAATTTGAAATAACTATTTGGTGTATTTGAGTATTCCAGATCTGGTTAATATTCAAATTTGAGAAAAGTGTTATTCGCCCATCTCGTATGTAAATTTTCTTAAATGGCTTTTTTTCTGTCTGACTTTAACCAGAAAACCTCAGAGGTTTTTTTTCCATATTAATTCTAAATGTTTTACTGTTCCACAACACTTATATAGATAAAACGGAAAAAAATTACAATTTAACAGATTCTGATAAGTTCAACTGCACTCTTTCTTAGAGAAATTGTTTTCGTTAGTTTTTAGTTTGTTTCTGTCAATTTGATTAAAAAAATCTATCCCATTTGAAATAATATATAAATTTCTTTATCTATAACTAGACTGATTTTATACTTAAATACAAAGTTTGGTGTTCTAATATAAACTGCTTTTAACAGTTGACAAAATTTCTTATATTTTGATTAATGTTTTGAATAAAATTTTTAGCTTAATCTATTTAATTTTTTTCTAATTAGTTGTTAATAAAGTATATAATACACAATATACAAACTAAGCAAGTAACACTTATGTCTTTAATTTAAGACATATGAAAGTATAAGAATTATCAAATAGCAAAATTTTAGCGGTTAGGACTTTTTTTTTTTTTTTTTGTATTAGTTTTCTTTGTGATGTGTTATATATATATATATTTAAATGTAAGCAATTAAAAATTGCCATATAAATTACTTGAATTTAAAATTACACGAATTTTCTCAAATTTTAAAAACTATTCATAATCCATTTTAATATATAACAAAAGTACATACATACATTCTAATTGAAATATACTATTCTGAATGTTTTAAATGGCTATATTACACAAAATATTTGAGATGAAAAATTTATATCTGATATCATCCTAATACATACCTACAACCTGGAAAAATGTACATTAGTAAAACTTCTAAACAACATCATCCTTCTCCCCCCCCCCCCCCCTTGCAAAAATCAACCATGAAAATTCCATAAATTAATTTAAAAACAATTACCTTTGAAAAAGAGTTTCACACAAGTTTATACTAAAAAAGTGAACATCAATAAAACTGTCATGAGATTAAACATCACAATACAGAAATTGGGATTAGCGTTAATGCATCCCTAGCTTGACCAATCATGGCTGTATTACACGCTATGCAAGAGGCAGTACTGAAAGACATAATCAGATTGTTTGGAGTTTAAGGATCCATGATCTTTGTGTGCTGGCAGAAACTTTTGCTGTTAATATTATGAAAATCTTGAAATCTTGTCTAGAAGGAACAGAAAAGATAGGGGGCAAATAATCGAGGGAAATGTATACAAATAAGGTCATGATCAGTAAAGACATAAACATAATCAAAATGCATAAAAATTAGCAGTTATGCTAATATGTTACAACCTTTTACATAAAACTATTAAAAGTTTTGTTTTCTGGCAGTTGAAATATCTAACAACTTAATTTAATATGCAAACAATATAAAAAGGCATTATATTTATAACATTATTCATTAACAATTTTATCAGATTTGTTAAGATTAAATACAACAAAAATGTTTCCGACAAAAATAAGCCAAATAGTTTTGAAGTTTTTTTTAATTAAATTTTGGTATTTCTTAAAATTATTTCTGCAACTGAAATAAGTCAGCTACACTAAAAAAACAAATTAAATTCCCCCTTCCCTTAATTAATAAGTTCAAGAATATGCATTTATAAAAAAAATTTGGCTTAACCATATAATAAATGTAAAATTGCTGTCATTTGTAACAGTACAACTATGAAGCCCAGTACAAAAAATCATTCTAAAGTTTTGGCATTATAAATTATACAAGGAAAGCAAAATACATTTAGCATAACATTAAAAGGAATATTATTTTCAGGAATGAATATATTTAGGAATGTTGCCATTTGGATAAAAAGTGTTTTAGTAATTTAAATATAAAACCTCAAAATTAAAGCTTTTTGAGTCTAAAATTATTATTTGTTAATACAAATGCTACTTAGAGAGAAGAAACATTATAGAGCTTATAAAAAGTTTAGTGTAAAATATAAGAATGATTCCTGAAACTTTCGACATATGTGAGGCATGTTTTTTATGTTTAAGAATGCATTGAGGTCCAGTATGAGGCTCTAAATTTCTAATCACAATACAATAAAAATATATGCATAAAATTAGCATAAAAATATCCATACAAAAAAAAAATGTTACAGGAGTGAAAGAAAGAAATAGATTTACAGTATCATCAACAATAATTAAAATAATAGAAGTCAGAACATGATAAATTACAGTTAATTGTTCTGATTTTGCAATACCTAATGGTGTGTGCAAACATAAAATGCTAATTATGTATATAAAAAAAAAATTGAAGTAACAAATTTTAAGATTTAAGCTAAACATATAAATATTATACTTTCAACACTTGATCTTCAGTGCATATGTAAAGCAATAAACATCTTTAGGTTAAAAATTTGCACTGTATAAACAATTTTTTTAAAAATACAAATGTAATAATAAAGTACATAATATTTTAAAAGTCCATGTATTGTCCTCACATTAAGTTAAAATGTGCTCTAATAAGAAATGAAAATAGCATCTCAGCAGTGAATAAAAGTGAGCAAACAGCAAAAAGTCTTAATTTCAACAATTAAGTATTTTGCGTTTCTTTGCATTAACCAACACACCATAAACTCTCAATTAAAACTTTGATTTGAAAAGCAATAAATCGAACACATCTAGTTAATGGATTCTCAGTTATTTTAAAGAGTAAATATTCAAATGTATTCATCATAAACAAATTGAGATTGCATAATTTCAATATTCTGTTTTAACAGATATCTAAAATTTTTCTAAAATATTTATATATGGACAGCAGTTCATTTGTAATTATTTTATCATATGGTTATAGAAAATTTGTCCCAATCATTAAGAATGATTAAGTGAAATCATGCTTGGAGCAATACTCTATATACAATGTTTTCTAAATATGAACAAATCACAAAAAATATCAGCAATGCAACAATTCAAATTATTATATGAGTTCATTTTCCAAGAATATCCATATCATCTAATAAAGGAAAATGTGCTCCACCACCTTGCATTACTTGGTCAAAATTTAAGAAATCAGAGACACTACTTTCAATATTGTCCAAAAAATCCAAATTAATTTGGCTACCATCAGCCCTACTTATATCTGGATGATTGCTATAACTTGTTGACATACTAGGCAAGACATTATTTGTCGTTGCCATAGAAGGGTGTTGTTCAATTTCGGATGGATTTCTTAATCGCTGTGGAACAATAATCCTTTGCCTTTGCTGCATTACCATCTGATTAGGCACCACTATGTTTGGACGAATCATGCGATTTGCAGTCATCTGGTGGCTAGGCAATCTGTACTGGTTAAACAGCTGAGGTTGCTGCACTGCTTGTTCGCTTCTCACAAAATTTCCATAATTATCTTGAACACCACTTACTCTATATTGATTATTATGCTGTTCATTCATAATATGTCTCCAGTTTATGGAAGATGAACTGATTGTGCCATCGGGAGTAATGGTGACATTTGGTGGTTTTTGATGCTTGTTTACAAATTTGTTCTTTGACGGGTTGTTAAACATGGGATGTGATGGTGTACTTAATTGCTCTATGATGTTCATGTTATCAACCGTTAAATTAGGATGAGGTTTATATTCAGGTGGTGGTCGATTTATTGTTTGACTTGAAGTGAACTGAGGTGAATATGAAACACTTTGCGACATGGACACATGGAATGTAGAGTTGTTGACTGGCTGTTGAGATGGGAAACTCACAAAAGAATTAGAATGAGACTGGTGCATCACATGCTGTTGCTGTTGCTGCTGTTGTTGTTGCTGCTGCTGCTGTTTTAGCTCATGGGCATTTGACTGTAACAAAGATAAAAAAGATATGAATAATTGAAATAAAAACGACAAAGATAATGTTTAAATGTAAATCAGGGATTATAAGATATTTTATATACATACAGGTGCTACTATTTATAAGAAACCACAAGGCTGTAAAAATGGTTTATCATATTTATTGTTCTGTATCAGTTTAATGCATAATTGTTACTAACACATCTGAGCAAACTATTAATCTATAAATAAAAATATGATTTAAACTTTGCAGTACATACGATGGTAATTGTATTAAGAGGAACTATGAAAATGTG
The DNA here is from genome assembly GCA_951213105.1 of Amaurobius ferox. Classification (NCBI taxonomy): domain Eukaryota; kingdom Metazoa; phylum Arthropoda; class Arachnida; order Araneae; family Amaurobiidae; genus Amaurobius; species Amaurobius ferox. The sequence continues at coordinate 54,972,340 of OX578136.1, read as the reverse complement.
TTGCTTTATCAACATAGCATGTGTAATATTCAAAATTTATTAAATTTTATGATCCCAAAATAATAAAATAAAGAGATTGACAAGAAGTTTTAACTGCTTTTCACAAGGAAAAAAATATTAAAATCAACTTTTAGAATTTGATACAATATATAAACTAACTAAAATTCTCAAAGACAAAATAAATTTAGTTATCTAAGCTACTAGGTTAAAAGATTAAAATTTTTCTAAGTTATAATTTTTACTTAATTTTTTTTATACCTTCTTGCATGCCATTTGGCAATGCATTCATTGTACAGGGTGTTTCAGACATAGAGAACAAGTTTATAATTCTGGTAACCATTTACTTTAGACAAATACTTTTGATATAGAAAGATCATAAATTGATAAGAATTTTTTCTAATAAATTTTTAATTCAGGGAAGAAGGAGGGACTGAAAATTAAATTTCAATTTTTATAGCACTCCTTTTACAAAATATCTGTATCTAAAATATTTTCCATCAGTCCTTGAATCCTTCAAAGAAAGTTTGATTGTTCTGTCCCGAATATTCTAGGAGTTATGTGCGAAAGAAATTTAGAACCCAAAATTAGGAGCCATAATTTTTTTTTTAAATGACAATGCAGATTCAGCAAATGAAAAACAAAATGCAAATTTTTTTTTCATCCAATTGGTTCTTTTTATGTTAATTTAAATTTTGAGAAAGTCAACCAACCTTTGCTTCAGCTCTGGAGAGACTTGAAAAATGGCGTCAGATTTTGTTTAGCTCGATAACTCCTCTTTTTATTTGCATGAGCATGGACAGAAATTTTATGGATTCATTCTGTCATTGAACTTTTAACTTTAGGGGGAATATTTAAAAGTTACTTGTTTAATTTTAATACGAACCCCAAATTAAAAATTTTGCTCTTGATTTACAATATTTTTAAACACCAAAATTACTTGTCTAAAACAAATGGTTTGAGTTATAAACTTGTTCTCTTTTTCTGAAACATCCTGTATAGATTCAGAATACATATAGTAAACAGTATCAAAATCAAACATAATACATTGCACAATTATATTTCTATCTACATGTAAAAGCATATTTACATTACTTTATTTGAAGTACCAACAAGAAAAGTTAAAAAGTTAAGGTAAAGTTTTAAGGGTGAACATCAGTAAATCTTCTGCCCTATCCGCGCTTTGATAACTTTCGCAGAACACGTTTCTTGCCAAAATTCTGCTCAAACAGTTGCAAAATGTTTTCTGAAAGATAAAATGCAATGTTTAGATTATATTAAAACTAAATTTAATACCCAATAAAACATAGAATATATTTTTTATTTTAATCTAAAATATTTTTGGTGCTGCCATCTGTTGTAATTTAAATTCATACCAATTATTTTTATTTTTTAATGAAAACTTTTAAACGTCTATTCCTTCTAATACAATATTAAATACAACAGATCATATATAATAATGCCACAATCACGAAAAGATAATTTCTCATTCTATAAATTTGATAAGAGGATCTGAATGTACATCACTGAGGACTGCAGCTTTGTCTTCAAGTCTAAGTTCACTTATGTTTCCGTGATTGTGGCATTAATACATAATCTGTTGTTGTATTTAATAACGTATTAAAAGGAATAGACATTTTAAAATGTTCATAAAAAAATAAAAATAGTCGGTATGAATTAAATTATGATAACAGATGGCAGCACTAAAAATATTTTGGATTAAAATAAAAAATACAGGGTGCCCACTTATATCCGTTACACCCCCCTTAACTTCTAAACGGTGACAGCTTAGGCCATAAAGTTGGTGTCTAGGTATAGTAAAAAGGCTATGCGCTATTCGATGAGACAACTTACAATGCCATCTATTGGCAAATTTTGGAATTAGCGGTCCTATCTCATAAACGGTGAAAGATACGTGAAAAAAATCAATTAGAAAGTTGTAGAGCACTCTTGATTTAGTACGAAAAGATACCTTGCGCACATTAATACTCAAAATAGAATGCAAAAAATGAACATTTGTTTGATTGTGAAGCGAAGCGAGAAAAGACCACCTTACGGACTAAATATGAGCCTGTGTTGTGGCGCAGGGGAAACGCATGTGATTTGCATTCATTAGGACCATGGTTCTGTCCCCACCGGTTGCGTGTTTTACTGAATGTCTCTACAAACCATGAAAACTTTCTGCTGATCTTGCAAAATCGTCTCTTCCCAACACACAGCTCAACTCAACCATGTCTGGTATAAAAACCACATGGATCTCATATATTATGCAAATGAGGATGGAATATCCTACCTGTTCACCAGAGACTACTACTATAAAAAGGATGTTTCTGTTGGGTCGTACGTTAAGGTAGAGTTATGGCAAAATTTGGCAGTAACAAGTATTGCGAGATGTTGTTAATTTACGGTGAATGTGGGCGTAAGACAAAATTAGCTGTACAGCTGTATCGCGAACGTTTCCCTCAAGGCCCGCATCCTACATGGCAAACCATCTTAAAAGTTGTAAAACGTTTAAGGGAGACGGGCTGCGTGACCAGCCGACCTCGAATTCGTACACCTCGTAATATAGGACGCAAAGTGCAACCTGAAGATGTGCTAGCATACGCTCTCGCCCATTCTCAGAGCAGCACAAGAATGATCAGTGAAAATTGTGGCCTCTCAAAAAGCCGCGTCTGGAAAATCCTGAATGAATCAGGTACTCATCCATACCGATCCACACCTGTGCAGGGATTGCTGCCAAGAGATGCTGAGAGACGTTACACGTGGTGCAACTTTGTGATGAATAACTTAGAGGTCCACCCAACATTCCTGGCAGACATAATATGGACGGATGAGGCATGTTTTTCGAGAAACGGAATGTTTAATAGACAGAACGTTCATACCTGGTTGCTAGAATATCCGAGATATGCCATCGAAGTTCGACATCAATAACGCTGGTCGATTAATGTTTGGTGCGGAAATTTTAATGACAGGCTCATTGGACCAGTATTTTACGAGGGCACGTTAACGGGACAACGGTACTTGCAGCTTCTGTAGAATGTAATAACAGACTTTGTTGAGAATCTACCATTGCACCAACTCCTAAATGTATGGTTCCAACATGACGGCACACCTCTGCATAAGATTTCAAATGTTCAGCAATACCTAATAGAGACATTCCAGAATCAAGTCATCGGGTATGGTGGTTCCGTCGAATGGCCCCCACGCTCACCTGACTTGACCCCATTGGACTTCTTCTTGTGGGGACATATAAAAGGGGCAGCTATATGCGAATCCTCTGCCAACATTGCAGGATCTTCGACGACGCATTACTGTGCGTCCGTATCACCTGCCATGTTGCACAATGTGCTGCGACAAATCCAGTCCAGAGTGCAAATGAGTATAGTGGCTAACGGAGAGCATTTTGAGCAATATACTATTGTAAATAAATGATCCTGAAGACAGGAAAGTGTCTCAGTTTTTTTCTTCCACTCTTTATGACATGACAATTTTCGAAATCGTGACCAAACAAATGTTCATTTTTTGCATTCTGTCTTGAGTATTATGTGCGCAAGGTATCTTTTCGTACTAAATCAAGAGTGCTCTACAACTTTCTAATTGACTTTTTTCACGTATCTTTCACCGTTTACGAGATAGGACCGCTACTTCCAAAATTTACTAATAGATGGCGTTGTAAGTTGTCTCATCGAGTAGTGCATAGCCTTTTTACTATACCTAGACACCAACTTTATGGCCTAAGCTGTCAATGTTTAGAAGTTAAGGGGGGTGTAACGGATATAAGTGGGCACCCTGTATATTCTATCTTTTATTGGGTATTAAATTTAGTTTTAATATAATCTAAACATTGCATTTTATCTTTTAGAAAATATTCTGCAGCTGTTTGAGCAGAATTTCGGCAAAAAACGTGTTCCACGAAAATTAACAAAGTGCGGATAGGGCAGAAGGTTTACTCACGCTCACCCTTAAAGTTCCCAGGTATCACAAATATCTTTTTTTAATATACTATCAAAATTGTTAGCTTGTTTGAATTAATGCATCCTAAGTTATTAGGTTGTTGGTTATCCATTTACTTTAAGTGAATTTGAACATTTACTTTTATAAAGATCTCTTTTTAGATTTGTTTTAATGAATTGATACTCCGTCATGGTTCTGCATATTTGAGGAAGATTTTTTTCAAGAACAGAATAGTCTTAACCAGTGATTCCCCACCAGGGTTTCATAAATTCATGTCTGATTAGAATTTTCAAAAGCTTGCAAAGAAAAAAAAAACACGTGCCAATTTTTTTTTTTTGTAATTGAGTTAAATTAATTACACATTTATTTTGTAACTTACCCCTAATGAACCTAATTCAACCGGGTAAGGATTTTTAGAGATTTATGAAATAAATTCAGGGATTTCTCTAAACCAAAATGGTTGGGAATCATTGGTCTAATCAGTTATTGTCTTCTGAGCAGTTGGAAACCTTATTACAGAGAAAAATCTCTTTAATTTATTATCTTTCATTAATTGGAGCAACTTTGAGTTCTGAACCATTACTAGCTAATTTAAGAATTTACCAGTTGTCTATATTTTATAAATGGTACCACAGAAAATTCTGATTTCTTAACTAGGTTGAAGAACATTTGAGGATAAATATTTTTCTGATCCCTACATTTCTTCAGTGATTTTAATGCTACTAGCCAAATACACCTTGAAAATCAATGATGTCACAATAAGCATATACCAAACAGTAGGATTCACAATTATATAATAATTATGACATTTTAAATGTTTCTTTTTTTCTTTTTTCTTTTTTTTTTGTTAAATGATTAAAATTATGGAATGTCTAGTCAGCTTTATCAAACTATCTCATTTGTACTAAATTTTAAGTTATCTCAATTGCTTTATTAATTATTGATCAATGTATCTATTTCGATATCTTTATCTTATTTGGAGGGTGTTTTTTTATATATTCAGCAAATAAAACCCTTTGGTGTGGTTTGTGGCAGCCTTAAAGTAGCAAATATTGGAAAAATAAGATTGTACACTTTCTTCCCATCTAACGATTTACCCTTGCACCAATTTTTAAGTCGTCCCTACTCATCATAAACAATGAATGTTTCCAATCATTTCACATTCTGCTTTGGGAAGGAACACACCTCTCAAATAAACTTTTATGAAAAATTCGATTTCGTGCAGAAATTTATTCGAACTCTGGTCTTATGCACCAAATCTCATGTCTTTTCTTATTTAAAAGACGTTTCTTATGTATTCTACAAATCGAGCTTTTTGCTGTACCACACCCCCTAAAGTAGAAAATATTGGAAAACTGAAATTGTACATTTTCTTTCTTTTGAACTATTCACTTTGAGTTTTGAATTATCTCCACTGTGACATACATCAGAGTTCAATGTAGCTCGTATCACGTCAACTGTCCTCCAAGTGAGTGATGACTCCTTTTATATACTCTCTGTGGAAACTGCTAGAAATATCTTATATCTTGTAGAATATTCGTTATTTCGAGATGTTTCTGGAACCTTAAAAAAGTCGTCAAATCTGGTACTCCCCCCTTTGAACTTCAGCATATGGCAACCCTAAATTCACGTAACAGGAAAGGTTGCATATACGAGCGTTTTCTTCGTCTAGTTTTTAAAAGAAACTACAGTAAGGATGTTTTACACAGTATCATATATTTGTAATAATATTATAATTTTATTTAATTATGTATACTTTTTGCAAAATAAAGCTTTATGTAATACATTTATACTTAAAAATTGAATTATAATTTTCTACAACAACATTGTAGAACATTTTAATAGATTTTTGAAAAATTACGGAAAAAGTCTCAGGCATTACGGATAATAAATCCCATTACTGTATCAACAATCTAATGCAGCAGTGTGTATAGTACGAAATATAAACTGGGCAGACTGTGGCTGTCAAAACTGTTATTTAGAATTTTGCTGGCCTCTCTATTTAAATTATATTTTAGGAATCGATCTTTAACCGTTTTACAAGAATACAATTTTATCTATTTAGCCAACAGGAGCGCCCCCCCCCCCCCCCACTCTGCCAAAAACCGAAACGTTGCAGGCAAATCTTAAGATAGCATTATAAGCTACCCTGTAAGAATACCCCCCCCCCCCCCCCACAAAAGAAAACTGATCAAAATATGTTACTGATGACAGGTTCGGATGCAGGAAAACCATAAAGATGGTGGTGGAGGGAACTAGTTAAAAATTATATATTTCATACTTTTTCCTTAAAATATAATATATTTATAGCATTTAATATAATATTAAGCTCTACAGAGTATGAAACAATCATCCCTCCCCTTATATAGATCCGCCCCGGACTGGCAAGCAAGTTATCCTGCACACCCACCCCGAAAGTACCGGAGAAAAATTTTGAACATGAATCCCAAATCTAGCTTTTTATCAAACTCAACCCCCATCCCCAATAAACATACATCTATACACAATACAGATATGATGTTAAATATTTGAGCTCTACTAATAATTTAAAGTATTTCAGTGTTGGGAAAAGACATTCGTATGAAAAATGTTCTCGGCACAACCAGAAAAAATAATTGTATCTGCCTAAAGGAATTTAAAAAACTAAACAACTGGTACATGACAGCCAACTTCCATGGGATAAAGCACGCACACGAAACAAACATTCCCCACCCAGGATACAATAATGAACTCTTCCCGGCTGTCGAGGTCTGACCTCAATGAAAGAACTCTGACGTCATCTTTGTCCAATCACAGCAACGGTTTCAGGATCACTTCCAGGCATACGAAAGGAAGGAAACTCGTGTAATGAGAACACGCAATATTGAATTTATATTTTTTACAACGTAAGAATAAAATGTCTACCGTATTATTAAAGTCAATAGAAACTTACTTTAATTTGAAAAGACAGAGAAGTGCCAATTGATTTATAGCACTTTTTATTTATAACATCCAGGGCGTAGTTTTAAATCAAACCCATCATCGATGGCCAATGGATTAAAATAAATTCTAATCAAACCCGCAACTATTGCACCCATTTAGTGTTAAAATCTCTTTCGGATGGTTAGAGTGATGTAACTGGCTTGAAAATTCCCCCAAACTCTCAATAGAGGGAGACGATTTTATGTCTCGTACAATTTAAATAAGTTTCGTTGTTGCATCAGATATGAATAACCAGTGTCGTAAGAAAGTTCAATATTCAGCTTCACTATCTTACTATTTTTACTTTCTCATACTATAGAATATAGTATAGAGGAAGTATTGTTTTTACAAAAGTTTTCGATTCCGAGGCCAATATATATTTTAGGACCTCCTGAACACTAACTATTTTTAGAGTGATGTCAGTCTGTGGTCGATTTTTTGTGTACACAATAGCTGCCACAAATATTCATGGTTTTCCACGAAACTTTATATCCGGCTTTATTAACGAAAAATCTAGAATTAAATGAAGTTTTTTAAACTTCGGAATTTATTCAAAATTTTATATTTTCTTAACATGGCAGCATAGGGCAAAATGTAACATAATTATGCATAAAAGGGGTTATTTATTTATGGCTCAATGATCACGAATCTTCACAGTTTCAATCATTGTAGTGAAAAGTAGTCACATCGTCATTTTTGTGTTCGTGAAGTCACCCCCCCCCCCCCTTTCCTTCGAGGGAGTACATTGCCAAACCTGGCATCAATCGAAGATTTTTTTCAAGGCCTTTGAAATGAAGGGTAACGTGCTATTATTGTAATTATTTAGATCAACAATATACTTTTTTTTTCCCTTGCAAAATCTGCATAAAGAAAAAAAAATTACAAGCTACTTAAAAAATGGATTCTGGTATGATGTCGAGTTGAGCCATTCTCCAGTTATTGTTTTTTTTTTTACATATTTTATTTGCCTTTTAAATATGTTAATTAATCATGTAGAGAGGTCCAATTGTCCTCGGACTGGGTAAATTTCCGGCATGGCATTTCACTAATTTAATCACATTTCAGCCTTTAATTATACTACAACCTAATTTTAATTCGTTTAGGACGTATTACGCCTATGTTGCAGTCGCATTACAGCCGACGCTGCTGGGCCGGTGTTTATTCGGAGGCATGTGTGCCTGCGCGTCACCTCCGATAGTGCGCTGCTGGTCGAAAGCTGACATAGAGTTTCGTCCAGAACAGAGCACCAGGCTCGAAGCGCCTTTAATCTCCATGGACTGCTCGGACGGGACGAGGACCAAGTCTCCAGGATTCTGGGTTCGTTTCTTTCTGTAAATTCTTTTTTGTTGGCCCAGAATTTGGATAGGTTTTATGCTAGTAATTTAAATGAGATTTATAACTGTGAAGGAAGTAATTCTAGTGATGTAATTAAATGTAAAATGATAGAACTAGGCTTAATTAAAGAAATTAAAGATGAAGATAAACTTAAACCTGTTGAAAATCCAAATAAAAAGAGGAAGATAGAGGGGCAATCTATTATGGGTGCTCCTACTAAAAACCAGAATGGAGAATTAAACTTAAAATCTAATGACCAGGATAACATGGATTGTAGTGAAAAAATTGATAATGATGTAAATGATAATGTTAAAACTAAGAGTTATGCTGAAATTGTCGCGCAACCTGTAGTGTTCAAAAGTGCACCAAAAACGGTTCATAATAGTGACAGGCAAAATAGTGTAGAGGTTGAGAGAAAAGACCCAAAAGCGGAATGTTTTTTCATCAAGTTTAATGACAATTACCAGGCTCTCCTTAAAAAATTAAATGAAATCTCAGGTAATAAAGTATCTGGCAAGCTCACAGGAGACATGCTAAAATTGATTCCAAATGACGCTGACGCCTATAGGGTTGTACAACGCCATTTATCTAGTGAGAAAATCCCCTTCCACAGTTTAAATTTAAAGACGGAAAGGCCCAAAAAGGTAGTTTTGAAAGGGCTACCAACAAACTATAACATTGAGGAAATAAAAATCACTCTAACATCCGAAGGATTAGATGTAGTCCGGGTTTCTCAACTGAGAAACACAAAAAACGAGATTGCCCCTGCCGATCTTCTTAGTCAGCATTAGGCCTACGGAAGACTGGCAGAGGGTATACAGACTGACAAGATTAGGATACTTGGCTGTGAAGGTAGAGGCCTTCAGAGCACGGGGCTTCAAAATTTGCTACCGGTGCCAGCAATTCAATCATTCCTCTGAGAATTGCAGCATGCCACCAAAGTGCCTTAAGTGTGCTGAAGAACACTTTACACGGGACTGCCAAAGACCAAGGACGGAGAAGGCAACGTGTGCTAACTGCAATGGAGATCACCCGGCGAACTTCAGGCAATGCCCGAAGAACCCCTGGAACAGAGGAAAGGCACCGGGGTATGCCCCCCCCTCCCCCCAAAAATCAGATACCCCCTTGGAGGTAAAAGGCCCTCGGTCTAAACCCTCAGACACCCTATCAGGGCTCCTCGCACTCTGTGCCACAGGTTAAAAGAACTCAAACTTCAGCACCTACCAGATCGGTGCAAGAGCAGGCCCCTAAACCGTCGACCTCCAGAGAAATTGACTGTGGAGGAAGTGAGAATAGCTCATGAAGACATAAAACAGAGGATAGCAATTGATAAAGCCGCCAAAGAGGCAAGAGAAGCAAAACAAAGATTAGAAAAAAAGGTTCAGGAATGGCAGAAAACTAAACGCGCCCGAGAAGAGCTCGCGCAAACACAGCAGTTAGACAAATCGGCTGAAAAAAGACAAAAGACTACCGAGGTCCAAAAGGATACTCACAAAACAGATCAAACCGCGGTTGAGGCTGAGGAATTGTAGCTGAGACTGAGGAAATGGAAGCTGAGACTGAACTTGCTGATAAATCCAATGATGAAAAGATGGATGAAATCCTCAACCTCGTCAGAGGATTTATCAGTATGTTCAACCTAGACAATATAAAACATCTGTTGATGCAGCTCGCTGAGTTAATTAAAAAAAAGAGCGATCCAATGCAAATGGTCTTTGAGGCTTTTAAATTAATCGCGGAATTTAATAAAAACAGTGAGAAACAAACCCGCCATGTCCCAAAAAGAAAGTTTTAAAATAATATTTTGGAATGCGAACGGCATATCTCCAAGAATAAATGAACTTAGGAGCTACGTAAATGAAAATGATGTAGATGCCCTGCTAATCCAGGAAACTAAAGTTAGAGAAAACAAAAAACTAAATATAGCAAACTATAATAGCTATCATACCCTTAGCTCAAATATAACTGCTAGAAATCCCCATGGAGGAACAGCAATATATATTAAAAGTAATATTCCCCACGAGGAAATAAACAACATAAATCTTCAAGGTATAGAAAATACTAGTATAAAAATTAAAATAAACAATGTAAACCCATTTATCCTAACTTCAATATATGTCAAAAACATGAGTGGTATAAATGTAGCTGCGCAGCTGGAACTGCTTTTCTCGCGATATCCAAACACAATACTCGCGGGCGACTTCAATGCACACCACCGAGCGTGGGGCAGCAGGAGAGCCAACACACGCGGTACACAGATACATAGATTGCTAAACACAACAAACACTGACATCATTGCACCGTCGAGACCAACCTGCTTCTCAGGTGCCAATGGCTCATTCATAGACTTTGTCCTAACGAGAAACATAGAATACGCTCACACAATTGATACCCTGGATGAATTCGACTCGGATCATCTACCGGTATTGGTGACATTCGATTTGAACACTCCTCTTCCAGCCTCTATGGGACAAGAGAGGGTGAACTGGAACGTATTCAAAAGAGCACACTTCGAGCCGCACTTAGCAGTACCCAACATTATGAGCACGGCGGATATTGACTCTGCCACGCACACACTCACAACAGAAATCAGGAGAGCTATTGCATCTGCAACAACACATCGTGAGTCATCAAAAATGCCAACACTTTCCCACCATGTCAAACAGTTAGTTAAACAGAGAAATAGAATGCGTAAGACATGGCAGGCTAACAGAGACCCTACCCTTAAAAGGGAGCTTAATAGACTCACGTGTAAAGTCAGTGAAAAAATTGTCGCAGAAAAGCAGCAACAGTATAAAGAATTAATCGAATCCCTTAGCCAGGAAGACGTATCGCTCTGGCAATTCGCTAAAAGACTCAGAAAACCTCAAATTAAACTCCCACCACTAATAGATGGCGCTAATATCGCGTACTCAGACGAAAAAAAGGCAGAGGCGCTTGCTAGGTATTACGAAAAGCAATTTGAACCAAACCACGATCTAATGTGTCAGGACACCCTAAGAATGGTTAGGCAAACTCTAAACAATTTCAGGAATTCCCCGGTCACGGCTGAGATTAACCCAGCCACCCCACAAGAGATAATAGAGATTATCAAAAACCGTAAAAGCCCAGGGCACGACAAAATCAGGAATATCGCGGTAAAAAACCTACCCTTAAATATAATATTTTACTTGACCATCTTAATAAATAAAATACTAGAACTAAATTATTTCCCCAAAGAATGGAAGGAAGCGATAATTATAGCGATCCATAAACCTGGTGAGGATGCCTCAATTCCAGCCAACTACAGACCAATCAGTTTGTTACCGACACTTAGTAAAATTACTGAGAAAATAATTCTTAAGAGACTGAACACGCACCTTAGTGACAATGACATTATCATTCCGGAGCAGTTTGGATTTCGACCAAAACACTCCACCACTCATCAATTGCTGAGTGTGGTAGAGTACATTTCTTCTGGTTTTAATAATAAGACACCCACAACTGCGATTTTTCTTAACATCCAAAAAGCCTTTGATAAAGTGTGACACTGTGGATTAGCATGCAAATTGATCACTCTAAAAGTCCCTGACGCACTTGTCAAACTTTTAATTTCATACCTAAATAACAGACACTTTCAAGTCAGAGTAAAAAAAAAACTTATCTACACCCAAGCTCATTAAAAGTAGTGTACCTCAAGGATCCATCCTGGACCCGACACTCTAACATATATCTAAATGACATTCCCAGGATCCCAGACACGGAGCTGGCACTCTATGCAGACGACAGCGCGATACTTGCAAAACACCCTTACGTCTCAGTAATGCACAGACAGCTACAACAACACTTAGACATACTCCAAACATGGTTGGAAAAATGGCGAATAAAATTAAATCCCAATAAATGTCATTGGATTTATTTCTCAAGAAAACGTAAACCTCCGCCTCCTCTGTACATAAACAACCATGCCCTAAAAGCGGAAAAATCTACTAAATACCTAGGTGTAACGATAGACTCCCACCTAACTTGGAAACTGCACGTAACGAACATAATCAAAAAAGCGTATATAACCAAAGGAGCCTTATACCCAATGATAGGAAACGGAAATCTAAGTTATCAAAATAAACTCCTAATTTATAAATCGGTCATCCGCCCGGGAATGCTGTATGCAGCACCCGTATGGGGATATGCCTGTAAAACTACCATAGACTTATTAGAGACAAGACAAAACAAAACCCTAAGGATTATAAGGAAAGCCCCTAGATACTTAAGAAACTCGGTAATTAGGAAAGACTTCAAAATAAAAACTGTTAGAGCCCAAATCAAAAAGCTAGCGCTTAAATTCTACAAAAATCTGCCATCTGTCCCAAATGAACTATTATTTAATCTGCATGACTATGATCATCGCAAGGCTAAATCTCGTAAGAGACCCCGCTCGGTACTTAACTTTGATATTCCGTACTAGGAACGTCCCACCTTAATCAGTTGATATTAAAGAAAACTCGCGATCTTTGGTTTTCTACAAAATGTTTAAAATCCTAAACTGCTAAAATGCTAGGTTACCCTCAGATCTGCAACAACCCCCCAAACTGCTTAAACTCTAAATGTGCAACAAACTGCCACACTAGGAGCTAGGACAAATAATAAAAACAGTAAATCAAAAACCTCGAACCTCCAACTATGGACCAATGAAATAATGTCACAGTATGAAGATAAGAACCACACCTAGAGATTGGAGATTAAAGGCGCTTCGCGCCTGGTGCTCTGTTCTGGACGAAACTCTATGAGCCTTTAATCTCCAATCTCTAGGTGTGGTTCTTATCTTCATACTGTGACATTATTTCATTAGCCCATAGTTGGAGGTTCGAGGTTTTTGATTTACTGTTTTTATTATTTGACTTAGCTCTCCTAGTGTGGCAGTTTGTTGCACTTTTAAGCAGTTTGGGGGGTTGATGCAGACCTGAGGGTTACCTAGCATTTTAGCAGTTTAGGATTTAAGACATTTTGTAGAAAACCAAAGATCGCGAGTTTTCTTTAATATCAACTGATTAAGGTGGGACGTTCCTAGTACGGAATATCAAAGTTAAGTACCGAGCGGGGTCTCTTACGAGATTTAGCCTTGCGATGATCATAGTCATGCAGATTAAATAATAGTTCATTTGGGACAGATGGCAGATTTTTGTAGAATTTAAGCGCTAGCTTTTTGATTTGGGCTCTAACAGTTTTTATTTTGAAGTCTTTCCTAATTACCGAGTTTCTTAAGTATCTAGGGGCTTTCCTTATAATCCTTAGGGTTTTGTTCTGTCTTGTCTCTAATAAGTCTATGGTAGTTTTACAGGCATATCCCCATACGGGTGCCGCATACAGCATTCCCGGGCGGATGACCGATTTATAAATTAGGAGTTTATTTTGATAACTTAGATTTCCGTTTCCTATCATTGGGTATAAGGCTCCTATGGTTATATACGCTTTTTTGATTATGTTCGTTACGTGCAGTTTCCAAGTTAGGTGGGAGTCTATCGTTACACCTAGGTATTTAGTAGATTTTTCCGCTTTTAGGGCATGGTTGTTTATGTACAGAGGAGGCGGAGGTTTACGTTTTCTTGAGAAATAAATCCAATGACATTTATTGGGATTTAATTTTATTCGCCATTTTTCCAACCATGTTTGGAGTATGTCTAAGTGTTGTTGTAGCTGTCTGTGCATTACTGAGACGTAAGGGTGTTTTGCAAGTATCGCGCTGTCGTCTGCATAGATTGCCAGCTCCGTGTCTGGCGTCCTGGGAATGTCATTTAGAAATATTTTAAAGAGTCTCGGGCCCATTATGGATCCTTGCGGTACACTACTTTTGATGAGCTTGGGTGTAGATAAGTTTTTTTTTACTCTGACTTGAAAGTGTCTGTTATGTAGGTATGAAATTAAAAGTTTGACAAGTGCGTCAGGGACATTTAGAGTGATCAATTTGCAAGCTAATCCACAGTGTCACACTTTATCAAAGGCTTTTTGGATGTTAAGAAAAATCGCAGTTGTGGGTGTCTTATTATTAAAACCAGAAGAAATGTATTCTACCACACTCAGCAATTGATGAGTGGTGGAGTGTTTTGGCCGAAATCCAAACTGCTCCGGAATGACAATGTCATTCTCACTAAGGTGCGTGTTCAGTCTCTTAAGAATTATTTTCTCAGTAATTTTACTAAGTGTCGGTAACAAACTGATTGGTCTGTAGTTGGCTGGAATTGAGGCATTCTCACCAGGTTTATGGATCGCTATAATTATCGCTTCCTTCCATTCTTTGGGGAAATAATTTAGTTCTAGTATTTTATTTGTTAAGATGGTCAAGTAAAATATTATATTTAAGGGTAGGTTTTTTACCGCGATATTCCTGATTTTGTTGTGCCCTGGGCTTTTACGGTTTTTTATAATCTCTACTATCTCTTGCGGGGTGGCTGGGTTAATCTCAGCCGTGACCGGGGAGTTCCTGAAATTGTTTAAGAGTTTGCCTAACCATTCTTAGGGTGTCCTGACACATTAGATCGTGGTTTGGTTCAAATTGCTTTTCGTAATGCTAGCAAGCGCCTATGCCTTTTTTTCGTCTGAGTACGCGATATTAGTGGTCGAAAGCGTGTTATGATGATTGCAGAGCGGGCGTAGCACAGGCGCATGTGTGCACACTAGAGATGAGCTCGGGCTCAATTTTAACTCATTTTCAAAACTGTCCATTTGTAAAATTGGGCGATTAAGTTTAGACCTCAAGTACAAATAATATATAAACGATTACTTTGAGCTCCAGAGCTTTGGAATAATATAAATTGAAAATAAAAAAATCTGATGTGGGCAACACATGATTTTCCTTATATAATGCAATTAATTTACTACTTTTACAGTTAAAAAAAATGTTATTCTTATAGTAGACTAGCAGCATACCCGTTCTTCGTACGGAGTATAAAATATAAAGAAACTTATAATTCAGATTCATATGCAAATTATGTTAAAATATTAAATTTATTGCTCCTAAAGAGAAGTTTATGAATATCTGTTCTCATCATGCAAAATTAGCGTCACGGGCAGATCTGCAGAATAAAACATCCTGGCCCCTTTCGAAAGCAAATTTACAAAAAAAAAAGGAATTGAATCAATATATGCAAAATGAAAGCATTAAAATTGCATATGACCCGTACTACTTATATACGCGAATATTAGAAGATATAACCTGTATTAGTAGATTACATGTATAAATTGATATTATCAATAAACCCGTAATTGATTCCAATATATGCCAGAATGAAAGCACTAAAATTATATGGGAATATATATATATATATATATATATATATATATATATATATATGTGTGTGTATATATACCCATACTACTTATATTGTCGCAGATTAGAAAATATGCCTGTATTTTAGTAGAAGATTACCCTTATTACAATATGAGTCTAAAAAATCTTTGCCGAAATAAAACAGATGACATTATAAATTGAAAATTTCAATTATCCCCGTAATCTTTATACCAGAAGGTCGTAATTGATTCCAATATATGCCAATATATATCAAAATATATGCCTACATACCTGTACTACTTATATTCTCGTAGATTAGAAGATAACACGTGCATTTATAGAAGATTACTCGCACAACGTACAATATGTGAGTTTCAACAATTTTTGTCATAATAAAACAATGGTATAATAATTTGAAAATATCAATAATCCCTGAATCAATAATCCCCGAAAATATCAATAATAATAATGTGTAACCTGAAGACCGTAATCGATATTTTCCAGTCAAAAATGCAATGCCAATGAAATTTATTTTATATACATATCTTTATTATTCAAATCGGAAAATATTTAATTAAAATCGTATGCCACATAACACATTGGATTTACATTCATTGCTAAACCACATGATATCAGTTGCTTCAAATAAATTGATGGAAATCATATCGTCTGAATAATGCTATCTCCATGAAAGGTTTGGCGATATTTTCTTCAATTTAGCGATAATTTAAAAAATCGCCAAATTTATCGCCAAGTGGGACTGTAAAGCTGATAGTCCCATTTTGCGACAAATTGACGAAACATCATCATAATATTATCCCCTAAAAAAACACAATTAATTTCATTTATTAAGCGCAATTTTATCAATTTCATGACATTTTTATAGATTCACAAACATTTTTATCAACTTGGTGATATTTTAAAAATTCGATAAATGTGTTACTAAGTAGGATGGATAGACTGACCCACAAATGCTAGCGAAACATCATTTCAGTACTGTCTTCTAAAAAAACGAATTTAATTTCATTGATTTGCGTCGTTTTTAGCAATTTGGCGATATTTCCTTCAATTTGGCAAAGTTTAAGAAAAGTTGCCAAGTTAGCGATATTCCGCCAAATTCGTAGCTCTGAAATTGCAGATCTGAAGAATAAAACATCCTGATTCCATTTGTATATACTAAATGCAAACACTAAAATTGTATTAGAAGATATACCCTTTCTACTCTTTTTCTGTTTCAACAATCGGATAAATGAGTTTATTGGTAAACACAATATGAGTTTATTAGCTAAACACAATATATAAGCTTAAAAACTCTTTGCCAAATGAAAGTGATGCACGCAGTCCGTAATTAATATAATTAAAAGAAAAATCAAACCGTTCATTTACAAAATATATTTATACATCTATTTATTTATTATTCAAATAGAAAAAATAATAACAAATATTAAGAAACACATTTAATTTAATTGCGTTGCTGAGCAACATAATATAATAAAGAATCTTCCTCATAAACTGCGAAATTAAATAACCATTTTGATCTCTTCCCCATAAAATGCAAAAATAATAACCATTTTGATTTCTTTATACTTTCCATTGTTTAGTAAATGCTTGACCATGGAGTTAGATTTTCCATTAAAATTCATGTTTCAAACAAATCATGCTTTCAGATAGTGACTAATTAATGCAAAAATCCTGCACTAAGCTCAGAAATGAAGTTTTAATTCACGTTGACATTTTAAACAAACGATTTTCATCCTTTCCGTTTGGATAAACCACGGAGTTAGAGAGTAGATCTCCTAGGATAAAGTTCCGTTTTTCATTAATATCTCGACAACCCCTGGTATTAGAAACTCGAAACTTGGGCAAAATTTATGGGGGGCTATTTTAAGGCTACTCACAAAATTTCATTAAATTCAATTCAGCCGTTCTCTCGTGATGATGAGACAAACGAAATATTCGTTTTTCGCTAATATCTCGAGAACCACTGGTTATGGAAACTCCAAACATGGACTAAATTTTAAGTGGGGCTATTTCTAGGCTACCCACAAAATTTCATCAAATTCGGTTCAGCCGTTCTCCCGTGATGATGGGACAGACAGACAGACAGATTTTCAATTTTATTTATATAGATACTTATATTCTTTCCAAGATATTGAATTTTCTTCAATTAGTCGTCATTTTCATTGATTTAGCGTCATTTTTATCCATTTGGAAAGATTTTCGTTAATTTGGCAACATTTAAAAAGTCGCCAAGTTGGCGACATTCCCCCAAATTTGTCGCCAAAATCTCGCCAAGCGTTATGGATGGAGAAATAAGATATCCTTATACCAGATAAATGACTATTGGTGTTTAAATACAAAAGTATTACTCAAAGTATCTTTTCTCATGAATGGAACGAGCTAGATCCACGAGAATGATGTCACCCAATTTATCGCAGGATATCACATATGAAAAGTGAACATGATTCTCAACAGTTAATATATTTTTTTTTAATTTATGGGATTTTTTAATAAATTTATTTGAAAAATGTGCAATATCTCGAGAACGGATCATGCTAGCGTTCTAAAGTTTATGTCAATCGTTTTCTAAAGAAAAATTGCATAAGAAATGCCTATTTACGTAACTTTATTAAAGGTTTTGATTTTTCGATGATTTTTTCAAAATTTCACTCGAAAATTTAGGGGGGTTCTGAACATTCGATTGCGTTTAAAAACAATAGGCTTCCAGTATTCACGGATTGTGATTTTTGTAAAAAAATTCATTCGAATCGCTCCATTCGTTCGTGGGATATCGTCTCCACAGACACATCCCCCCCCACACACAGACATCGCCTCAAAAATGTTTGATTCGTGATCAGAGATGCTTGAAACGTGCTCTCCCGTCGAAAACTCGAATTCGAATTTTCGACCCCGTCACAATACTTTCCTTATACATTATGTATATAAGGAAAGCAAAAATTAATATCATGAAAATAACATAATAGAAGTGACATTAAAATAGTATCAATATGACAATCTGTAGTAGCAAAATCAATATTGATCTTTTCTTCTTTCCACTCAATATTTTGTAAATTTAGATATAAATCATTTTCTGAAATATTTCATTCCCAGTTTTGCCGCGATTTATTTACAAGTAGATTACAAGAGATTTACAAATAGGTTTATTGCATGCTACGTAGACGGCCACACACATTCAATAAATAGCAGTCTGGCAGCCTTAGAGCAAGTATCCGAGATAGTTTATGACACGCGTATAAGCAATGCGAAAGTTATCTATATAATAAAAGGCAATGTCTGTGTGTCTTATACACTATAGGTTCAGCGTCGGAGAGCTACGAAATTTGGCAATCGGAGACCCGGGGGGGAGGGGGGGGCACGGTGTTGTTGAGACCCAGACCGTCCGACTCGTCCTGAGGACTAAGAGCAGCTATTTGGACGGCCGTTACCAGAAAGGTGTGAGGTAACTGCTTGGACGGCCAGGAAGTGCCACCCAATTTAGACCGGAACCCAGTGGGGAAGGCATCCACAGGGACCGTACCCTCCTTCCCCTACCACCAACCTCTTGGAAGGACTTACAGACCCACATATTTAACGTGATCGTACTCCGCATGAACACGGCGGCAGTTGTGGCAGCGTGCAAATCCAGCGCGCAAACCACCGGGCTACCGCGATGGAAATGTGCCAACAGCACGCGATGTTCCCAGGTGGTCACCCACCCAAGTACTAACCGCGCCCGATGCTGCTTGACTTCGGTGATCTAACGAGAATCGGTGTTATCAGCACGGTAGGGCAGTTGGCACCTGGGGGGGGGGGGGGGGGGACGCACGTGAAAACCGCTTTAAAATTTGAATTTTTTTTTTTGTTATTTAATGTTTTATGCGATTTCGATCGTTTTTTTCCCTTTTTTCTCCACCATCCAGACGTCGTAGAAAAAAAAACAAATCACACGACCGGAAAGAGCAGACAATTGCGAGTAAAAATATATCCATTTTAAATCTCAGGAACAAATTCTAATATTTTTTAAAGATTTTAAAACAAAAGTCACTTTCGGTTCAAAAAACCGAACTTTCGTTTTTAAATCCTCGCATCGGGGTAAGTTTCGAGTATTTCGACTAATAATTTACATTTTTAGAAAGCTCAAAGATCAGGATTTTTTACAAGCCCAATCTGGTCAATAAATAATTATAAATAGCCGCCCGATCCGGATTTTATAGAAGTATAATGATTTTAAATTTCTCGGCGAACCGTTAAGGAGTTCCGATTCTTCTCCTACATGCGCGCGCAGAAATGGAGGGGACGTTACGGTGTTTCCATGGAGATAAAAAGAAAGTCTGTGTGTCTGTCTTATACACGCGCGTCGAGGAGCTACGAAATTTGGCGCTCGGGGTGGGGGTGACACGTGAAAACAGATTTTTTTAATTTGAATTATTTTTTTTTTTGTTATTTAATGTTTTATGCGATTTCTACAGTTTTCTCTCCTTTTTCTCCATCATCCAGACGTCGTAGAAAAAAACAAATCACACGACCGGAAAGAGCATACAATTGCGAGTAAACATATATCCATTTGAAATCTCAGGGACAAATTCTAATATTTTTTAAAGATTTTAAAACAAAAGTCACTTTCGGCTAAAAAAAAAACGAACTTTCGTTTTTAAATTCTCGCATCGTAAAAAGTATCGACAATTTAGACTAATAATTTACATTTTTACAAAGCTCAAACATCAGGGATTCTTACAAGGCCAATCTGGTCAAGAAATAATTATAAATAGCAGTCCGATCCTGATTTTAAAGAAGTAATGATTTTAAATTTCTCAACGAATTCTCAGTGAAGTTCCGATTTTTCTCCCAGATGCACGCGCAGCCGGGGACGTCACGTTGTTTCCATGGAAATTGTGCATCGGTTAGAAAATTATGTGATATTTTAAATGATGGAATTAAGAGCTTAGCATATGGTCATTATAAAATTTAAATGATTAAATTATGGTGGATTGAATTGTGGTGATGTATACAACGGGTGAAATTATTACATTTATATTTTAAATGATGGAACGATATGGATTTTTTAAATGGATATTTTAATTTTATGGATATTTTAAATGATGGAATGAGGATGATGGAATTAAGAGCTTAGCATATGGTCATTATAAAAATTTAATTGATTGAATTATGGTTTGTACGGTTTTTGGCCTAGGGACAATTAAAAACCGAATTAGTGTTCGCTTTTTATAAGGTTTTTGGCTCCTTATTCTGGACTGAATTGTGGCGATGTATTGTTTACATCAGGTGGCGGTTGGGACCACAATGAAAAAACTTAAACACTGAAGAAATAAAAAAATAAATAAAAAGAAAGTTATGGAGATTGTCGCGGGGATATTACGTTACATTTTAAACGCGGGAATTGCACTCGGTAGGCCAGGGTTCGATTCCCGCCACTGCCAAAACTGCCGCCGTGTTCACGCGGAGTACGATCACGTTAAACATGTGGATCCGTAAGTCCTTCCGAGAGGTTGGTGATAGGGGAAGGAGGATACGGTTCCTGTGGATGCCTCCCCCACTGGGTTCCGGTCTAAATTGGGTGAATAAAAAGAAAGTTATGGAAATTGTCGCGGAGGACGCGGTAGCCCAATGGTTAGCGTGCGGGAATTGTACTCGGTAGGTCCGGGTTCGATTCCCGCCACTGCCAAAACTGCTGCCGTGTTCACGCGGAGTACGATCATGTTAAACATGTGGGTCCGTAAGTCCTTCCGAGAGGTTGGTAGTAGGGGGAAGGAGGGTACGGTCCCTGTGGATGCATCCCCCACTGGGTTCCGGTCTAAATTGGGTGGCACTTCCTGGCCGTCCAAATACACTGCTGGCCATCCAAAATGCAACACCATAAAGGAAGCATCCAATAAGCATGAAATTTGCACCATACGTAGACCTCAATAGGGAATACAAATGATTAGAATTTTAGCTCATATGCAAATTATATGCGCCAGTAGCGCCACCTACAAGAGGGCCACCTATAAGGGGAGAAGAGAAGGCTGTTTTTAAGTACAGGAATGTTGTTTTCACCCTGTATTTTTGTGTGGGAAGCTTCAGTACGCCTCGTCGAAGAATACGGCAGCCATTTCAGCACGTTTCTGAGTTTGACAGAGGAAGAATTGTGGCTTATAGAGATTGCGGATTACCCTTCCGAGAAATCGGTGCTCGTGTTGGACGAAATCAAGCCACAGTGATGCGAATATGGAATCAGTGGGTGCAGGAGAGACGGACCAACCGACAGGAACGATTGCACCAGCCTCGTCGCACCACCGAACGTGAGGACAGGCATATTGTGCGCATGGCAATGATGGATCGCACTGCAACATCAACAACCCTAGCGCAAGAATTAAGGTCTGTTTCACAACAATCTGTGTCAGCACGTACCATTCGAAGTCGTTTGCAGCAACGGACAATTTCAGCAAGGCGTTCATTGCTGCGATTACCTTTGACTCCAGACTATAGGCGTATGCGGCTGCAATGGTGCGTTGAACGCCGGACATGGACAAACGAATGGCACGGCATTGTGTTTTCAGACGAATCACGATTCTGTCTACAACACGACGATGGTCGTATCCGGGTTTGGCGGCACTGTGGCGAGAGAGTGCATAACTCTTGCATTATGCATCGCCATACCGGTCCTTCACCTGGCGTTATGGTTTGGGGTGGCATTGGATTTTACTCCCGCACCCCCCTAATAGGCATTGCCGGTACATTCAACAGCCACCACTACATTTCTGAAGTTTTGGAGCCTGTTGTCTTACCTTACTTTCAAGGCTTGCCTGCTGCCAAGTTTCAACAGGACAATGCGAGACCACACGTGGCACATATCGTTCAGCATTTCTTCAATGCCCACCAAGTTCCACTGCTCCCTTGCCCGCCCGTTCTCCAGATCTGTCGCCCATTGAACACGTCTGGCCAATGATTGGCAAACGACTGGCCCAGCAAACAACACCAGCTGCTACGACAGATGAAGTTTGGCAACATGTGGAAGCAGTATGGACTGACATACCCCAAGAACACATTCAAAGTCTCTTTCTTTCAATGCTGAGGAGCGTAGCAGCAGTTATTGTCAGCCATGGCGGCTGCACAGAATACTGATTTCTTCATGTTTCGCAAGTCGAACGGGGCTGTATTTTCAATCAATCCATCCTTTTACTTTATGTTCTTTGTCCAATAAATTTGACTTTGATATCTCTTGTCTTTCATGGTGTTGCATTTTGGATGGCCAGCAGTGTAGTTACCTTACACCTTTCTGGTAGGTCGTGGCAGCGAGTTTGCCACGGTCAGAATTTTCAAGGGTAGCAAACAGGCTGGTCGCCGAAGGCGGATAGTAAAATAATAAAACACCCAAGTAGGTATACAATATATGTAGAATCCCACTTCCCTAGTCCTAATTCTCACCAGAAAAAATCCTTCCGTTCACTGTTAGCATTGGACAAAGTCTAAGACACATTGGAGTTATTTTTGATTTCTTTATACTTTGTTTTCTTTATACCTGCCGGTCTGTGCGCTCTGTAGTGCGCCTGCTCGATCCACTCCCTCTTCGGCATGTTCTCCTATGTTCTTGCATCCATCGTGTCACACATCACTGGATGGTATTCAAGTCCAGCTCAACACATGTGGCAATTGCAACCATCGACAAACCTACATCACGCTGCTGCACGGTCTTGTTCCCCAGGGTGTCATGTGACCCGATATGTACAAAAACTTAATTATTTGCATATAATTCTCTCTTCTACCAGTACTGTGACTTGCATATGGCTATGTTCATTCCTTCATGGTGATGCAATTTCACTTTTGACGAGTGTATATATAATTATAATTCGGATAATATGTACATATAAATTTTAGTTGTTTGATCATAAATTTTTTTGATAGACGCTGTCTCCCCACCCCAGACACTTTGCTAATGATCTCAGATAATTATGCTAGAGCCTAACTTTAAAGACTAAACTACTTAGCTTGAACTATGCACTCGGTTTGAATCTGCCAGCCTTTTCTTAACCACGTGGCATATGCAATCATAGGAACAACGGATTTTAATATTTCTGTCTAGAATGTACCTCTGAAGATGTTTCTGGCAAATATACTATTCATTTATAAATTTTCTTTTTTCCAAATCCTCCAATGGTCTACTTTTCCTGACCCTCACTCGCTTTTTTTTGCATATCATGATCTATTAAGGTATTCAATGAGCATTATTATATGGCTCCCGGTTTGATGTTGTATGTACAGACATCGCTCTGGGCTTTATGCACTATATACACACTCTTCGTAAATTTTAATTATAACAATGTTATATATATATATATATATAATCTTGAGCTGATTGTTATTGCCTATTCTCATTTTTGCCGTGTTTTATTTTTATTTATTTTTATATACTTTTAATTGTGATTTTTGAATCCTAATATTCTTCTCATCCCCCTTTCCATTGTAGTGATATGTTACCTTCTATCTTTATCCTTAGTCTTGGCCTATAGTTACTCATTTGTAACAGATATGCTAGAGATGGGTTTTTTGTACATACAGTAGTTTATGCATAATTTTCGATTAAAATCCTTCAATTTTTATTTATATATATATATAATTTGTTCACGTCACATGTCAATCTTTGCGATATTTTACATAAAAATCTGATGTGGGAAGCATATGACTTTCCCTACGGACTCAAATTTTATTTTCTCTCTTTATTTCTTTAATAATTCATTAACTTTATTTTAATTGCACAAAATAACATGCATAATTGTTCGAAATTACACTAAATTTGCACTTTTCATATGGTAACTGGATGTATTTTCAAAGGCGGCATTGAAAAAATGCAAAAAAACTAAAATATTCTTTTATTCGTTAAGAATTACATATGAAACAAGCATTTAATTGATATATTCGATCATATGTAGTATTTTACTTTAGATGACGACAATTTTTGTGGGCCATTTCACAATAAAAAACCAATTCTTTTTCTCCGAATCGTATCAAAATCTAATCAGCACCAAGGTAACCCTAAGTGACTTATCTAAAAATTTTGTGAAATTTGGTCAATTAGATTTTTTAACTAGAGTGGATACATGCGATTTCCTCGGGCCATTTTGCAAAAAAAAAAAAAAAAAAAAGGGGGGGGGGGGCAGGTTCTTTTATCTGGTATCGTACCAAAATCTAATCAGAAGCACTAGGGTAACCCCCACACTTCCACAAGTGACATACCAATAAAATTTTATGAAATTTGATCAATTAGTTTTGAGTAGATACTTTTTTCATGTTTTAGAGGTCCCAAAACATCTAGATCCGTCAAAAACTTAACTTGTGATTTTTGACACGATTCCAATACTTTCTCTATACATTACCATAAATTGTAGGGAAAGTAAAAAAGGAGAATCCAGAAACTCCAAGTGAAGCATTCAAAATCAATAGGTTTCCAGTATTTACCAGTCGTTCGTGAGATATTGCGTCAACAGATTCTCTCACACAGACATCATCTCAGAAACGTTTGATTTAATTTCAAGGATGCTTGAAATGCACTCTTTCATTGAAACTTTAATTCGAATTTTCATCCCAGTCACTTTAATTCCCTATACATTAAGTATGTAGGGAAAGTAAAAACTATCCACCATTTTCAAAGACTCACCAGCCACAATTTCTAGAACTAGAGTATTCATGCGATCCTAGTTCTGAAAAACTCCATTCCCTTTAGGCAGTTTTTGTGAGTATGAATGTGTGTGGTTATTATAGCTTGTACTCAATCGAAATTTAACGGCTGTGTGGTATGACTGATTTTGTATTCACATAGGTTATCTAAATTGTGGCAAACAGCAAGTTTTCATTCTGTCATTGAAGCCATGCTAAGAAGAACACAATAATAGTCCACAGATGTCGGAATCTGCTTTTAAGAGTGATCCATTTATTTCAAGTATAGTAGTCTAGAATTAAAATTGGATGAGTGAAACTTACCTGCTGGGTGTTCCGTTGAGCTTGGCTTGTATGCATTTGAGCTGTTTGAGCCATTTGGATGCTGTTTGGAAACTGCCTACCAGTAGGTCTTTGGAGCTGAGTTCCTACAGGATTTTGAACTCTAACTTGTGCACTTTCAGGGTAATGTGTTAATGGTCTTGTTGATACATATGCTGGTGGTTTCTGTTGCATGGTATGACAATTGGATTGCTTGGCACGATCCACTTCACTCATAACGTTAGAAGTCCTAGTATGCAAGTCAGATTCATAGATATTATTTGGACTGATAGGCAAGTTGTTCAATGCCTGATTATTCGTGAAATTTATATTGTTTATTTGGCGCTCGAACACGTCATACATGTTCGAATTAGATGCTTTAGGACTACTGCTCTGTAAATTAGAGTTTGTTCCTGAAAGAAAATTAGTTGATCGTAAGGGATTCATGTGAGGGCTAAAGGTGTCTTGATTGAAAGGTGAAGGTCTGTTTGCTAATGGAGAATTCACAAACTGCTGCTGCTGTTGCTGTTGTTGTTGCTGTTGCTGCTGCTGTTGCTGCTGCTGTTGTTGTTGTTTCTGCTGAAAACAAACATATATTTAGAGCATGTGTATCTTTAAAAATATAATCTATATATATAAAATTGAAAATCTGTCTGTCTGTTTGTCCCGTCATCACGGGAGAATGGTTTAACCGAATCTGATGAAATTTTGTGGGTAGCCTGGAAATAGTCCCACTTAAAATTTAGTCTATGTTTGGAGTTTCTACGATCATTGGTTCTCGAGATATTAGTAAAAAACAAAATTTTTGTTTGTCTTACCATCACGGGAGAACAACTGAACTGAATTTGATGAAATTTTGTGGATAGCCTTAAAATAGCCCCCCCCCCCCATAAATTTGGCCCAAGTTTCGAGTATCTAAGACTAGGGGTTGTCGAGATATTAATGAAACATGAAACTTTTTCCTAGGCGTTCTACTCTCTAACTCCGTGGTTTATCCAAACGAAAAGCTTGAAAATCATTTGAAAGTGAATTAAAATTTAATCTCTCTGAGTTTGATAAAATTTAATCTCTGAGTTTGATGAGAGATTTTTTGCACTAATTAGTCCCTTTCTGAAAACATGAATTGTTTGAAACATGATTTAAAGGGGAAATCTATCTCCATGGTTTATTTAAAACAAGTTTTTACTGAACAATGAAAAGTATAAAGAAATCAAAATGGTTATTTAATTTCACAGTTTATGAGGAAGATTCTATCTTATATCATGTTACTCAGAAACACAATTAAATTAAATCTGTCTGTTAATTTTAATAATAATTTATTCGATTTGAATAAAAAATAAATGGGTATAAAAATATATTTTAGAAAAGAACGATTTGATTTTTCTTATAGCATTTTTGACTGCATAGTATCAATTACGGTTTTCAGGTTTAAACATTATTATTATTGATATTTTCGGGGATTATTGATTCATGGATTATTGATATTTTCAAGTTATTATGCAATTGTTTTATCATGACAAAAATTGTTTAAACTCACATATTGTACGTTGTACGAGTAATCTTCTACAAATACACGGGTATATCTATTAATATACGAGAATATAAATAGTACAGGTATATTGGCATGTTTTGATATATATTGGCATATATTGGAATCAATTACGACCTTCTGGTATAAAGAGTACGGGGATTATTGATATCTTCAATTTATTACATCATCTCTTTTATTTTGGCAAATATTTTTTAGACTTATATTGTAATACGGGTAATCTTCTACTAACACACTGGCATATTTTCTAATCTGCGACAATATAAGTAGTACGGGATTGCATATATTGATTCAATTCCTTTTTTTTGTAAATTTGCTTACAAAAGGGGCCAGGATGTTTTATTCTTCAGATCTGCCCGGGAAGATAATTTTGCATAGTGAGAACATATATTCTTAAACTTCTCTTTAGGCGCAATAAATTTAATATTTTAACAGAATTTGCACATGATTGTGAATTATAAGTTTTTTATATTATATACTCCGTACGAATAACGGGTATGCTGCTAGTCTATATATAAAATTGAAAATCTGTCTGTCTGTTTGTCCCACCATCACGGGAAAACGGCTGAACCGAATTTGATGAAATTTTGTGGGTAGCCTGGAAATAGCCCCACTTAAAATTTAGTTTGTGTTTTGAGTTTCTACGACCAGTGGTTCTCGAGATATTAGTAAAAAGCGAAATTTTCGTTTGTCTCATCTTCACGGGAGAACGGCTAAGCCAAATTTAATGAAATTTTGTGGATAGCCTTGAAATAGCCCCCCATAAATTTAGTTCAAGTTTCGAGTTTCTAAGACCAGGGGTTGACGAGATATTGATGAAAAACGAAACTTTTTCGTAGGGGTTCTACTCTCTAACTCCGTGGTTTATCCAAACGAAAAGCTTGAAAATCACTTGAAAGTGAATTAAAATTTAATGTCTGAGTTTGATGGGAGATTTCTTGCGCTAATTAGTCACTTTCTGAAAACATGAATTGTTTGAAACATGATTTAAATGGGAAATCTATCTCCATGGTTTATTTGAAACAAGCTTTTACTGAACACTGAAAAGTATAAAAAAATCAAAATGGTTATTTAATTTCGCAGTTGATGAGGAAGATTCTATCTTATATCATGTTACACAGAAATGCAATTAAATTAAATCTGTCTGTTAATTTTAATTATCATTTTTTCGATTTGAATAATAAATAAATGGATATAAAAATATATTTTAGAAAAGAACTATTTAATTTTTCTTATAGCATTTTTGACTGGATAATATGAATTACGGTCTTCAGGTTTAAACGTTATTATTATTGATATTTTTGGGGATTCTTGATTCAGAGATTATTGATATTTTCAAGTTATTATGTAATTGTTTTCTTATGACAAAAATTGTTGAAACTCATATATTGTACTTTGTATGAGTAATCTTCTACAAATACACGGGTATATCTTCTAATATACGAGAATATAAGTAGTACAGATATATTGGCATATGTTTTGATATATATTGGCATATATTGGAATCAATTATGACCTTCTGGTATAAAGAGTACGGGGATTATTGATATTTTCAATTTATTATGTCATCTCTTTTATTTTGGCAAAGATTTTTGAGACTCATATTGTAATACGGGTAATCTTCTACTAACACACTGGCATATTTTCTAATCTGCGACAATATAAATAGCACGGGGTTGCATATATTGATTCAGTTCTTTTTTTTTTGTAAATTTGCTTACAAAAGAGGCCAGGATGTTTTATTCTTCACATCTGCCCGTGAAGATAATTTTGCATAGTGAGAACAGATATTCTTAAACTTCTCTTTAGGAGCAATAAATTTAATATTTTAACAGAATTTGAACATGATTGCGAATTTTAAGTTTCTTTATATTATATACTCCATACGAGGAATGGGTATGCTGCAACATATACACTTTCAATAATGTGTAAATCTTTAATAAGATTTTCATGCAAGAATGCATAGAATTAAGTAAAAAATTGAATCCCTCTATTTATACAAATTCCGGGTGGTAAATCGGAATCAAAATGATGTTACATAATTTCAAATATTCAGAGAATAATTTAGAAAACTTTCAGTGCTAGTTTAGAAAATTTAGAATTTTAGATTATAGTTAGGAAACTTCAGAAGTGCTAATTGAATAATTTAATTACAAGCCTGGTTGCAAAATAATTTTCTAAAAGAGGCTAAATAACCAAGGGGTATTATAACAAGTAAACAAGGGTGGATATGGATATAGGCAGAAATAACAGCAGGGGTGCAATTTACTTTGATATATATATACAGTGAAACCTGGTTAAAGTGACCACCCTTGGGATGGTGAAAACTAGTCACTTTATGAAAATGGCAGTGGTTACTATATGAAAATGGTATGGTCACTTTACCAAGTTTCACTGTATATATATATATATATATATACAATATAAAACCTGAAAGATTGCTGCAATTTTTGTTGAATTGATTAAAAAGCTAAAAGCAAAAAATAATTTATAATACAACTTATAAAGCGCTATGCTGCAATTTTACATGTGTATACCTATATAAATTCCCAAAAAAGGACAAGTAACAATGTACTCGTAAATTTCTAGAAGAATGACAGGAGTAACGGCCGGGGGGAGTTGCGACCCCCAACACTCCGGTTAAAGCTTTTTTCCGCCATGGCAAACGCTCCCGGTAGCCGATACTCCCTACCCTATTTACTTCATGACTCTTATAAAACCGTAAAAATTACATACAAACATATACACTTTCAATAATATGTAAATCTTTAAAAGTTTACTATTCTTTCCTAAATCAAACCAAAAAGCTCACTATAAAATTTTTTAACAAATAATTTAAAATACTAATGTATGAAATTACTTCACTCGTGCCTATTTAATACTTTAAAATCAATATATTCATGACTAATTAAATCCAAGTCTGAGTGGTTATTTTAAAAAATGGATACAAGACCTATTAGCTACATTATCGCCATATAAATACTGATGTATGAAATTTCTTCACTCGTGGTTATTTAATCCTTTAAAAACTATATATTCAAAACTAATGTTTGAAACCCAAATCAGAGTGGTTGTTTATTAAATTGGATACTAAACCTATTGGCAACATTTTCGCCATATAAATACTAATGTATGAAATTACTTCACTCGTGGTTATTTTAATACTTTAAAATCAATATATTCAAGACTAATGAAATCCAAGTCAGAGTGGTTAATTTTAAAAAATGGATACAAGACCTATTGGCAACATTATCGCCATATAAATACTAATGTATGAAATTACTTCACACGTGGTTATTTAATACTTTAAAAACAATATATTCAAAACTAATTAAATCCAAGTCAGAGAAGTTATTTTTTAAAAAATGGATTCAAGACCTATTGGCAACATTATCGCCATATAAATACTAATGTATGAAATAACTTCACTCGTGATTATCACTTTACCAAGTTTCACTGTATGTATATATATATATATATATATATATATATATATATATATATATATATATATATATATATACATATATATATATAATAATAATAGTTTGAAAGTCTAATGAAAGAAAAGTGAGAAGCTGTAACTCAAAAAACCCAACTTTCTAACAAGTCTACAAAATAAAAGTATAAATCAGCAAATCTTCAATCAAATGGAAAAAAATACAAATTTCGAATCATCAGATTAAAGAAAGTCATCAAAAATCAATGGTATGGAATCGATAAAAGAAAAACAAATGATATCCAAGCATTAATAACGCTATACACATGGACAAGGGCTAAGCCTAAATATTGGATTTGTTCACTTCTCCAAAACTCTTCATCGGGTCTAAGTATTTTGTCGAAGTTTTATGTTTCTGAAGAAATAGATAGATTACATCTATAAACTATTTCTACTTGGACAACATACATAATGAAGAAAAAATAAAAGAAAACAAGAAATTACCTTAAGTATAAATTACCTTAAAGCATGGTTCACCGAGGACTTGGATTCACCCAACACATGCTCAGTGGTTCATTAAAGTGGACTTACTGAATGCCCAGTTCCTGCCCGTCATGCAAGAAAATGACTAAAAGGAAGAAGACTAAAGGGAACCTAACATGTTGAAAAATACTGTCAGTACTGCACTACATTACGGTGCTATCATTTCTACAGTCCAGAATGACCCTGTCATTACTTTTCAAACCTTACACACTCATTAGTGTTACTACTTTGCTTCAGTACCAGTCAAGTCAACTAGAAGAGTACATCAATCTTTTCTTACTCGAGAATGGATTTGCAAAGAAAAGCATGTTTAGCTTTAATTTCAGCCTTATGAACAAAATGACATGTTAAATATAAAAAAGTATTATTAATTTAAATAGTTCTAGTCAGAACTTTAACATTGCATTGCGTTGATCCGCAAAACCAGCCTAATTGTTCTGCACTCAATAGGATCTCTATAATTCTTCTTGGAAAAGCAATAATAGTTATTATCTTACACAATAGACTGAGCATCATTCTGCTTAAATATTAATAATGACACTTCTTTACAGTCTATAAGTGATTTCTCTTAAAATATCACACCAAAGGAATAAATAATTGCTTTGGTTTCCTTAATAAAAATGTGAAACCTTTCATCTCCATAATAGCCATAATATCCCTTTAATGCTTTTTCATTTTATTTTCTTATATTTCTGAATTGGGATATAGTAACAAAGAGACCTGCATTATACACATATGCTTAATCCATGGTTTCTTTCCTAAGCAGAGTCCAGTAGTTCACAAGGACTCGCTTTGGATCAGAAGATACCCTCAATTCAATTCAAAATGTACAGCTGTTTTAACAAGTTTTGCCCATAAAAATGATAAAAAGTTAATATCATTATTAGAGTGTTTCAATGTTCTAGTCATTTCTACTGTTCTGTTATACCATTCTCTAAAACCATTCTGTTGTGGTGTGTATAGAGCTGTGAGTCTTTTGTGCAATTTTGTTCTCTAGAATCACTTTGATTCCTTAACTGTTAAACTCACCTCTATTATCACTAAGAAGTTATTTGACACTATGTCCTATTTCTAGTATATACTAAGAATTCTACAATTGCTTGACTAGTGATTTCTTTTGTAGAAAGTAAATATATCAAAATATTGTAATGCATTTCTTGATAATTGCAAAGTAACGAAATTTACTGTGAGACTCATCTAAAGGTCCACACACATCTGTTGAAACAAGCTCCCCTGGCCTCATAGCTTTTTTCTTAGTGCCAAACTTGGGACAATGAGCTTTGCCATAAATGCAAGCTTCACAAACTTCTTCATCTAAGGTAATTTTAATATCTAACTCCAGTTTAAGAAGAAGTTTTATATGGTGTCTGTCTTGATAACCCCAATGTTGATGGTACAGTTGTAAAAGAGAGTCCTTTGTTAATGCCATATTCTCCTCTGCAGGTTGTTTAGGAGTCAATATTTTCATTGCTTTATAGAGACATTCACCAATATTGCATGCTCTA
The DNA here is from genome assembly GCA_951213105.1 of Amaurobius ferox. Lineage (NCBI taxonomy): Eukaryota > Metazoa > Arthropoda > Arachnida > Araneae > Amaurobiidae > Amaurobius > Amaurobius ferox. The sequence continues at coordinate 54,939,821 of OX578136.1, read as the reverse complement.
TATAGAACTACCTCCTTATCAATTTTTAAACAACATTTTCATGGAATCAATTCAAATTTACTGTTTTGATTTCTGCCTTGAGTTACAAGTACTGAAAACAAACAGGTTCTTACTTAATTTCGGGTACATACCAGACATTTTTAAGGTCCTTAATTTGCCTCTGACCCTTGAAGAACTTAAATGTACCTTTTCCAATAGCTGGTAAAACAGTTCCGCAAGCTAAAGTTACCCCAGGACATGAATTAAAATATTCAAAATCAATAAAGCAATGCTGGCTCTTGTAATATGCTTTGATGCACTGTTATCATATCAGTTATTTGAACATATTTCACTAATTAATGCATCGTCATTCTAAGTGATGCACTTATTTTGGCATCTTCTAAACTACTTTTATCTGAGAATCTTTCTCTAAATTCGCCTTACTTCAGTTTAGGTGACCTACCATCTGCAATCCATTTAGAATAGGTTCTAACCCAATGTCCTTTTAAATGACAATAATTGCTTGTTCCACTGTTTATTTTATTTTTGGACCTTTTCTGCTGTTTTATAGTTAGTACTGCTTTTGTTGCAAGAGATTCACTGCTCTTTCTCTCTTCTTGTAACTCTCTTTCATATGTACACAACTGAGAAGTTAACTCATCCACAGTTCACTTGTTTTCATTTAAAAGTAACCAATTTGACTTGAATTAATGATATATTCCTGTGACAGTTTATCGAGAATTTTGCAGATTACCAGTTATCTCTGGGAGTTCTGATTCCTTTTTCTACTCAAAGCCTATATTCAATTCATTCCACAACATCTTTCGTTTAGATAGATGAGCTGCCATGCTATCCTCTTCAAAGTTTCTTCTGTTATGGAATTAGTCAGCACCATCTTTGCACTGTTGTTAGTTTTTTGATAAACTTCAAGATATTTATCATATTTTATCTGAAGTGCATTAGTTGCTCATTCTGCTAGTGAAGGCTTTACAACTTTCCCTTCAACAACATTGAGTACATTTGTATGAAAACCCAAAACAAACTTGATATGATATTTCCATAACATCCAATCTTTTTAGACACTTGACAGCTTCATATAGAGTTGTGCAACTTCCATTTCTGTAGATATTAAAAACTGTTTCAAAATAATTTGGTCTAGTTAGAACCTGAGTTAACTTCAAACACAGAAACATGTATCACATAACCTGTTAAATTTAATTTATAACCTTTTAGCTTATTTAATAAGGTCATAACTTTTTGAAAAAGGCTTAAATATATGCAACTTAAATGTATGAAAGACAATGATATACCAAATTTGGACAGCTTCTTCTTCTTCGACCCAGACCACCCGATCTACCAGAAGGTGTAAGATAAATGTTTGGACGGCCAGGAAGTGCCACCGAATTTAGACTGGAACCCAGTGGGGACAGCATTCGCAGGTACCATACCCACCTTTCCCTATCACCACTCTTTTGGAAGGACTTTTAGACCACATATTTAACCACGAGTGTAGAAACCGAGGGGGGGGGGATCATGCCCTCCCCAACTTTTTGGGCTTGGGGGATGGCTTCCCCCAAGTTTTTGACATTTTAAATTTACGTTTTTACTTACAAAACTTAAAAATTGCTAAATGTTTCAATATGTCAAGTAAAACACTTGCTGAATGATCTTGCGGATGTGGCGACTCAGATCATAAGATAATCTGAAGGCGTGGGGAGAAAGAAAAATCTCATTAGGACCGATTCCAGCCCAATAGCCATAAGAAATAAATAAACTGGCCCTTGTCTAGTCTATAACCCTACCCCAAAGCCGTATTTACCATCAATGTCTCAAAAGATATCGGCTTTAGTCAATTGCTTATTTCTTGTTCCCTTCATCAATGTGTACCTATAAATATTTATGCATAGTAAAAGGTGTCTCAGTCGACAATTGAACAAAACGGCGTGACAAACACATCACAGAGAGACTAAGCAGTAATCTCTTCTGGATGGCAAACACCCTAGGGAGACATTAACTTCCATGAAAATATTTTCCAACCAGCGACCATATGGAATCGATGGAGTGACAGTGTTAACAAAGTAATCTGTGTACCCTAGAATGGTGAATTTTACTGGACATCAAAAGGATGGTAACCATGCTTAAATGGACAATTCCGAGCTCTTTTTTTAAATTTTTTTATTCGATTCGAAATGTTTCAAAATGGACAAAAGTACAAAAATTTTTATTCTCCGAGCTGTATTTCATATTTTATTAGCAGTCAAAGTTCGCCTTTCTGACTGTGGTGGGAAAATGGTCCATTTTGGCACGCACGGAATGTGATGTCACAACGTTCTTCCACGGCTCCCGTCTTTGAGAATTGCTGCATAAGTTTGGTTACATTCGGAAAGTTTCGATAATTATAATTGTTTCTTCCGTCCCAAACTTCCGAATAGTTATAAGTATTGTATCGCTCCAATGTGCCGGACTACTAGTTTTACATCATCAGATAAAATACTTATATCTGTGCCAAAAAAATGTTTTTCGTGAAGAATTATGTGAAGTGCAGGAAGTCAGATTGTAAACAAAATTCACCACTGTCATTAAAGAGTGTTCATTACGTATGTTATGATAAGAAATCAGTGACTGTATAATAAAATTTTCAAAGCCATTTTATGAGAAGTTATTTGGTTATGATTAAATAAACTTTTAAAATCCACTACTGGTTCGGCACTCTATTTTTAGTTTTGCTATTACGAATGAATTTAAAGCCAGATTCAAAGTGGATTATTGACTTTGTTCCAGGTTTAGTGTGTGATGTTCGCAATTAGTTTAGTGAATATAAAAAATTCCGTACATAAAAATTTTTTATATTTGTATATACTGCAGTGAACAGTTGCAATTTAGTATTTTCATTAAGTACATGTGCTTTTGAAAAGTTATAAAATAGATATTATCTAAAAAAATAAATCACAAATTTGAAACATTGCATAAAAGGAATAGAAATTAAATGGAAAATAATTTAATTTAAAATATAATATCATAAGAAATAATTTAAAAATGCTTTTAATTTAAAAATAAATTATTAGATATTATATTTAGAATCCTCAAAAATCATATAAATATAATAAAAAATATATGAATAAAAAATATATATATATATACATTTAAATATAAATACATAAATATTATTTTTAATTTCCAGAAAAAATACACTGCTCAATTTAAACTTTTGGTTTAAATTTACTGTATAACAAACATAACTATAAAAGGCTATTTGCACTCAAATTACGGAGCACATTACAAAAATAAATAAATAAATAAATCAGGGGTGGGTCGTCCAGTCTGATGGAGCCAAAATGGTTTTGCGTAAATAATATTTTGTAAAATAAAGATTCAATTTGTTCATTTTTTTCATTCATTTGTTTCGTTTACAAGCTTTCAAAGCGCTACAAATTACTTGCTAACTGTTTATAGCTAGCTAGCACTTTTAGTTTTCGTCCCGATTTCATCTGGATACTGACTCTAGATATGCAATTTTCTCAAAATATGAATTTTTTTTAACTTGCTTTGTGGTATATATATTAAACTTAACAATATATCTGACGAGATTTTAAATTCAAATTAATTTATAAACTTCTCTGGCGGCACATAATTACTTACTTGATTATATATATTTCCATGTATTATGTTCAAACCTCACCAATCATTAAACATCTTTAAAATCCCCAAGTTTATTTAACCTCATAATTTTTTTAAACAAAATAAAATATCTTGTCCTTGTGCATCCATATTTCACCAAGGAGTAAGTAAAGACACTGAGCTGCAGCAATCGTGATATTTTAAATATTGCAACTTTCCCAGCTATTGGAGAATCCATGTTAAAAACTAAGCTATCGAAATTATAACCAATCGATCCAAAACCCAATTATATACACTTACACTTGCAAGACTTTAAAAGAGCTACAAATTCTTGCTTATTGTTCATAGCTAGCATTTTTAGTTTTTGAAATATAAGCATTACAAACTTGTAAAATGAAAATTTTTCAATCTTCTTCAACTTGACGATTACTTGAAAACTAAGTCAGTAAGGTTCAATATATTAGATTTTTTTCTCCAAAAAGTAGATTTAAAAGCTAAATTTACTACTAATTATAACTATTTATAACTATCTTTTGAAGCTTGAGTGAAAGTAGGAAAAATTAAAAAACCACTTGCTCGGATAGACGCTTTAAGTGTTTTCTAAAAAAGTTCCAAAGCATTAAAATTATTTCATATATTCATAAATTGGAGCAACGAAACAGCAAAAAAATATGTACATTTTTATCTATCACGTTTGGAGAAATTGGCGTCCAAAGTGTTTGCATTTTTTGTAATGCTACGATTTCCACCACAGATACCTTAAACATAAATGTAATTCACATACTACTACTAATAATAATAATAATTATTATAAATCTTCAAGAAAAGGGTATCAAGTTTACATCTTGAGTTTCAGCTGTCACAAAATATTTATTATTTCTGAAAGAGAGCGCCATCACAGTAAAATCGATCTTAGGCAAATTGTCTGATTGCCCTTTAACAAAGCCAGAATCCATGTTTACAATAAAATAAAATAAGGAACAAATAATTTAAACTCAAGCAGACCAAGAACAAATGGGTAAAATAATTATAAACAAATTATAAACAAAATTAAATGCCAACTACTTGCAAATATCTCAGTAGAAACAGCACACAGTAGAATGCTGCATCACAGGTCGAACGGGCCGTGTGACGTCACAGCCAATCACAGGCTGTTTTGTGTTTGAGTAGATTTTGCGCTTTTTCATTTCTTGATATTTAAATAAATAATTATTTTAAGAGATTTTCGCTTGGATATTTGAAATCAGAAAAAAATTATCTATAAATATCAATTGGTTTTAAGATCTTTTTAAAAAAATCGGAATTGTCCATTTGGTGTTTTTCCCTTGGGAAATACATCTTTTCAATAGCTGACCGTCTATGAATTAATGATCTTGTTCAAACTTTTAGTATCTAGCATGGTTCAGACAGTTCAGTGACTTTCGATTAAAATACATAAAGCTATCATCGCTAATAAGAGAATGGATATCTTGACTATATCTTAAGGATAGTATATCCGTCCATATACATGGCCTTGAGAACCAAGCAATGGACAAATTTTTAATAAAATCTAAAAAAAAAAGAAAGGTGCTGATAAAAACGAAGAAACCAAAATGTTCCTCGATAGAAACAGTAAATACAAAGTTTAGTTTTCTGTCCTTACATACCTTTTTAGACTTCATGTATTTCAGTAAAAAAAGCTTAGCGTGAGCAGGTCGAGTGGATCCATTGTAGAGTAGGAAATACAAAGTGAAAATTGCATCAAAACCGAGGCAAAAGATGTTAAGATAGATAAAAACAAATATTTACAAAAAATTCTCTCGCTCCTCTCAAACCATCCCCCTTCTTGAGTATGTGCAAAAGTCCCAAAACAAAAAAAGTGTATCTAAGTTTAGCATGAACATGTTGAATGAGTCCATTGGATACAAACTGAATCGCAATTTCAACAATCATAGCTTAAGTAGACTAATTGCATTATCTTCCATAAACAATATAGTTTTTATATTTTCAATAATCTTCTGAACAGATCATCGAATGTAATACACAAAATTTTTACTAAAAGTTTTAATCCAGCACTGCTCATGACCTCACATGCCAACTAGAGCTCCTATAATATAGTTACGGCAATGACAACAAAAGTCTCAAAGATGGCTTCAGTATTAGAGCTCTAAGTAATAAAATTATTTTTCATTGCTTAAATTATATAAATATTACTTCTTTTGAAATGACAACAGCATTTACAACAAGGAAATATTAGATTTCGGAGATAAATGGTGTAAAAAATAAAATTTTAACTCAAAATTAATTTCCGCAAAACTTGGGATGCAAATGTCATTTTAACAGTTATGCAAATGATCAAACTGTCAGCACTAATGATCTTATAGGACACATGCAATGCACATGAGAACGACGCATAATACAGCATTTAAAATGACCGGTGTTCTACCTCATGGGAAATTGGAACTAAATTTTCTGCTTTGATACTGCAAAGTGTGTACAAAAATACCTTTGAGACGCACTCAACAGTAGCAGTTGTCGGATTTAGAGAGAGGGTGCATCATAGGCCTAAGGGAAAGTGGTTGGTCCAACAAACATATTAGTCATCATCTTGGTCAGAACGATATGGTAGCTGCTCAGTGTTAGGAACACAGTAGATCAGAGAGAGTACATGTAACTGTCACAGAAGCTCAGAATGCCACATAGACAGGCAACTTCGCAAAGGATCATGCAGTCAGGAGAGGAGCCACGGATACTATTCGGAAACAAATGGCAGAAGGTGGAATTAGGTGTCAACGCCCATTAAAGCACCTACTACTAACCTATTATCATAGGCAGAGCCGTTTGAAGTGGTAGCGATCTCAGTTAGCCTGAACAGTGTCTCTTCAGAGGCATGTTTTCTTTAGTGACAAATTCCACCTCTCTTTCCCAGTGCTGATGACCATTGCATACATGTGTGGAGGAGGGCTGGCCAGAGTTCTAATCCTGCATTTGTTGCCAAGCTGCACACGGCCATCACAAATAGTGTTACAGTCTGGGGAATCATCTCGTGGGATAACCAGTTTTATCTAGTTGTGCTGCAAGCCCATCTAATGATTAGTTTGTATGTCGATGATATTCTGCAGCAAATTGTTCTGCCTATGCCATCAAGCCGCCCAGGTTCCATTTGCCAACAAAATAAGATTCGATCACATACTGCACGACTTTCAGCAATGTGTCTGAGGATTTAATACCCTCTAATGCCCATCTAGGTCCCTAGATCAATCACAAATAGAGCATGTGTGGGACATGCTGTGGCAGCAATTGCACTCTTCTCAGAATGCCACTGAATTAATTGACAAGTTGCAACATTTGTTGTAGAATCTTCAGCAAAGAAACATAAACAACTTAATTAATTCTATGCCACACAGAATATTGTTTGTATAGCTGCCAGGAGAGGATTTACCACTTACTAAAATGCCATCTTCTTGTTACCACCATTTCTTAATAAAATGTTTGTTTGCTCCCAAACACTAATCATTTGCATATCTCCTCAAACGATACATACATGCCAAGTTTAATTTCTGTAGTTTTAATTTCTTATGGGTGCACATATTTTTTTTGCAACAGAGTACATATTTAGCTACAGTTTGGCAAAGAATGGAGATCCTATCATGAAAATTGCATTAGACGGATATCTATTATCTTATCTATTACAGTATCCATTAGATGGGTATCTAATTAGCTCCTTTGAAGAGGTATTTTTATTGTTCCGGAAATAAAAATTCTGTAACAAAAAAGACTATCCTTTTTTCTTTTTGGACACTTTGAACAACAAAACTGAAATTTTTGGCTTTAGTTTTAAAAAAATGTAGATCACAGAACTAAAACTAAGGGTGTGAGTTAAATTGTTAAAATGGGTCTTTTTGTTGCACTTTTCCGGAGATTTAAAACATTTATCCGTCTTTTAAATATGTGTGGGAAAAACTATAGACTTTTTGTAAATTTCTTAGCTCTCTTTGAAACACCTTCACTCCTGTTTAAAGAAATCGCTATCTTAGATAAAAAATTGAAGAAGATGAAGATATGTCTATTGGGATGGGTTCGACCCCCCCCCCCTCTAGCTGTTTTCGAAAATATTTAAAAATCAATTGGATCTTTCAAACTTTCAAAAGAATCTGCAACTCCTTAGATCGAATGCTAAATTCTAGAAATACTACGAGGTGCTAGGCCAATTATTCACTTCGGAATAGAGGTGACATACATGAGTTTCCATGGGTTAATAGTAAAATTCACTTTCCTAGTTCCAAAGGAGAATGCAATAGAACATTATTAATCTCATAATTTCTTTTCCTATTTGTAGACCGATTTTCTATTGCAACAAAACTGTGATATTTATTTTGAACTAATTGTTAGTCCTAGTGGTCCCACTACAATATGTTGCTTGTCACATAAAGAGTGTGACAAAAAAATTCCGGGGAGGTAGAAGATCTTTAACCTGTTACCCCCCTAAATACTGTACTATTTGTGTCCTCCCTAACTTTGTCTACAGATTTACGCCTATGTATACATGTCTGTAGTACGCTTGAACACGGGGGCAGCTTGGGCAGAGTCGGGAATCAAACTCTGGCTGTTCAATTCTAGCTATTTCAGTTGTCAAGTTATTCCCCAAAAACGAGTACATTCCTATGTCAGACAAGTCAGACTAGCAAGAAAAAGCCTAATTTACATGGTGCCAGCAAGCCATCAGCAGATCTCCAACTGGCCAACTCACTACTGGACTCTCTTTTCACTGGCCTCTGCTGTTTACACAATGCCAGCTACTTGTTAGTTTTATTTTGTGCACAAACAGAGTGTTGGCAATTTGGTGGATTTTCTGGCTTAGTTCTGTGAGATCCAGCAATCCTTGGCAGCAGGTGCTGGCTTATCAGCATGCCTGGGTAGGGGAGGGGAAAAAGTTGGAATGCATATGGGGGGTATGCAAGTGGACAGTCGAAATAAAAATGAAGTCATTGGCTTCTCCAGTAGATGGCCTAGCCAGCTGTACTTGCAAGGCCAGTGACTGACATGTTTATATGAAGCCAATTGCTAGCTGACAATAGCTAGACTTACGTAAAGTACGTACACTACAAAAAATAATAACATATTAAATGCTCCAACTTTTAAGTTATTCTCAAAAAATGAGTGCATTCCAATGGCGGCTCTGGATGAGCTAATCTGATAAGTGCAAAATCACAGTAATTAAAATGCACCACAAAAGATGACATATAAAATTTCATGTTTTATTATGAATGGAACCTGATTAGTTAGGGCCTCAGATATTTGAATCACACTGACAAACACAAGATCACGTTAAATAAAAAGTTGAAATAAAAAGGAGAAACCCTAAACCCTCAAAGTTAATATGTGATAGAGGTTTAGACAAATGCTATAAAATCGTACTAGGAAAACATCTGGCGACAGTTGGCAAACTGAAAACTGAGTGTTTTAAAATAGTGATAGAAGAAAATAATTGAGCTGTATTTTTTAATTAAAAGAAAAATCTAGACTTTTGAGTTTTTAAAATAAAAATTCAAAAGGCTGATCAATTTTACAGATTTGTAGCTTTCCAATGATAGCAAGATTGACTTCTTACGATGAATATTCATGAAATGAAGGCTTACAACAAACGACATGAGCTGAAATTCTTAAGTTAAAAAAAGACCTTTTCTGTAATTTTTTTTTTTTTTTTGGCAAATAATTATAATACATTAATTTTTATTTTTTAATACCCTGTCATACATTCAAGATTTTAACTTCAAATTAATAAAGAATATAAATGAAATTGTCTTCCAGAATATAAAGTATGACAAATCTGAAAACAATAACAGACATACATTAAGCTTGGCTTTAGACAAGTTTGTAAATGGAATACAGAATAAAATATAATAGAAAAGAAAATACAATTAAGTGCTAATGCATTTTACTCCTTACCTGCATATTCTGATGTTGTTCGGCCATCTGTTTGAGAGTTAAAGCTGCAGGGCTAGGTTCAGTTAGCTTAAAATCTAAGTTTAATCCATTGGGAATAGAAAGAGGGGAGCTACCATAAGATGGAAGTCTTTGTGGCGTTGTATTATAAAAGTTAGAAGCAGTTGTAGTGGGAGTTGAAGTAGTGGTCACTATAGAAGAAATGGGAACCTCATTTGTTGAAGATATGCTTTTGAATAATCCTAAAAGAAAAGGAGAGCAAGCTTATCAAAATTGACAGTCCACAGTTTTAGTATCAGAATGACAAAAAAAAAGAAAAAAAATGTAGCTTTGTATTAACTTTCATTCACAAATTATTCTTAAAAGAAATTGATTAAACATTCTTTAAAAGTTCCATTTTTACTGAAACTTTTAAAAACCTTACTAAAGCTAATGCATTTGGTTAATTTGTGTCAATATACTATTTTATTACCATTTACATCCATAGGATAATTTAATTCAAACTATTAATTTCCCCCACAGACTGTGGAATATCACTCACCACTTATCCCAAAATTATTGTTTTTACATAGAAAATAATGCTTTGAAAATCTTTTAAATTAAAAAGTTAAAGTTTTAAACATGCAAATTACTAAGAATTCTATCTAGTTTAGTTTCCCAAAAATATTAGTATTAAGCAATTAGAGATAATCAGGATAAGCACTTACCATTTTGTTGTTGCTGCTGCTGCTGATTAACAGCATTTATAAATGACAAATTGTCTGTTTGAAATGGCCTTAATTGTATTGTTGATGATTCCTTTATCAGGTGGTCTATGATATCTTTCGTAGAATCCTCTTGGTCCTTCATACTTCCGACACTGTCATCCACATCGAAATTGAAATCCTTCATCAATTGAAATCCTTCAGCATTATTAGCAAAGACATCGTCAATTATGTCCTTAAGTACATCTGGATGGAGGACATCATCACCGGAATCATCCGTGAATCCCAAACTTGGAAAAGTGTCTGAAAGACGATCACTATTGGAAGCCTGAGCACCTTTAAATTGGCATAAATCAGTCTGCAGACAGTCTTTTTCTTGTTTGCATTCAACATGCTTAATAACATTGACTGGTGGATTATCTTTTGGATTAGAAACAGACTGTTGTGATGGATTACTTGGTGGAGTTTGAGGTATGGGAGAGGTAAGAGGTTTATTAAGCGTTTGGACAGTAACATTAGTCTGTATAGTCTGTGATTGCTGATTATGCGAAGGCTTTGAAAATTTTTGCACTATTTGAACAGAAAAATTTGAAAGAGAAGGTTGTTGAGTTTTCAAATCTGGAAGTTTGTCTGCAGTAATGTCTGTTCGAATAATTTTGGAAGGTTTCTCAGCATCTTCACTATTTGTACAATCAGTAGATGGATTTTGAACAGGTTCTTCTGCAGGTCTTTTTAATGGTTTTGAATGCTAGAAAAAATAGAAAGAATGATAATACTATGATAATGAAAAATATTAATAAGAAAAGACAAATTATGCGATAACCAAATAGTATATGAATATGACATATTATATGCAATTATAAAACAGTATACGAATACTGAGCACAAAAATATAATTTTTAATCACTCAAAATAATTTTTAATTGTTTATCGACGTTATACAATATTTAAATACACTAACAAAAGTATATTATATAAGAGATAAAATATCTGAGGTCACACAGAGAATATGCAGGAAGGTCACTATTTTTCATAGCTCAGTTGTACAAATTTAAATTATCCTAAACACCATTATTTTTGACAATAAGTATCCTAACTATAAACATTTTCTATCATTGAACAATGTTAAAAAAACAGATTTCGGGTAAATTGAAAAAATATTTCAAATTGATTTACAAATAATTTAAAACATAAACATACTTCTAGTCAAGTTTCCATGTTTTATACAAAACTTTGAGAAAAATATAAAAATCCATAGCTATATATATATATATATATATATATATATTTAGTTATTTTCTTTTACCCCAATTAATATGGGCTTCTCTAGTTAAAGATCTGCACAGGCTGGGGCCTCCGGCCACTCATCTTGCTGCTCTAAGTCCTTGGACGAGCCGAGTGGTCTGGGCCTTCAACAGGCTGGGGCCTGGACCATGGGCTTAGGCCGAGCCTGAGTATTTTAACATTGTTTCAGGCCAGGCCAAGGTGGTATAGAAGCAGCTTTGAAACAATTGCCTAGTGTTGAAGATTGTTTTACAATTAAGGACTTTTTGAAATGTATTTAAAACCAATCTTTATTGTAAACAAGTTCAAACATACAGTATTCCAGTAAGCACTGATTCACTGTGTAATTTAATTAAAAAAAAAAAAAAAAAATTGTATAAAACTAAGAAATATTTAGCAAATTATAATTTTATTCTTTAGAAATTAAAATATAATTGCTATGAAATTTATTTATTTATTTTTTAATTTTCCTCTACCTTGATAAGAAACACCTGCATAACTTCACATAAATATCTAACCCCACGGCATGTCGACCTATAGAGAAGTATTTCACTGTATTTCTTAAAGTGTACACTATGAACAAACACCTCGAAGATATTTTGACTCAGTAAATCCTAGTAACCAGTAGCATTTGATTTTCCGATCAATGCTTTGAATCTTGTAGAGATATTCTTAAGAAGCTATCAATAGCATATTTGAATCTGGAAGGGGAATAAAATAACATCCTCATAAGACATCTATTGCTATCTTACATAACAAAAGAAGATGTTTGTATGTGTATGCATCTGTGTGTGTGTCGTCTGTAGAAGGAAATCTACGCTTCAGACAGCAGCAAAATTTGGTACCTTTATAGTACAATATGAATCAGCAAGCTTTCTTAAAAATTCGAATCCATTTTTTTTAGTAATTTAAAGTGGAAACAAATTTTTGCGCAATTTTCACATCCCATCCTAAAAAACGTATCTTCTTTAATTTTCGATGTGTGATCTCAAACTTTTTTAAACAAATGTTAAATATTTTTTAAAGGGAAAAAGCTGGAATTTCAAAAAGTCAATGTTTTTTTATTCTACAGATATTTAATGGTGATCCAAAATGGACAACAAGGAGGCCCATTTTAAAAATCTAAATCAGACCCCAATTTTAGCTTTACGATCTCCATTTTTTCTTCTTTTTTTAATTGAAACTAGAAGTTAGGAAGATGTTGCTCAAGTGTCGAACATTTGAAATAAACCATAGTTTGTTATAGCATTTTTAATTCCGGAGCGATGAAAAGAACATCTTAAAAGATAAATAGATATCAATTTCAAAAATCTGTCTTCTAATACAATTTTTGTGATACGATCTTCATTTTCTTTCATACTACAGCTAAATTTATACAGATTTTTAAAGATTGATGCATTTCTATGAATATTTCGAAAATGCTGGCTGATATTTGGTTATGATGCGTTTTAATAGTCTAGCCTTTTCTTCAAGGACAAAGAATTCCGTTTTTTCCCCCTTTCCGGTTACCATAACTGGGAAAAATGTTGGCTGATGTGTGGTCGCAGGGTGATCAGCTATTTTATTTCATTCGCGGTCAAAATGGAAATTAAATGGAGAATTAAAGAAAAAATTATGTTGTTTGCGGAAGAGATGGGTAAAAAATATATAAATTGCTGAATTTTATCTGCTTTTAGATTAAGGAACTCAATTAATCCCTGCTTTAACTCCGGGTACATTTTCTAGTCTTACATAATAAAATAATATGTTTGTTTTTTTATCTGTGTTTGTGTGTGTGTCCGAGCGCGCGCGCCATCTGTAACGGAAAATCTAAGCTTTGGACAGCGCGATTTTTACACAAATCGATTCCATAGCGATTGAAAATATTAATACAGAGTTTTCATCTTGACAACATCGGAAAGATCGAAGAAAGTTCTTAGAACCAAATCCGTGTGACAATTCCTTCATATTTATTTATTTATTCGGAAATACACCGAAATACGTATGCATTTTTTATTTTATTATTTCGACGTATCTGAAAAAGGAAGCTTAGCACAATTCTGTAGTTTGGTAAAAAAAAAAATATGGGTGTATATTTTCGAACTATGACAAAAGAAAAATTTTTTAATTAAGTTTATTTTCTGATTTTCTATTAATTATCAACTAAAAGCATAAAAATCAAAATTTTCGATGCCTTTTCTTTTTCTTTTGTTTATTGGGAGCAGTGGATGTTTGTGCACATGCGTGGCAAATAGTTATGCGCGACTGCACATCCATTAAAACGATAGGTGGGAATGATTTTGGTTAAAAACAGGTAATTTTAAAACTGAGTGGTATTTGTATTATTTAAGTAGAGGGAGCTTATTTAGAACAAAGGCAACGCCGGGTAACGTTTTCTAGTTTTATAATATACGCGCTTTAAACAGAGAAATTTAAAATAAATGCCACTTTATTTCATTCCCTTTTACTTTCCTTATAACATATAGCATAAAGTACTGAAATATAGTAGTGGAACTCAAATTTCGACGAATCTACACATTTTGTGTTTTCTACAACACGAATTCACCATTTTTTGTGTAATATCTGTATGTGTGTGTATGTATCCGCTATTTCAAAAACTATTCGACGAAATTTCTTAAAATTGCCACTTGAGTTACCCTGTGGGTAGGGGGGCTGATTTAATTTTGGTACGATTTGTAAAAATAGAACCCCCCCCCCCTCACACCAAAAAAAATAAATAAAATAAAATAAATTTAAAAAAAATTGTCAATATTTGATAGAAATGAGTAAATATGCATTAATGACAGGCATGTTCCACGCGTAATTTTTGTTACGATAAAGCAAATAAGAGCATCTCCATTATCTTAAGACAGTACTTTTGAAACACTTTCTCCGTCACAGAACCCCAAAACGCGAAAAAGTTCATTTTGGTCCAAATTATGAATTCAAATTTTCTTAAAGGAAATTTAAATTAAACTATCGTATCGCGAAACCCCAAGGTTTCCGAGGAACATACTTTGAAAAACACTGCCCTTAAGGCAACTTGAAATTTTCATTTTTTTTTTTTTTTTAATGGAATTATGACGAGCTAACACCATTTAAAAATACGCTATGTCGCCAAATGAAGGTTTTAAAACTGAAAATTGGACATAATTCCAAATAAGTAACCATTTTATGTGCTATTTTGTACGATAAAATGCATTACAATGGAATGCACGAAGAAAAATGAAGTCTGTAGGGAAAGTCATGTGCTGCCCACACCATCATATTTTTATATTTTCATTTTCGCTTTAAAATTAAACTACTACACTTTTCTAATGCACAAAATCAAAATGGCATGAAATTTGCCACCCCTTTTTAGGTTGGGACCTAGAGGGACGGACGATGGTGCACTGCTTAACTTGTCTAGGTGAAAATATTTGAATGCCGAAAAGAAAAGATACAAAACGGAAACCAGTATATTTAATGGTCGTGAGACGCGTTCGTTGCACAGATAGGCAAGCATACTAATATGCTTTTTTTGAGAGAGATTTAAGAGTCGTCACCCAAAAACCGGTTCAAAAGGCGTTGTGGTGATATTTAGGATGGTAGAAAAGAAACACGCCGACTACCATACCAATCCAAAAGAAACTAAAAAAAATCTTATCCTCTCCCTTTCGTTGTAGAGGAAATGCATGCCGCAGGGTAGAATAGCGACTCGGACAAAATATAAAACATGCTCTATAAATAAAATAGTGGAAAAAAACAGAAACAATATATCCATTTTAATTTGTGTTAGTAAAATTATCCACTTTGTTTCTACATACAATAACATTTAAAGGGAATCGATAGTTTCGATTTTATAAAATGATCAATCTTTATCTTTAACAATCATTTTGCTTCATTATTTTTTTTTAACATTTTCATTACTAATATCCAAAGAACTAAGCTATAAAGCTATAAACTTATTAGTATGCACCTGATATGAAATATCCAGTAAATTTGGTAGTAAAAATAAATAAATAAATAAATAAAACAAAAGTCTGATGGAGCCGAAATAGTTTTGAGTGAATAACGTTTTGTAAAATTAAATTCCCAATAAAGTTCAATAAGTTTTTATTCGTTGTTTTTAGTCCCATTTGTTTCGTTTTAAAACAGATAATATGGGACTATGGTAGTAACAAAGCAAGATACATAATTGAAACAACTTAGAAGTGAAAAATATGTACTTTTTAATGACAGTGGGAATCTTGTGTTAGCCTATGTTACAACAAAGTTTTTAACTATTATAATGTTTTTCATTGTCATTACGCGTATTCTAGTAAGTTAATCCGATTAAGTGAAAAATGTAATTTAATGATACATTCATTTAAGAAAAAATTTTCTATAATGTAATTTGTTTTATAACCGGGAAAAAAAAAAAAACCCCGCTCAATAATACATTTCTGCAACAAACAATAAAATCTCAATAATTATTTTAATTTTATATTTGGAATTTTTTTTTACTTGAATTGATTATATAAAAACACACCGAAATGCATTTTTTGAAAAGAAATTAAAAAATTTAAAAACTAAAGGTTGTATTTAGTCCATGCCCAAATTCATTCCCCAAAGAGGGGAAGGAAAAATTAGTTAAAAAAAAAGAAACACCTCAATCATTTTTAATGATTATAAGGTGTGTACAAGAGTTAAAATTGGTACACGAAAATGACACCTATTTAGTGGTAAGGAAAATGGAAAGTACTTTATTATGACTCCTGTTATCATGCAAAATACTGTTATTCATTCTTGTCTTGAGAATTTTCTTATTTTTTTTCTCCCGAAACAAACAACATTTCGTATATTCATAATTATTATTATTCACCATCATTTTTATATGATTAAGTGCATGCTAAGGATCAGGACACCAATGTAAATGTACTGACTGTACGTGACGTCAGAATCACCTGACGTTGTGCTCTGGGGAACGTGGAGGCGACGACTCAACGGTTTAGTAGGGGGACGGGGGAGGATGAAGAGACCACAAGAAGGGAGAAATGGATCCAGAAATTCTGAGAATATTATGCGCCAAGACATCAATTATCCGGCGCCAGTCCAGAGCCAGAGAGTTTAGCACAAAATTTTCTTAGAATTATTAGAGGAATATATTTCTATGCGTGGAATTAGTTGCTTGGATTTGAAAATCCTAAATAGAAGCAGATTTACTAGATATTTAGTTCTACATAACTATCTTATACATTCATATTCCATATTGTTCAGGTTTACTTGTATTATATATATCCCAAAATGAAAAAAATAGCTTTAAAGGTGCTTAGTTTCTCAAGTAATTGACTTTTTATAGTTGCTTTAAATTTTTCCTTTGCAAGTCAATCAAGCCGAAGAATAGATGCATTTAAGTTATTGTTAACTATGTGCAAAAGGCAAGAAGGAATTTACAATAAATTACACGAGCACCTTACCAACAGGCAGCAGGGTTTTTGTTGTTGAGACCCAGATTGTCCGACCTACCAGAAAGGTGTAAGGTAACTGTTTGGACGGCCGGGAAGTGCCACCCAATTTAGACCGGAACCCAGTGAGGGAGGCATCTACAGGGACAAACTAGACTCTTTTTCTGTAGTGGTTTCCAATTTCTACAGCCCTGGCTTGTCCGACCGTTTTCACTTGCCTTCAGTTTGCCCATGTATATGTTACGGGTAAAGCCCGAATTTGAATAAACTTAGGTTTGTCGCACTATCCAAAAGGACTGGATAAACCTAGGTTTATCCAACACTATTTGAGTAACCCTAGGTTTATCCAACACTATTTGAGTAACCCTAGG
Source organism: Amaurobius ferox (assembly GCA_951213105.1). Lineage (NCBI taxonomy): Eukaryota > Metazoa > Arthropoda > Arachnida > Araneae > Amaurobiidae > Amaurobius > Amaurobius ferox. Next base: position 54,922,535 of record OX578136.1, on the reverse strand, counting down.
TTTATCCAACACTGCTTGCCTTACTCGGATAAAAATTTCGGAATCCCATGAGGTATACCAAGCATTGCATCCGATTTATCATAAATCAATAGCAGCCATCAAATGACTTTTACTACAGTATTTGAAAAAGTGGATAATGGACCATTTGTGAACTACATAGCAAAGTACCTGAGTTGTATTAGTTGATGGCGGCCATACACCGACTTTATTTACACTTAAAAAAAAAAAAAGTAGTCTAGGAACCTACGAATGGAATGTATAGCAATTTAAACAAGTAGTATACCCAATAAACACCATTAACCAACATACACACTGTGCAAAATAATGTGATATCGGACAGTTTGTGTAGTGTATATCAGTGTCCAGAGGTAGTATAAGTTGATAGTGGCCATTAACCAACTTTTGTTCTACACTTTTTTAAAAACATGGACTGGGTTCCTACTTATTGGGTTCATGGCAATGACCTCAGGTAGTTTTAATTAGATAGTGGCCATTAACCGGCTTTCACTTCACTTTTAGAAAATAAATGACATACTAGACTATTTGTGGAATATATATTAACGTCTCGGAGTAGTCTAACTAAATAGTGGCTCTGAACCGACTTTAGTAAAATTTAAAACAATAACTTTTTATAAAATAATTTTATTTTTAATTAATTTATCAGCGGACGGTCAAAAGCGAATATTTAACCATCTGGTATGTTCTTTTTCCAGGTGTTCTGCAAGATATATTTTTTAAAGACAAAGAAGTGCAAAGAAAATTTTTCGACTTTCTACTTTAGTGAATTTTTTACTTTTTGAAAATTTTATAACAAGCCTAATTTCATTACAGTATGGAATTCAAGATAAATTCAACTGGTTGTCTGAATTTTTTTTTTTTTTTTAATACATCTCTACAACTTTGTAATTGCCTTTTTTAATCTATCTCGCTTTGTTGCCGAGTGCGTTATCCTTTTTCTTTAATTATCCGCCAGGGGCACTGCAATTCCTATTAATCGATTAGGCATGGTCACTTTACTATAGACAGACCTAACATGTGCAACCATACACATTTCCTTACAAAGTTATTGGGGGTGCTTAAGGTCTTTCCTAGGAACACAATACCTAATGGTTCAATGTATGTTATGTAAATGTGAATCTATAAAGACGGGTGTGATTGAGATATGATAAACTTTCCAACAGAGGACAGCATACATTCTACAAATATGTTTCAAATATAATGTTGTGTTAGACAGTTATATGATGTCCATCTGGAAGACAAAGGACCACTGAATTCTTCTGAATTTAGATTTGAAGTTCTTAAGACTCGGGGAGGAAAATTGTGATATTTCATTCCTCAAATTTAAATTTTAAAATAATTAAATACTAATTACATGTAGTTTGTACAGCTAAATAGCAGATTATTATAGATACTTTTACAGAAGAAAAATTCGTCATGAAATAATACAATTTGAGCTAGAACACAGTAAAACTACTATCGTAATGTGAGGAGGATTGTTACACTAGATTTGGGGATGTTTGATACATATCAAAATTCGTGTATTTCCTAATTTACGTATAAATTACCTCAACACTGTTTATAAAACGAAAAATAAGTTAAGATTCATATATGAATTTAGGCATAGCTATATAATAGGCATAGCTTAGGCACAGCTATATAAAGCATAGTGTGCTTACAATAAGAAGAAAATTAACATTTCAGCTCCACAAATGAAAATAGTGATAAGTTTTTATCAAAAAACTAACTTCTGAAATTTTTACATTTTTCTCAACGTAAAACTACATCGAACACTATATATATATTACTTTAAAATTCCAGCGCGTGCTAGTTGTCTTATTCTTTTAAATTAAAAATATATCAAACCACTCCAAAACATACATTTTTTTAAGTCTCTTTACTATTAATGTGATTTGATATGACTGCTGTTAGTGCATGTAACTGTTTCAGCTTAAAAATCAATGAAAACTGTTACAGAACAATAAGTGTAATAGAATTAATATCAACAATTGGCTTTTGCTTAAACACATTTCTTTTAAACCAAAAATATTTAAGCAATCGGCCTAAAATATGTACAGAATTATTTTGAAAAACACAACTGTTTACCTAATAGCATGATCTAGTAATGAACAAAATACATCCCTCTCCACTTTTTTATGTGTATAACATACATCTATGCTTAAAGTATATCTGTGGTGAAATCGAAGCGTTAGGAAAAATGTAAAACACTTTGGACACTTATATCTCCAAACGCAAAATATGTAAACTATTTTTATTTGTTTTGATAGAAATGTGGTACAAATTATGAATATATAAAAATAATTTAATAATTTTAATAATTTAGTATTTTAAAACTTTTTTTCACCAGAATTTTTTTTTTTTAAATAATTGTTCGTTTTTAAATAATTGTCCCCCCCCCCCTTCCCATTTTGTTTACTTTCACTTGAAATATCTTCTAATCTTCTATAAATGATAAATATATATAAACAGTAAGCAACAAAATAATTTATTAGCAAATCCAATTTCTAGATCAGCAGTGTTTTTAAAAAAGCTCTTACAGTTGTAATTGTCTTGTCAAGTTGAAGAAGATTAAACCTTTTCGGTTTTTAACACTTTACAACATAGTTGAAAAGTGTTTATGTATGTTCATTCTGTCTGTCTGTCTGTCCGTTCGCACGATAACTGCCGTAAAGATGACTATCAAAATGAAATTTTAGTATGCTGTTGAGATGGTCTGTGGGACATATGGGAATGTAAATGAATGATATCACCCAATTAGATTTGGATTGAACCCGGGTTGAAAAAATGAAATACACTGAACCCTATGGGACCTACATTTTAAAACATTTTTTATGCGAATTTAAAATTCACAAATTGCTTCGAAAATTTTAGGAAATATTCAAATTATCCCATAAAATATATATAAAAAAAATTTCAGCAAAATATGTTCGGTAGTTTTTAAAATAAAAATTAAACAATAATTGCACTCATATATGAAAAGATCACGTGCCCCACTTCAAAATAAAATATGGCATCCATGTTGTGTTAAAATCGTGATTTTTAAAGTTCTTTTTAATTTATATTTAGTATTGCATTCGTCCTAAAACCACTTTATTTTTTATTTTTTTCTGTGCATCTATATACTGCGCCAACGCAATTACAATATTTTGGAGTTTAAATGATCATCAAACTTTGATCATTTCTACAACGAAGCCTAACTTTCACGTATGGAGAATGCTGTTCAAGCTGTAAGATGAGTTATATAAGAATTGCTGAAATTTTTTAAAGCAAAATTATTTAGCTCTGGAGTCTGCAACATAGCTGATATGAATGAAACATTCATTGGATTTTACATAGAGAAGCAGACGATTTCATATCTTTGCTTTTTTGATAAAGTTTTAAACATGGAGTTAGAAAGTAATTTTATCTTCATAGTCTTACGTTTTTAATTAAAATAAATTATTGTAGAATTGTGATAATTTAAAAAATATTGCCGTTGAATGAAAGTAATGGAAAAAAAGTTTATGAATGAAATTTTCACTGCTTTTATATAGAGAGCCAGGCGATTCGTATTTGGATGACGTTATTTGAATAAAGTTCATTTAATTTCGATGAAGTTTTCAAATATAATAAATTATTGTAGTATTGTGATAATTTTAAAAATATCACCGCTGAATGTATCGCATTTTAGTGATGTTTAAATAAAATTGCATTTCAGTTGGAAAGTGTTTCATAGTCAATGCTTTATGCATGATTCATCTTGTTCAAATTCGTAATGCTTATATCTCCAAAATATAAAGTGCTAGCTATGAACAAAAAATAATCATTTTTTGCTCTTTAAAAACCCTACAATTGTATATAATTGGTTTTTGGATAGAGATCTTAGTTTTCGAAGTATATAGTGGTTATAATTTCGATATTTTAGTATTTTAATTTGGATTTTGCAATGGGTGGGAAAGCTGCAATATTTAAAATGCCACAAGTGTTGCAGCTCAAGGTGTTTACTTACTCTTCCGTGAAATATTGGTACACAAGCACGAAATATTTTGTTTTGTTAATAAAATTAAGATATTCAATGAACTTAGTTATTCTAAAGATGTTTAATGATTGATAAAGTTTGAACAGAATAGAGGTAAACATACGTATTCAAATATGTATTTACGTGCGCCAGACATATTTATAAATTAACTTGACTTTAAAATCTCGTCATATACACTGCATGAGTTTCAATGCATGAGTCACTGCATGAGTTCTGCACTAAACAAGTTAGTAATATATTTTGATATTTTGACGCGAAGTCTATGGTCAGAGTATCTAGATAGGATCGGAGCGAAAACTAAAAGTAGTAGCGCAGTTAGCGAGTAATTTGTCGCGCTTTAAAAGCCTGGAAACGATTGAATACACCTATTGAACTTTATTGGAGGGTATTTTTTTTTTTTTTTTAATATTATTAACACAATGTTATTTAGACAAAACCACTTTTGGCACCAGCAGATTTAAAAATACAAAAGTACTTACATCAACATTATTACTTTCCCTGCAATACATGGTAATGTATAAAGTATTGGAATCATGTCGAAAATAGCAACTTGAGTTTTCGACGGATCTACACGTTTTGAGACTTCTAGAACACGAAATACTATCTTTAGCGTGACGTCTGTGTATGTGTGTCTGTGGGTGCAATCTTTGCATCCTCTTAAAAACTAATGGACCAAATTTCCCAAAATATTATAGTAAGTCATTTATAGGTGACCTTGGTACTGCTTAGATTTTAGTACAGTCCGGGATAAAAGAACCTGTCTTTCTTTGCGAAATGGCCCGTAAAAATTGTCTGTATCCACTCTAGCTAAAAACTAATAGACCCAATTTCACAAAATTTGGAAGAATAAGACCAAATCCTATTTACACTAGATCTAGCTGTTCCCGAAATATTTTAGTTTTTTCGCTACTTCACCTTTGAAAATAAGTCCAGTTACCAAATGAAAACGAAAATTGAATTAAACGTGCAAATTCAGTGTAACTTAAAATAATTATGACTGTTATTTTGTGCAATTAACTCCTTTAACGACTTATTGAAGATAAATCAATAAAGAGAACGTGAATATGAGTCTGCAGGGAAAGTCAAGTGCTGTCCACATCAGATTTTTTATACTCGCATGCAAAATCCTTATCAAAATGCAATTGACGTTTAATTGATACCCCGTGAAATGAATGCCTATTCGCGAATTCTTTGACGTCAAAATACAAAAATTTGATGATACTAATTTTTTAAATTTATGTATCTTTTATTTTATTTATTTATTTTTTTGCTAAATTTATTTGAAAAACGTACAATATCTCGAGACCAGTTTATGCTAGCGTTCTACATTTTATAATGAAATATTACGTATGAAATGATTATTTAACAGCATTGATATTATTTTTTTAATTAATTCATAAATTGAACAATATCTTGAGAACGGTTCATGCTAGATTCTTAAAGTTTATATCTTTCGTTTTCTAATGAAAATTGACGTCAGAGATGATAATCTATTTACCAATATTGAAGGTTTTGGATTTTTTAATAATTTTTTTTTCAAAAATTCATTTGAAAATTGGGGTTGGGGTGGGGTGGGGGTGATTTTTGAACATTTGATCACGTTTAAAATTAATAGTTCCAATATCCACTGATTGTAATAATCGTACCAAATAATTTTCGAAACGCTTCATTCGTTCATGAAATATCGCTTCTACAAACTATTAAAGGTCGAGATTAGCGGTCGCCACATCGCCAGTGGCGACTAAGGAATTACTCTTGGCGACCGTAAAATGTAATGTCTATCGCCAAAAATGGCGACCTGCAAAATTTACATGTTTCTATATCAGAACGTCAAAAGTCTAATCTCTGTGGAGTTTCAGGAACACCCGCACGGATGAGCCTAATTCCTCTGAACCAAACCCAAATTAGACAGTCGGTAAACAAGACTGGTATCATAAAGGGTTTTTCATTGTCGTCCCCCCCCCCCCCCCCTCGGGAGAATATTCCGTAGGTATCCTATTTATTTCTCCCCAACCCAGCCGTAAGTCTTACTTGCCCATGGCGATTCAACTTAAACGATCTATTAACGAAATCGTGATCGGCCTAACTGCGATAGTCTAAAATGACTCTTTTCCTAAACAATCCCTCTGGGGAGTGAGAAAAATCTGTCAAAAATCACCACAATACTGCTACGGCTGTTAATTTATTGCACCTGCAGCCGAGAATGAGTGCTACTGCTATCCACATTCCTATCTCCTTCCTCCCCGTGATCTCCGATATGTTTACTTGTGAGGCATGCCCGGGCGCAGCGCATTCTATCAATTGACCCCCAACAGCACCTTACCGAAATTCGGAGTGGCCCCACTTTTACATACTGTCCTAATAGAGCTTTCATCATTTTTACATTTGCCTTAAATTTTTAAACTGTTTCCGAAAGCGGATGCGGAATTAAAATCGCGCATTAAAATAAAAATGCCCCCGCTATTTTCAGCTTGTAAATTTATTTATTGGTTAAATATTCATAACGTATTTTGCATCATGATAAATTAAAAAAAATAATCCATGTACAATAGTTTTGGGTATACGCTGTAGCTGGGAATGCCAGGCGCTAATAAAAGGCGTCAACTTTCGGGATGCTTTTCGGAGCTAAATTGCCGATATTGCGACGTTATGAATTGTTCTATTTCAACTTACATATATATGTACTGTTCATTAACGATCATATAGTAAATATGAACGACGATGGCAAAAATTGCGCGTAGTTGCTTCTATGCTGCCTAGATATAATCGCAAAAAATTCGCAATTGTTAAAGTTTCGGCGCGCAATAGTTTCTCCATCCGAGAAATTTCAGATTTCCTGTTATAGATGATACCTTGTTTTATGTTATTAATCTGTCATCGATGATGTAAAAAACTAAAAATGTTTGTATTCTTAAACTGTTTACCGCTTAGTTGTGTTTTCATTAGTGCCAACGGTAAACAATTATCAATTCAAAGTTAAATCGGCTCGATTTTCAACTTATCCGCGGCCAAAGTTGGTTCATGCCCCACCCCGTTGATTAGAAAATTCGAGTAAAGCAATAAAACGGCCTATGTTTTTAGCGATACAAACAGATATTTTTTAAATTCAAAAACGTCAAAATATTAAATAAAATCCAATTTCTTCAAAAGGATAAAGAATTTAGTTGTTATAAAATAAACATATTAGAGAAATTTTACAATAAAAATGGTTGCTAAGTTTATAATGTCCGATAATATAACGGGAAAAATGACCGAAATATCGGGATCGCGATAATTTTAAAGTTACAGACTAAGTGATCAAAAGGTAGAAACAAGAATATAGATTATTTAAAAATCGCAGAAACTCATTGGTAAAATCCCATAAATTAAAAAAAAAATGAGTGGCCGGATTTCTTAATAAAAAAGGCATAAATATTAATAGTAAATGCTTCATCAGCTGTGAAAAAAAAAGATCAAAATAAGAGAATTTAAAAACTTAATAAACAGGCATATTCAGAAATAATCTGTAATTTTGGCAAAAAATTAAAGCTGACAAAATGTTGAATAAGTAAAGTGTTATGGGAAAAAAGGAATTTAACATTGACCCCAAAAGTATTTGAATCAGCTTCATGGTAAATGAATTTTTTTAGATGACTTGGTAAACAATTATAAAACACTGAAAAATTCCTATAATAAGAAAAACTTCGGTAAGATTTAAAACAGGGTTAAAAAATGAGTGACAATAAATGTTTAAAATATTCAGAAAATGATAAATGAAAGATCAAAATTTTGAAAACTTTTAGGAAATGGAAAAGATGGGGATACTGACAGCGACTTGCAGAAAACTTAGATTTAGAAAAAACACCTGAAATAAAGTTTTGAAAATGTATTCAATATCCAAAATGAGAAGTTAGCAATAAATGCATGTTAACAATATTACTCATTAAAAAATAAATATATATTTATAAATTTGTGTTATCAGAAAAATTAAGTTTTGTATTTTGCCAATCTCTTAAATTTCCCCTAATTTTTACCCCACCTCCTCATCAAATAATAGATCTTAATAATAGAAAAGTAGATCTATTATTTAGTTTTCCTTGTTAACATAGTAGTGTCTTTCACCTAATTTAAGTACTCGCCATCTTAAGGTATGGAGAGAAGGATCTGTTGTTTTACTTATGTCTACCATATAATAAACCTGTAAATAAGTATGGGTAATATATCTGTAAATTTTTTAATTATAAAATATTTAAACACAATTTTGCATAACATCAAACAAGTTGAAAAAAAAAAATCGCACATTTTTCAGTTGTCAACAATTGGCCTCATCATGAACCTACCAGCCAGTGACTGACTGCTTTGAACCCAGGCATTGTTTACAATGGGTTTTATTCCTTCCCTTTAATTAATGTTCCTTATTATTTCCTATCAATAAGAAATGTATTAGCACTTGCATTACACATGAATATTTATAACCATCATTGTTCTTTTATGAACCCCTTATAAATATCCTCCGCCCCCACCCCCCTTATATTATAAAAATTTATGTTTGTGTATATAAAATGATGCATAAGTAATTAAGTATTTCTATCTACTTTTCTGATCTTAAGTAAGCAGCCTAAATTATGAGGATTCTAACTATTATCTTCAATTTGTGCAGTTAAAAAAATTAATTTATCAAGAATATATTTTAAAGTAAGAGATATGTAATTATAAAATTTTCTGTATATTTGCAATTTTGTTTTGTTAATTTTTTTTTTTTTATGCTTTGAATTTAAGTTTTGAAATAGATAAATTATCTGTATCTTTTTTACTACATGTGGGCCACATTATGCAATGCATTCTTTAGCTAAAATTTATAATTGTGCCCTTTCGTATGCAATGTGCTCCTTTTTTAAAGTCAGCAACCTGCCCTTTTGAAATCCTAGAATGGACCCTGTAAATATATATATATTAGAAAGAAGTAATAATAAAAATAATTAATTCAAATAATCTTGAAATATTAACATCACCATAGAAGCAAAACCACTACCATAATGCCGATAATAGAAAAGATCAGCACCGGCTCAAATTCGGAGATTAAAAAGAATTAAATTCATCTTCAGGTCTGAGTATTTAATTCTATTTAACCCAAACAAATGCCTGTTTCAGATTGGAAAATAGTACATTACTATAAATGTCCAAACTCGGACTAGAGGCACCATAAGATAAAAAAATGAAGATAAGAAGCATTAGGAAAATTTGTATTAACATGTGGCAGGAATCCTTCTTCTTTCACCACATGTATATGTGACCAACCTCAACAGTATAATAAATATCTAGAAGTACCGGAATGAACATAACGAAATACAACCTAGGAGGCAGTACGAACATTCACAGCGACACTCCCAGACACATCCAGTGAGTCAGAACAGGAGACAGGACTACTACCCGTATAAGCAAAATAGAATATGTACATGCAGCAAAGATGAAAATTCTTACTAAACAAGAGATTCATAGAAGAAATGGATAAACGAAAATGCCAATATACACTATTATAAGGGCCCTCGAATCGTAGTTTCAAACTGGTTAAAGTTACAAAATTTTAGCAAAAATATAATTGAAAACATAATATTAATATATCTTATTTTCAGATGTTTTTGATTTTTCTAATTTTTTTAGCTTATTTTATTACTTTTCATTTTTATTTATTTATATAATTAATAAATAATTATTATATATATATATATATATATATATATATATATATATATATGCTTAGAGCAAATTGAATGTGTTCGTGGAAAAAAAAATTGTTAGAAAATTGGGGGGGGGGGGGGGGGGGAGATCAAAATCGAGTGCAAAATTATGGCCACTAACATCATCAAAGTGGCCACTGAGCTTTATGAGGTCACTGGCCACTGGCTACTGTTGATTTTTTTTAATCTAAAGCCTTACAAACTATCGGACACACACAATGTCACACACATCATCTCAGAAACGTTCGATTGGAGTTCACAGCTGCTAGAAACGCGGGCTCCTGCCGAAAACTCGAATTCGAATTTTCGACCCTGTTACAATACTTTTCCTATACACTATATACTATGTATGTAGGGAAGGTTGAAAATGTCCCCCCCCCCCATTTAAACAATCCATTACATCTTATTATTAGATATAGCATCACTATCAAAGGTTCACAAGTGAGATTTATGCATAAAAAAATAATACACGCACGAAGATAAAATCAAACATAGAATAATTAAATGTAAACATTAGATATCATTTATATCTGCCGATTTCCCCCCGTAAATAAAGTAATCGCATCATGCACATATATTTCCAGAGAATAGCCTTGAAAAAGATCTTCCTATCAATACACATAAAAAGAGGAACGCCCGAGATTTTAGAGATATGCTCAATATTATCTTAAACCGAACATTTCGAGTACAAAGTTAATGCACAACATACAAGTGTTTGGAACAAGTAAATGAAATAGAAGAAACAAGCTATCAGTTAGTAAAAGAATGTTAAAAGGATGAATGATAGAAAGTGTAATTTTTGTTTCTTATAAAATGAAAAAAAGCTGGTGTGAGCAGCACCTGACTTTCCCTGCAGACTTAAATTCATTTCCTCTATTTCTTCAATAATTCCTTAAATTGAGTTCAATAGCACAAAATAACAAGCACACTTATTTAAAATTACACTGAATTTGCACTTTTAATTGAATTTTCGTTTTCATTCGGCAGTGTATTCTCAAAAGCGGCGTAGCAAAAAGGCAAAATAACTCAAATATCTCGAGAACGACTAATCCTAGAGTAATGGGGTTGGTCTTACTCTTTTTACCGTCAAAAATTACGTATAAAACAAGCATTTAATTGATACATTTGAGCATATGTAGACTTTTAATTTAGATTTTAATGATTTTGGCAGGTCATTAAAAAAAAGAAGAAAAAAGCTCTGTCTTCCCGAATCATACAAAAATCTAATCAGCACCAGGGTAACCTACAAAGTGACTTATCTATATCTAATTTTGTGGAATTTGGCAAATCAGTTTTTTTAGCTAGAGTGGATACATGCGATTTTTGCGGATCATTTGGCAAAAAAAGGGCAGGTTCTTTTGTCCGGAATCGTACCAAAATCTAATCAGCACTAGGGTCGCCCACAAAAGACTTACCTACCAAATTTTGTGAAATTTGGTCAATTAATTTTTCAGTTAGAGTGTATACATGCGTTGCACAGACACACACACGTGACGATAGAAATAGTTCTTTCGTGTTCTAGAGGTCCCGAAACGTGTAGATCCGTCAAAAACTCAAGTTACGATTTTCGACATGATTCCGATACTTTCCCTATTCATTACCATGTATTGCAGGGAAAGTAAAAAGAAATATGTGAGCGAGACTTTCTAATACATCTATATTCCGTAATATTTACATCCAATTGTTTTTGTTTCTTAAACAGTATCAGAGTAAAAAAAAATATATAATTACTTTCGTTTACAAGTTTTCTTTAATATATACATATAAAAGAAATTTATGGAGCCTTCATATGGTTGTAAATGCTACATTTCATTTTTGATGTAACTATTAAGTATTTTTTATTCATTTTTGCATACTTATTTTGTAAAGTCATGCGAATTTTCGAAAAACCGGAATTGTTACCAACAGAACTGAAAATAAAAGTTTCTTAGTGGACCCCCCCCCCCCCCCCCCCCATCTTTTCTGGAATTCGATATTGAATCCATAACAGTCATCATCTAAACTCTATATGGAGTCAGTCCATCCTGAAAAATAAGTTGATTAAAGGAATTTTAATTTTCCTGCAATACACGGTAATGTATAAGGAAAGTATTGGAATCGCGTCGAAAATCGAAATTCGAGTTTTTTAACGGACCTACACGTTTCGAGTACCCTAGAACACGAAAAAACTATTTTTAGAGTGACGTCTGTGTGTGTGTCTGTTTGTCTGTGCAATGTATGTAGTCATTCTAACTCAAAACCTAATTGACCAAATTTCACAAAATTTGGTAGATAAGTTGCTTGTGGGTTACTGTGGTGCTTGTTAGATTTTAGTACGATTAGAAAAGATATCTTTTTTTTTTAAATCTAAAAGGAAATACTACAAAATGTATCAATGAAATGCATACTTTAAAAGGAATTTTTGGCGATGAAAGAATAGGCCCAACCCCATTACTCTAAGATGGACCATTTCCGAGTTATTCAAATTTTTTTATTTGAGGAAACTGAAGACATGTTTTACTGTAGTGAAAAAACTATTGAATAATTTTTTTTTTTTAATTTAGTAGTTGCGTCCCTTGAGGGTATATTCTGATACTCATTAGATTTTAACATAATTCGGAAAAATACAACCGACTTTCTTTTTTTTTTTTTTTTTGAGAAATGGTTAATAAATGACTAAAATTGCTGAAATATATTAATTAAGTACTTGTTCTTAGTGTAATTTTTGACAATACAGCAAATAAAACTGACTCTATGACTTTAAGATGAACCGCTCTCAAGATATTTTTTTTTAGAATTTTGAAGAGCTGAAAACTGTAAGTGCATTAAGTTGCCAAATGAAACAAACATCCATTATAACTACTAATTGATTATATCAAAAAAGTATCCATACTATTTACTGCAAGTAAACTCAATTTAGTGCATCATAAAATAAAAAATAAGAAACTGAATTTGAATGTGTAGGGAAAGTCATGTGCTGCCCACATCAATTTTTTTTTGACTGGAAATAAAAAAACAATAGAAATGGAAATGTCTAGAGAACCCTCGACCTTCTCCTCCGGAATTTAATGCCGAAAATTAGTTATCATTTAATTTCAATCTATAGTCAATTTTGAGAAATAGACATATCAAGAAATTTTTCTGGACCGGAATGGGAAATACTTATTATCGCCCCCCCCCCCCTGCCACATCCAGAATTTGATGGTGAATCCATATCAGTTATCTTCTGAGCCATACATATTTATAGCCGATTTCGAAAAATAAGTATTTCAAGGAAAATGTAAATTTTTAAATCGAAAGTGATATAGCCAAAACCGAAAATCCTTAGTCAGTCTTTACATCCTCCAGAATTTATAGCTGAATCCATATCAGTCATTATCTAAGCTCTATCTATAACGCATCCTGAGAAATAGATGTTTCAGAAAAAAATGTCAGCCGGAAGTGGGAAAGAAACTAGTCAACCAAAAGTGGGAAAAAAACTAGTAAGTTAAAATTCCTAGTGAACCACCCTACCGCCTCCAGAATTTTATGACGAATCCATATCTGTTATCCTCTACGCTCTATGACTATCTATAGCAAATTCTGAGATATAGATATTCCAAAGCAAAATGTCAAAAAAAAAAAAAAAAAAAAATATGGCAAAATTTGTTCCACTAATAAGGTCGCAACAGGTCAGTCAATATTATTATTAAAAATGCTAATTTTATTTTTTAATAATTTAACTACGTGTTTTCGTAGCTATATGTACATTGCGCGTTTGTATCTGTGTTTTCGGTTCTATCGATCCGATGTCAACAATCTGGGTGACCACCCATAGCCGGAGTGCTAACAAAACGGTTGCTTATAAGTCGAAAAATACGTACTAAGTTTATCCACAACAGCTGAGAATAATCCGAGAACTTCATTCGATGGCAGCAGCTGCATTCGTTTTGATCAAACGCACGGTGGATTACTTTAAAATTCTACAATTCCCAGAAACCGTAATGTTTTTATTCAGAAATGGCTTTGATTACGTTAGTAGGCCACGTATTTATAAACATTCCCAAAAGCTTTAGCAACGTAGCAGGGTAGGTAATATTTCGGATAAACAAATGAAACTGGGAAGGAAATCGTTTTCGAATGCTAGAGGAATTCTAGCTGCGGTACCCGTAGTTAGCGGTCGATCACTCATTTTAACAGTCACAGTTAATGATAGACAGCGATACAATGGAAAATTGGTTTATATCTGTTAATAAAAATAGTTTTGGTGCCATTAACTTTGATAGTGTAGTTCAAAGTATCAATTTCCCATATACTATGGTCCCTAAAGTACACAATGTGATTCATTAATTTCTGGTTATAAAAATAAATTCCCTCAATAGATAATAGAAATAATATTTACATTTTTATGATTGTTTTTAAATTCCAGATCTAAAACGTATAATATCTCGAGAATGGTGCATATAAGCATAGTGTAAATGGTGTCATTCGATTTCAAATAAATATACGTATAAATAATAAAACAATAACATATGAAAAACTATTTAAGTAACATTTTTAACAATTATTCTTATAACGTTTTATCGATTTTCAAAAGAAAAAAGGTCCTTATCGATTACAGGGACCATGAAGTCAAACACGGTTTTGGTCATCCCAAATTTCAATGTGTTTCAATATTTCAAACCCCATTATATATTAAATTTTAATCATTGTATTTGTAGTGAATTTCTCGTATCAGATTACATCGCCAAAGTTCGTGTTGGAGAGCACTCGAAAAAACAGTCGCTAACCCATGGTCCCTATAACCGATAAGTACCGAAAAAAATTGTTTGAAATATTGAGAGCGTTTCCAAAGTCCAATCGTCTCAAAAACCAATAGACCTCTGACGTCAATCAATTGAAATAATTGTACCAAATTTCTCTGGATTTGCTCAATTTATTCGGGAGTTATTGCGCTCAAACTCATAGACACAACGACACAACAAACATCAGTAAAAATGGTTGATTCGTATTCAAGAATACTCAAAACGTGCATATCTATCAAAAGTCGAAGAGTCCTGAGAGTTTTTGCTCCTAGACAGGACTATGGAGTCAGCGTCGGTAGCAATAAGTCGGAGTCAGATGAATAGCAGTCGGTAAAAATATATCGACTCCAACGCCTACACAAAACTATTTTGAAAAAATCTGATGTGGGCAGCACATGACTTTCCTTATATAATGCAATGAATTTACTACATTTACAATAACAAAAATAGGTTATTCTTAAAGTAGATACTTATATTCTTTCAAAGATATTGAATTTTCGTCAATTAGTCGTCATTTTTATCTATTTGGCTAAATTTTCGTTAATTTGGCAATATTTTAAAAAGTCGCCAAGTTGGCGACATTCCGCCAAATTCGTCGCAAAAATATCGCCAAGGGTTATGGACAGAGAAATAAGTTATTCTTATAGCAGTTAAATGACTATTGGCATTCAAATAAAAAAGTATCACTCAAAGTATCTTTTCTCATGAATGGAATGAGCTAGATCCAGGAGAATGATGTCACCAAATTTGTCGTATAATATTACATATGAAAAATGAACATGTTTTTCAACAGTTGATATTTTTTTTTAATTTATAAGATTTTTTGATAATTTTTTAATTGAAAAATGTGCAATATTTCGAGAACGGTTCATGCGAGCGTTCTAACATTTATGTCAATCGTTTTCTAAGAAAAAATTACATAAGAAATGTCTATTTGCGTAACTTTATTAAAGGTTTTGATTTTTTGATGATTTTTTAAAAATTTCACTCGAAAATTTAGGGGGTTCTGAACATTCGATTGTGTTTAAAAACAATACTATAGGCTTCCAGTCTTCATATATTGTAATTTTTGTACCAAATTTCATTCGAATCGCTCCATTCGTTCCTGAGATATCGTCTCTACAAACTCACTGTCATACACACACAGACATCACCTCAAAAATGTTCGATTCGTGATCAGGGTTGCTTGAAACGTGTTCTGCCGTACAAAACTCGAATTCGAATTTTCGATCCCGTCACAATACTTTTCTTATACAATATATGTAATATATAAGGAAAGTAAAAAGGGTATTACTTTCCTTATATACATGTATTGTATAAGGAAAATATTGTAACGGGGTCGAAAATTCGAATTCGAGTTTTCGACGGGAGAGCATGTTTCAAGCATCTCTGAGCACGAATCGAACATTTTTGAGGTGATGTCTGTGTGTGTGTGTGTGACAGTGTCTGTGGAGACGATATCTCACGAACAAATAGAGCGATTCGAATGAAATTTGATACAAAAATCACAATCCGTGAATACTGGAAGCCTATTGTTTTTAAACACAATCGAATGTTTAGAACTCCCCTAAATTTTCGTGTGAAAATTTGAAAAATTCATCAAAAAATCAAAACCTTTAATAAAGTTACGCAAATAGATATTTCATATGTAATTACATTCCTTATATACATAATGTATAAGAAAAATATTGTGACGGGGTCGAAAATTCGAATTCGAGTTTTCGACCGGAGAGCACGTTTCAAGCATCCCTGATCACGAATCGAACATTTTTGAGGTGATGTCTGTGTGTCAGTGGAGACGATATCTCAGGAACGAATGGAGCGATTCGAATGAAATTTAGTATAAAAATCACAATCCGTGAATACTGGAAGCCCATTGTTTTTAAACGTTATCGAATGTTCAGAACCCCCCTAAATTTTCCGAGTGAAATTTTGAAAAATCATCAAAAAATCAAAACCTTTAATAAAGTTAAGTAAATAGATATTTCTTAATAAAGTTAAGCAAATAGATATTTCTTATGTATTTTTTCTTAGAAAACGATTGACATAAACTTTAGAACGTTAACATGAACCGTTCTCGAGATATTGCACATTTTTCAAATAAATTTATAAAAAAATCCAATGAATTAAAAAAAAAAATTAACTGTTGAGAAACATGTCCACTTTTCATATGTAATATCATGTGATAAATTTGGTGACATCATTCTCGTGGATCTAGCTCTCGTTCCATTCACGAGAAAATATACTTTGAGTAATACTTTTGTATTTGGCCGGCAATCTGCTATAAGAATAACTTATTTCTCCGTCTATAACGCTTAGCGAGATTTTAGCGCCTAGTTTGGCAGAATGTCGCCAAATCAATGAAAATGACGACTAATTGACGAAATGTCTATATCTTGGAAAGGATATAAGTATCCATTATAAGAATAACCTATTTTCTTTTACTGTAAAAGTAGTAAATTCATTGCATTATATAAGGAAAGTCATGTACTGCCCACATCAGATTTTTCTTATAGTAAATACTTATATTTTTTCCAAGATATTGAATTTTCGTTAATTTTCATTAACTTTGCGTCATTTTTATCCATTTGGCGAGATTTTCGTTAATTTGGCAACATTTAAAAAGTAGCCAAGTTGGCGATATTCCGCCAAAATCTCGCCAAGCGTTATGGAAGGAGAAATAAGTTATTCTTATAGCAGATAAATGACTATTGGCGTTCAAATACGAAAGTATTACTCAAAGTATCTTTTATCATGAATGGGACGAGAGCTAGATCAACGAGAATGATGTCACCCAATTTATCGCATGATATTACATATGAAAAGTGAACATGTCTCTCAACAGTTAATATTTTTTTTAATTTATGGGATTTTTTGATAAATTTATTTGAAAAATATACAATATCTCGAGAACGGTTCATGCTAGCGTTCTACAGTTTATGGCAATCGGTTTCTAAGGAAAAATTGCATAAGAAATGCCTATTTACGTAACTTTATTAAAGGTTTTGATTTTTTGATGATTTTTTCAAAATTTCATTCGGAAACTTAGGGAGGAGGGGGGGGGGGGGACATTCGATTGTGTTTTTAAAAAAAAAAATTGGCTTCCAGTATTCACGGATTGTAATTTTTGTACCCAATTTCATTCGAAGCGCTCCATTCGTTCGTGAGTTATCGTCTCCACACACACACACTCACAGGCAGACATCACCTCAAACATGTTCGATTCGTGATCAGGGATGCTTGAAACGTTCTCTCCCGTCGAAAACTCGAATTCGAATTTTTGACCCCGTCACAATACTTTCATTATACATTATACTATACGATGTATATAAGGAAAGTAATGAAAAAATATAGAAGAAATGAATTAATATGGACTTAAGAGCCAACTTTAAAACCTTTCTAAAATTACAACACAAAGAACGGTACCAATATAAAAACATTACATAGGCCATTTCTTTTGTAATCTGCAATTGATGCCACAGTTCTGATGTTATTTTAAACCATGCAGTATTGTTATGCAAAAACTAAAACGATATACAACGCGAAGTTTCATAAAATATTTTACTTTACAATACCTAGTTTTCATGTATAAGTAAACATTATAGCCTATTACAGCAGGATTCCCAGGAAAGTCCAGTCCAAACCCTAATAACGTTGTTTGATTCCAAATTAACTCTTGGCGCCTTTATATCTCCGAAACTTGTCGGAAAGCAAAGGCTGCAATTATCACCCTTTTTGGCTAGAAATGGCTGTCTGTCTGTCCACTTCAAATAAATTACTGTTATACAAAGCTTATATGCCATGTCCATTATGACATACGGTTCCCAAATGTGGGGCACCCACCGCTGCTGAAACTGATCATCGGAAACTTCAAATTATTCAAAGCCTGACTCTTCGTTCTATCCTTAATGCTTCTCGTTATGTCAAACTCGAGGCAGTTAGTTAGTTCACAATTTCAGGCCCTTTTCGAAAATCATTCAAAAACTTTCACATAAATTTTTGAGAGATATTCGGAAAGCCTCAAATGCTTCCTTCAATCAAGAGCCTGGCGGTCTTAAGGCTTTCTTAAGTACTCCAAAAGGCCAAAGGCGCTCTTTCGACCTCGAGTGGAATCGTATCCTTAGCATTCGTATATCGCGACGCAACCCGCCTACCCCTACCAGTCACCGATCAAGGAACCCTTAACCTTTTGCTTACGGGTGGGCCAGAGTCCATCCCAAACGAAGAACCTCTCAAAAAGACAGGTATTTGACATACCCTATCCCAAACAGTGCGATCCCCCTTTGCAGGCATTGGCCTCAAAAAGACAGGTATTTGACATCCCCTATCCCAAACAGTTCGATCCCCTTTAGCGTCCATGGACGTCAATGTCTGTAAAGGGGGATCGAACTGTTTGGGATAGGGTATGCCAAATGCCTGTCTTTTTAAAAGGGTCTTCGTTTGGGACTGACACTGTCCCACTCGTATGCAAAAGGTTAATCCGCTCCCGCTTTTCTTCGCCGTAATTCTTTTAAAACCACGGCACTCATCAAAATTTTCTATTAGACTCTAATAGGCGCGACATTAGAATTTTCTAATGCAGCGATGAAGAGCACCTATTTCTTCTAAAAATTATACTTTCAAAAATTTATTTTTCTATCCTCGCCTAATTTATGCAGGAGGTAAAAGACGGGATTTTTATTTTTTTTTTCCAGTCCACGGATTCCAAAACTGAATTCCTTGACCCTTGAATAACTTTGTATGAAAAGGTCCATAAGTGTACTCGTCAGGTCTATCTATAGGAAAGTGAACCTGCACAAACGAATAAAAGTGATTGCAGCGCCCCTAGCTGAGAATTTAAAAAGTTAGAATAATAAACTCGGCAACAAAGCGAGATAGACAAAAAAAAAAGTCAATCACAAACTTGTAAAGCATCGTCTAATGCAGTGATTCCCAACTAGGGCTCCAAAAGTAAATGTCAGGGGTTGCAAAATTTGCAAAAGTTTCCTAAAAAAGCGTACAACTTGCCACCTTTTAATAATTCAGTAAAAAATTTAAATTTTCAAGATTTTAACGTGATCTATGAATAAAACAATAAAGTATTTTGGAAATTTAACTTACTTAGATATCCGTGTGATAGTTATAATTTCAGCAGAATTAGATTTACTTGGAAAGAGAAATTTTGCTAAAGCGAGGAATTTTTGTAACAGCAAGAAATGAACATCACGGACAACTACTCACAAGATTGCCAGATAAAAAAATGTCAAACAATAACATAGAAATGCCAAGCCAGTAAAAATATATTTTTCTCAATCTCATCACACGAGTAGCTCCAGCTCCTGGTTATCAATGCCATTCCCACAGAAATGAGTAGCACGTCGAATGAGTAATACGTCGTAAGCTTTATCTGATTCTGAAGCCCTTTATCGATTCATATGATTATCAATATTATAATAACAGGCAAATACTTCGGAAATTTGGATTTCAATTTCAGCCAGAACTTTACAGGGAGATTTATGCGTTACTGTGTAGAAAACCCAGGCCGTTAGACTCACCCTACGGTTTGAGCAGCAATTTGAGTGGCCGGTTGCGTTACTGTGTGACATTTTTACAGAAAATAACGCCAAAAAAATGAAAAATGTTAACCTTTAGAAGAAAAAAAAAAATCAAATCAAAGGTGGGTGGGGGGGGGGTGGGGGGGGGGGGGAGTCCTATCAGGAGTTTTGTAATATTTTATATTTAAATAAATAAATAAAAATAAAATAAGTGTTAATTTTTATTATAGAACTGTTTTACACGCGTATTTTGTTTTAAGTTTTTTTTTTATATAAGAGTTAAAAAACTGCTCTCTGTTTTTAAGAAAGGGTGAAATGAACGCACTGTTTAAGTATAGTGAAATAGAAATTCATATTTTTTATTTATATAATAATATTTAAAATATTTAATAATATTATATACAATATTTATAATATTTACAAATAAATATTGAAACAATTATAGTACTAAACACTGCACTAGTAATCTATGTTTTTATTAAATTAGTTGTTTAACAATTTGCTGATTAACAAGAAAAATGCAAAATTACAGAAAGAAATATATTGAAAGCATCCTGTCCTGTTCAATGTAGCTCTTGAGTTCAGTATCATTTATGAATGCACATAAATGCAAATATTTCTATTTTTAATCTTCTATTCGATGCACCACTTATAAAAACAAAATGTTCAACCGTATACATTTTTTGCTCTTATCTTTAAAACAAAAAATCGTTTTGATCATATTTTAATCAGTCATTTTACATCGAGTATCGAAGTTTAGTATCTTAGCCAATGGTGGCGCCCATCCGCAACGGCCCAAATCAGCAGTGCGCATGCTTGACCTATAGGGGTGTTGTATATGCGACCATGCTCTGATCTAGGTCCAGCTTTTACCAATTTCTCAACAACCTTCGATATCTTGATCTTTATCATGTACTGTAAAGCGTCCAATATCAATGTTTTGCAATTTTATATGTATTTTCACCACTACCTAATCTATCAAACTAAAATAACTTTGTTAAAAGCAGTATACAGCATAAAGAGTATCGATCGGTTTCGAAGGAAAGAAACTGCCTT
The DNA here is from genome assembly GCA_951213105.1 of Amaurobius ferox. Classification (NCBI taxonomy): domain Eukaryota; kingdom Metazoa; phylum Arthropoda; class Arachnida; order Araneae; family Amaurobiidae; genus Amaurobius; species Amaurobius ferox. Next base: position 54,901,429 of record OX578136.1, on the reverse strand, counting down.
TTACGTCAGGAAAAAGACGATCTTCATTCGTGAGAGCAAGTTCGGCGAAAAACGTAATTCAGGAGTGAAGGTTGCGCTTTTTTGTGTCCTGACGAAGTAGGCTGTTTCATGTCTTCAAAACTATTATTATGTTGTATGCTGCTTTAAAAAAATATGTTTTTGTTACTTTTAGCAGCAGTCTGAGCTGTAAATACTATCCGATGGCTTTAAAATCTCCATCTTGTCCTTTAACCTTTTGCTTACGGGGGGACACCGCCCATCCCAAACGAAGAACCTCTCAAATAGACAGGTATTTGACATACCCTATCCCAAACAGTTCGATCCCACCGCTGTCCCACCCGTAAGCAAAAGGTTAATGTTAAAGAAGGGGGTTGCGCTGCCGATCGCCATTGTTGCATTTTGCGAAAGAAAATTCAATTTGGGAATTGAAGAAAAGATCTGGTAAAAATGTTGAAGATTATGAAGTCTGGCAATGTCAAAATTAAAAAAATTTGGCATACTAATCTTAATGTGTATTACTATGCTATTTGTCTTTTCGAAAGTAATGATCTTTGGAATTTGAGAATTCATGAATCAAGACAAATTTTTCAAATGAGACGTCAAAATAAAAGTTGGCCAATAAAAGCTATTTTGTAAAAGAAAATTCCATTCGGCGAATAGGTGGGCGAAAGTAATCAAAAATCCAGAGCAACCCCTAGTTAAAGTTTTATGTTTTCTTCTGCTAGATATTTTAAACTGATTCGAATAGACAGCAAACAAAACGAAAATAAATACGTACTTACATACAATATATGGTAAAGAAAAACTGCAATATATTTTACTCGGAAACAATACGTTCGTAGGGATGTCAGATGTATCACTGACGAACGCTTTGTTCAGAAATGGAAACAAATATCACGTGACATGAAAAAGACCCCCCCCCCCCCCCCTCTAGCACTATAGTGTCGGATTATTGGATATGAAGTGACGGATTAGAGATTATACTGTTTTTCGTTATAACGTGCTTTCACATTAAGTGCTGCACATTTACTTGATAATTTTCTTCATAACATCCATTTTCACTGGCGAAATAGTTGAAAGATTAGATAAGATTTTTAATTCTTTTACTCCTGTTTTCGCTCTTCACTTTTTATGCAAGATTGCCTACTGCGCCGCTTTTATCGCATTTGAACGTTTGTTTCTGAATGCGGTTCGGCTAATCGCGTTTCGAATTCATTTTATGACACACCGAGATATGGATATCGACGCAGTATTTTCTATGAACAACTGAATCCATTAAGCAGATCTTTCATTTATATACATTTTTGGAAATCTTAACATGAAACGCGAACCCTCCGATTGGTTTTGCAAAATCTGAAAGTTGGTATTAACATCAAATTACGTATACAATGCATATCGAGTATAAAGATCCACTCCAAAGTTCTCATACGTTCATGTTCCATATAATATTTACATAGATCCACTTTTAACAGAATTAGTATCAGAATGGAAAATATCCGATGTGACCAGCACATGACTTTTCATAAATAATGCAATGACTTCATTTCTTTTAACAGCGAAATAAAGACGTACAAGCAGTGTTTCGTTCAAGACTTTTGGAAGGGGGAAAAGAGGGGGGGGGGGGGGCAAGTTTTCTATTTGCCCTATATAAAAATATATCTAAATGCTGTCACATATATAGAAACTAGGTTAACATAAAATGTCTCCGGGGGGTACTTCGCTCCCCCCCCCCCCCCCGAGGTATGCCTGAAAGAAACACTGTGTACAAAATCCACGACAAAAATATTTTTAACTTTGAAATGATTATTAACACTTGGTGCTTTTCTAGATGGCAACATGTCATGTAAAAATACTTCAAAGCACAAAACTTCTCGCAAATCTAACTTGACAATTAGAAATATTACTAGCATCCACTAAGCAATTTTGTCCCCATAATAAAAGATTTTAATAATCAATTCATGAATCATATTCAATAATTTGGCACCACTTTCGTAGTCGCCAGGATGGCGATATTTTGCTAAATTAGACGCCAATGAATCGCTAAAATGTATCCAAAATGTATCGCCAAGAGTTACAGACAGATGGAAAAGAGAGAAGGGCCATCTTACATAATAAAGAAATACGGAAATCTAAACGTCGTACGGCCATGAAATTCGGTACTAGGGTAAGGACCCGGGAAGGTGCACCTCGGCTTTATATATATATATATATATATATATATATATATATATAATTAAGGAAATATGAAGAAAATACGAAGAAAATGGGATAACCAAATGCTTTGCATATAATGGTTGGGGAGGATTGCGACTCCATCTCCCGTTTAAAGCAGCTTTACCGCCTAGGCAACGCTCACGGCACCAATACAAAGCAAAGGTAGGTCCCCCATGCGTGCAAACCTTAGAGCAGGAATAAGAAGTATCGTATCGTCTTTGTATCTCTCCTCTAAGGTGCAAACTCGAAGGCACCCGGAAACGGAGGAACAGGAACGACCAACGGGAGGGGGAGTCGCAATCCTCCCCAACCATTATATGCAAAGCATTTGGTTATCCCCTTTTCTTCACATTTCCTTAATTATTTTCTACGTTATTTTATTTTGTAGCATTTTCATACAAATCGGTCCCTTAGTGATCGAAAATATAATCATAAAATTAACATTTTGACAACATAGGAAAGATCAGATCGAAGAACGTTCTTTCCAACAATGTTTGAACCGAATTCGTGGACAATTTCTTCTATATATTTATATATATTTCCCCCACATGTTATCAAAATCTACTTTATTATATGATACTGAAACAGCAGATATACTTACATAGGCCGCCCGAGCTCCGGCAACCAGTTCTCTCTCTCAAGAAATCTCAATGCCGTCTGCGTCGTTTTACTCAATGTACAGTTACAGCAGAGGGGAGGAGGGATATGGCGGTATGGGAAAGATACTACCTTCGCGTTCTTTAGGCTTTAAAAATGTAATTGGGAAGCAGTTTCATATGAGAAAGTTTACGTAGAGGTTAAGATTAGTGGCCATATATAGTATTGTCGGGGAAAAGAGGAAGTGCTGGCAGACTTTGTTAATATTAGTGGTGTATGATAGAATTTAATATAGTTGCAATATGTGCTGGATAAGAAATAGGAATTTGGAATAATAATTATGAAAGAAAAGGGTACGTTATTGGGAAAGGCTTAAAATTTCTGTATCATATATATATAGTCGCATCCAAAAAACTAAGATCTATAATTTGGCTAGAATTTCCGCATATATCCCAGGATTCTAATAACCGAATTTTCGATTCCATAAATAATTTTAATTTTTGTAATTTTAAGTGATCGCATTCATTCAGGTATTGCGAAGGATCTTGCACGAAATTCCCGCACATTCGACGGAGATTCGATCTTCTTCTATCGGTGAATTTTAGTCCCTCTTTCCCTACAATGCATGGGAATGTATAGGGAAAGTATTAGAATCGTGTTGAAAATCGCAACTCGAGTTATTGACAGATTTACACGTTTCGAGCACTTTAGAACCCAAAGAAAAACCACTTTCAACATGACGTCTGTGCAATGTATCCACTCTAGGCAACTGACCAAATTTTCACAAATTTGGTAGATAAGTATCTGCTCCCCCCCCCCCCCCCCCCCGCAAAAAAAAAAAAAAAAAAATCCACAAAAATTGCCAAAACCTAAAATAAGACTACGTACGCTCAAATGTATCATTTAAAAGCTAGTTTTATACGCAATTTTCGAAGTCGAAAAAAAATAAGACCAACCCCATAACTCTTCTTGGGATATTTTTCAGTTTTTCGCATTTTTGCTACGTCACCTTTCGAAACAGTACGTCGTCTCCAAATGAAGACGAAACTTGAATTAAAAGTGTAAATTCAGAGTAATTTCAAATAATTAACAGTGTTATTTTGTCCAATTAAATTCGATTTAAAGAATTATGAAAGAAAAGAAAATAAATTTGAGTCCGTAGAGAAAATCGTGTACTGCCCTATAGATACTTTTTGTTTATTTGAATAAAGTTCGTTTATTAAATTGCGATATAAAACATTGGCAGGCAATTTGATGTTCATAACTTAACAGTCGCTCCTTTAAATATTACACAGTACTCCAAAACAGGGCGCGGTAGCCCTGTGGTTAGTGAGCGGGAATTCGATTCCCTCCGCTTACAAAACTGCCGCCGTGTTCACGCGGAGTACGATCACGTTAAACATGTGGGTCCGTAAGTCCTTCCGAGAGGTTGGAGGTAGGGGAAGAAGGGCACGGTCCCTGTGGATGCCTCCCACCCACTGAGTTCGGGTCTAAATTGGGTGGCTCTTCCTGGTCGTCCTAACAGTTACCTTGCACCTTTCTGGTAGGTCGGACGGTCTGGGTCTCAACAACAACAGTACTTCAAAACAACAAATAATTTCCTGAAGTCATAAGTTCATTAATTATAAATTTTTTAAGCGAGTGAACTGTTAAAATTTTCGATGCCGAGCGAATCATCTCACGTATTACTATTCAATTTTTATGCGCTTGTTTGAAAGTTCACAAAAAAAGAAAAAAAATCAATATAATTTTTTTTTTTTAGAATGTTAAGATCCCGTGACATAAATGACTCTGTGAACTTTTCGTCAAAATACAAAACTATTACAAAAAAAACATCTCTCGCGAATGGAATCCACGGGAATAATAACAGATTTATCGCATAATATTGCATATGGAAAGTGAACATATTAGATAATACTTACTACATTTTCAATTTTATATAAACTTTTTTGATAAATTTATGTTTAAAACGTGCAATATATCGACAGTTCATGCTAGCGTTCTAAAGTTTATGTCATTCGTTTTGTAATAAAAAATTAGGCCTGAAATGATTATTTGATTAACAGTCTTAGGTTTTTTTTAATGATTTTTTCACAAATTCATTCGAAAATCGTACAATATGTCGAGAACGATTCGTGCTAACGTTCAAAAGTTAGCATCATTCGTTTTCTAATGAAAAATTACGTGTGAAATGATCATTTATTTATCATTGTTAAAGGATCTGATATATATAATGATTTTTTTCAAAAAGTCATTTGAAATTTGAGGGTTGGGTCTTTTAAACATTCGACTGAGTTTAAAATCAATAAGGTAGTATCTAGTATTCACTGATTGTAATAACCGTAACAAATTATTTTCGAAACGATTCATTCGTTCGTGAGGCATTACATCCACAGACTCACGGACAAACACATCAAAAACGTTCGATTTGAGTTCAGGGATGCTTGAGACGTGCTCTTCGACGTGCTCGAATTTTCGACCCCGTCACAATACTTTCCTATACATATACTATGCATGTAGAGTCAGTGCGTCGACAGAATTTGATATTCGCACGTTGCTCTTTAAGCGCCATTTCCATTTTCGACGAACGCGTACTATAGTTCACTGACACGCATTGTCTGGAAAAACACCTGCTTCTTCTTTTTCACATCTTGCGTCACATGTGCCTCTACGCCACGGTAAAATAGTTCCTCTCTCCTCCAATCAGGGTTGGATATATCAGCACAGTCTCAGAACTTTTTTAGTCTACCTTGTATGTGTGTGTGTGTGTATATATATATATATCTGTGTGTGTGTGTGCGCGCGCGCGCAAGTAGGTAGTTTCATTCAGAAGAAGGGGGTACAACGTATCCTTGTAACAGCTGTATGCTGCATTGCTTTTTAATTACTGTGTTGCTTATTATTATATATTTGCCTTTTTTAAAGTTCTCCTTATCCTTTGCAAAAAGTGTTTTTACTCATTGATTTTTAAAAGAATTATTTATGTTTTGCTTCAGTTTCAAGTCCCATTTTGTGTATCAATAAACTAGTATTACTATGTATAAACTGACATATAAACTAGGATAATGTCAATCAATGAAAAAGTATCCAACACATCATCATGAATGTCCACCATGACTGTCTGTCGTTTAAAATAAGGTTAGCTGAAATGGGGATAACTTTTAATCTTTAATTAAATTTTAAGCGGAAGGCAAGTCACTTCCTCCACCCCTATTACATAAAATGGGGTTGGTCTTCTCGGATCATGAAGGATCTGAAATTTGCAATAGTTTCTGCTTTATTCGGATACGTGAATTTTTCTGCTTGTGAGCCAGAATGGAAAGAAACTTGAATAATTCGAGAAGTGTTTATCTCAAAAACGTTCATTAATTTAACTCTTAAATTAGCAGGGAAAATTTCAGAACGTTCAAACGTCCAGATTTTTTTCCTTTTTTTAATTTCTCAGGTCTACAATGAATTATGCACTTAATTTGAGAAAAAAAAAATCAAAGTTAATTTCCAAAAAAGATAAGCTAATTTTTACGCAATTATTGAAGATTTTACATGATTATTGCAGAAAATAAAGAACGCGGAACGCTACCCCCCCCCCCCTCCGTCCCCCACCAATTAAATTTTGCAATAGTGAGCTTTGATAGTACGCCGTAGAGAAGAGACGCAACAATAATAATCTAGCACAAAACACTATGAGACGTTTGCACGGGGTTGAGTCCGACTCGGGCTAGAATGAGTTTCAAAATTTTCGAGCTAGGACAGGTCGTATATAGTCCATGTTTTGACAAGTTATAAATGAATATTAACGTAAAATAGATAAAACATTTTAATTTCAGCAATGTGGAGACAGGCATTTATTAACAATCACTTCTCTGCATAATTCTGAACATGCAAATAACTCCTAGTTATGACTTCAGATACATCTGGGGGGGGGGGGGGGGGCATTCGTGCCGAACTGGGATGACACACAAAAATTTTCAGGTCTGACTTCAGATATTATGACTCTGCTATTGTCGGGCTAGGCCAGGTAAGTCTAAAATTTTGAAGCTAAAAAGATCCAATCGATGAAGTTAAATCGTAATAGTTCAAAGCTACCGACGAAATTTCACAAAATCCGGTGCAGCCATTCTCCCGTGATGATGAGGCAAACGAACATGAAAGAGTACACTCTTATTCAAAAATGTTTTTCTCAAAAACCCACCATTTCTACCTCTTCAAACTTACTATGTATCTAGACAATAAATGTAAGATTAACATATATTTAAGGGGGGAAAAAAATCAAAAATGGTGTTTTTTCAAAATTGATTTTTAAAGTCCATAGAAAGAGCTTTAAAATGAGCTAAATACGAACCCTGTTGTTGTTGATGTTGAGACCCAGACCGTCCGACCTACCAGAAAGGTGTAAGGTAACTGTTTGGACGGCCGGGAAGTGCCACCCAATTTGGACCGGAACCCAGTGGGGGAGGCATCCACAGGGACCGTACCCTCCTTCCCCTACCACCAACCTCTCGGAAGGACTTACGGACCCACATGTTTAACGTGATCGTACTCCGCTTGAACACGGCGGCAGTTTTGGCAGTGGCTGGAATCGAACCCGGGCCTACCGAGTGCAACTCCAGCGCGCTAACCAATGGGCTACCGCGCCCAATACGAACCCTGTATCATTATTGGTTGTAAAAAATTTAATTTTTTCCAGAATGGTACTTGTGTAAAACTGGGCATTTTTTTGCACTTTTGAAAATCTGTAATTACAAAAAAAAAAAAAAAAACCACCGTACCAGGAAAATCTAAAAATTTGGATTTTTCATATACTTCATAGGTACTAACTATATTTATACATCATTGAAATCGAAGACGCTAAGTGCCGAAATTATCTTTAAATTTTTATCTAAAAATTCGATTTGACATGATATTATAGAATTATAACTCTAAATGGCTTCAATATCTAATGAAAAATTTGTTGTATAACTTTTAAAAAAAGGTTCTGCCATCGAAGCTATTATTATATTATTCAATGCTAAAATCAACAGAAAATTTCAATTTTAAAAATTGCTCGATTTGTTTTTCCCGGTAGAGGAAGGGGGGAAAAATGCATTCACTGTAACAGCATTCCTGTTTAAACTTCTTTCCCCTGTGCCAATGAGGTCAGCCAATGGTGAGCGATCATTTTAATAGCTAGAAGATCGAAAAATTATCTACTAAGTACTACAATAGGAGAAAAGACTTTCACCTTTATCTGTCTCGGCAATTACGAGAGACTTGCATCTTGATTATGATGGTTACAAAAATTTAACTTCTTTCATGATTACAAAATTGTTATTCCATGGTAACTTATATGGTTAAAAAATTTTAACTTCTTCCAGACGCTAACAATCAACGTTTACGACTCCAATAAGTGGTAATTATATCTAGTTCAATTACGTAATGCGAAATTGTATGGCAAGTTACGTTCTCAAAATCATAAAATTACTAAAGTTATGTTATCAGTCATTGTACATTTAAAACTCAATATTTGTGTGAGGGGGTGGGGTCTCACACACCAAAATTGTTGTATTTATTCCCCATTGCGGAAAATCTCGCAATCCCAAATTAAATTCCCAATTGCCGCCCAGATATAAGGAGGAATAATTCAATTGGTCCAAAATCCCCATGCACTGTACAATAAACCACTCAACCGTAATGCTTACTTAAACGCCCCAAAATGCAAGTGTTCACAATCTCATGTCCTAACAATTCCATTTTCACCGAGAAAGGCCGCAATCGACTATTTCAGGAAAAAACACTGCATATGAATATCTTATGAAATCGCAAAATGCAGACACGGCTTTATAACGAAGCACACAGAATTGTATTAGCGCGGAGTTCGGTAAAGTTACACCAATAATCGCACAGCTGTACGAAGCCCGATCTGAATCTCTTTGACAAACTCAACAGTTCTCACTTTTTTTCGACCTGCATCAGCGGGAGAAAAACTCGTTCCATATCAGCTTTGTACGGGAAACAAAGAGCAGTGGAATCTTCAATCATTCTGAGTGGCAATCAGTATTTCTGGTGGAGCTTTCAAAAACTACGCTGCAGGACAAAATTTTCGCAACATAGCGTTTTTGGCGAATCATTTAAATCCGTGTGTACGCTAGAGGCGTTACACAACGTATTGGATTATTCTATGTTATCAAGATTATGTAGTAAAAGTAAGTAAAAGCAGGGCTCTAACAAATCAATTCTCTGACATTACTTCTACAACCCTGGCGTAGAGGTCTGTAAGCGTTGCTTTTTTAAAAGCAGGAACTAAATCGGTACTAAAGAGAGTAAAAAGAACGCTGCTTTTTCCAAATATAGAGTGTTAAATAATTAACCGAGCACTTTGGGAATAACTTTTGAAATACTCACTAGAAGGCAGTACTTTCGGTTTTTCTTTGACCACGTGTTTATAAGTAATTGATTCAGTGTTGGTTTGACTTGTGTTTGAGTGAACTTTAAAAATGGAGTACTCAACCAAACAACGCGTTTCTATTGTGAAAACTTGGTATCAAGCAAACCAAAGTCCTATGGAAACACTGAGAAAGTGGTCAACGGCCTACAAGAATCTTCCAAAGCGTCATCAAAATCAACAGGTCGGGACCTGGTTAGGAAATTTGAGAGAACTGGTTCTGTTCTCGATCTTGGTAAAGTAAATGTGGGGTGCACCAAGATCAGCCAGGACACCGGAAAATGTGGAACAAGCATGGAGGACTGTGACTGATGATCTTGCTATATTAACATGAAAAGAGACCAGTGAATTTGAGGTAAGCATTGGATCTCCTCCCTCAATCCTAAAAAAAGACTTCCAGTTATTCCTATTCAAAATACAAACACTTCAACGGAACGGAATGTAACGGAAGGCAAACACTTTGAAAACATTATCAATTAATTTCCTTTTGAGTTCACTTCAAAGAAACGCTGATTGCTTAAATATGTCTTTTATCAATAAAAGTTTTTCTACAAACTAAGTGTTCGGTTAATTATTGAACACCCTGTATAGACTCTATATACAAAATGCTCGGCATAGTTGTAGTATGCAAAGTTGTAGTATGCATAGTTGTAGTATGTCCCGGCATAGAAGTATGCAAAAAAAGTTTTGAATGATGATAGCTAGAGCTATGAAAGTGAGGTATCGATACAGTAAACCCAAACCATGACGAATAATTACGGGGCTCCCGTGTCATCGACACTTATCCCCACATCAGAAAATAGCAATATGTCCATTTTATATAGTTCCCGTAGCTGTCACTGGGGGCATTGGCACTCCAAATCACAGGACGCTGTGAATTGATGAGAATGTAGATGGATGATGCATAACGTGTCTTAAACGAGTAGAGTAAAATGACCATGCTTTACCAGATGAAACTAACGGCAGTGTCGTAAGCGGCAACATTTGGAAGTTAGCACTCCTATCTCGGTAAGTATGAGAAATGCAGAAAAAAGTAAATTAGAAAGTTGTAGGGCATTATCGAATTAGTAAGTAATTATCTTTTTCAGAAATGAATGGAACAATTAGAAGGTTCTAAGTGTTGCTGTGCGTGTCGTATGCCCATGATGACTTTGACGCGCAAAACCGCTCCTGCAGATAAAATGCGATAAAATTTGCAAACGATTGTCTATCATTAGATGCATGTACTTTAATGAGCATCGCATCAAAAACAAATCGTATTTATTGGATTTTGCCACTAAAGATTTACATTTTGCAGTATATATAATAAAAATTCCTGTATGCGGCTCTACTGGAGAGCAGTTTACTTCAAAGTGGCCTTCGAATATAAAATGATTTCCACACCTCTGTAGTCTTAAGGGATATGATGAAAATATCTGAAGATGACAAACCAAAGAAGTTATCACACTCACAACTCGGACACAAATCTAACTACATTAACTCTATCAAAAACTCTGCTTCTCGCTCTAAACACCTTTTTAATCTTATTTGGGTCAAGGCCCATGCTGACATTCTGGGAAATGAAGTCGCGGACTTCCACGCTAAAGAAGCATCCTTCTCCGGTTTCCCTTTTTCAGTTCCTCTCCCCTATTCTCGTTTAACTAATTTTTGCAAAAATCTCTTACTTCAAAACTGACAAAAGTATCTTAATGAATATATCTCCTCTAGGACTCATGACCCAGCCAGAATTCTAAATTATCTCCCCAAAGTTAACGTAAATACCCAAATTCATAATAAATACTTAATCTATTTTTTAACTGGTCATGATCCTTTTCTTGATTATTTATACTATTTTAAACATAAAATATCCTCGAACTGCTTATGCAACTCTTTTGGCGACGTAGATCACTTTGTTTTCTCTTGCCCCTTAACTAAGAAATTTCATCTTTCTAAACCTGCTCCTGGAATTCAAGCGGCTTGGTTTTCCAGTGTCAGCCGCAACAGTCAATCCATTTTTTATCTTAAGAACTGTGCCCTCATTGCAAGAGACATTTCCTATAAAGTAAATTGACAAGTTCGTCGGGCTTTACTGCTTTTAACTTTCCTGATCAATGAAGATTCCTCTGCTGTTCCCCTTTTCCTGCTTTTGTTTGTACAAACTTGTATATATTCAATTGTAAATACACTCATCATATTGCCAACTGATAACACTAATGTTAAATTGAAAACACTTTCATCTTTTATTATCAACCTCCCATGTCATTTTGTATTTACTTCATCCTCTATATCATGTTGTGCAATGTCTCATTATTATTATCCTTGATGTTTTTCTGAATGTTTCGTGTCCATATTTGCGTCTGTTTACAGTACCTGTCTTCGTTATGTCCGTATTTCTTGTCTGTAAAACTGTCTGTCTTACGAATTTATTCTTAAATTTTAAAAAACTGGATTTTTAATAAACCTCCAGAGCGGTCACTGTCCTTGGAAGTCGGCACCTGCTAGCTTCCTTTCCCGGTCGTCCAACCAGCTACTCAAATCCTTGGATGAGTCGGACGGCCTGGGTCTTCCACATTCCACTCACAACTCGGACGAACATACGGATATGTACTCGAAATGTGTTCACCGGGTTTTAAAACGTGCTGTTTCTTCAAAATTTCGATTTCGAAAATTTTCGGGAAAGCAATACTTTTTGTAAAAACAGCATGAGAGAATACAAATTCGAAAATTTTACCTGGAGAATGTACCAATTTCAATATTTCGTCTGTTTAAAGGGAACAACCTATATAATGGGTTCCTAGGAAATTGCCGAAGCACACCCAATAACTTTGTAGAGTGTATACGTTAGCTCAATCTATAACAGTAAAATAACCATCGTGTATGTCCGATCAAATTAAAATGATTGCACAGCTCCTAGAATTTAAAAAGATTATGATAACGAATTCGGCAACAAATCGAAACAGACGAAAAATTGCGAATTACAATGTTGTAAAGCTACAATGTCTAATTAATACGAATCGACATATAGGAACGACTGAAACATTTATACGGAAGGCAATAAATATCTGTTAAAATTCACCAATTAACACGGTACCCCTTGCACTGCAATACTTGTGAAAGTACGCGGCTATATGCTTTCTCAGAGTTCAAATGTGTATTGTCATTGTCGCTAAGGCAGGGCGATTTGAATAAGCTCTGCAGTGAATTCTTTTGCAGGTAAATTCATTCATTAGACAATGCAATACAACCAGAGTCGTCCTTGGATGGGCGAGCGGGGCCCATGTCCAGCATCTTGAGGGCCAGAAGTCACGGCAGCTTCTGTACCTATGACAATGACATTTATCGGCATTCTACTACAAGATGGGATATTTTGACAAAGAATGTCCCAAATTTGAATCTAAAACCTCACATCAGAAACCAGGAGAGAATACCGACTTCCATGAAAATCGCCAGAAATAAATTCAACATTTGGGATGCTTTGGAAGAACAAGAAGTCAACGAAACAACAAAGGATCCAAAAATCAAAGGTTAAACGCAATCCTTATCGGATGACGAAAAACAATTTGAATTTATTCTGTCAACAATAATATATGGCATAGCTTGTTGCTCGCTATTGATAAAGTCAGTAAACAAGTACAGCAAACCTAAGCCTGGCTTTATCGTTATTGAAAGAATTGAAAAATTTTTAAAACAATTGCTTTTTCTTCTTCAAAACAGATTGCCACTGAAATTTGCGAAGCAAATGGTGTTGAAACTAAACTTTAGAAAACAACAAGAAAACACAAAAGACAGCAAGAGAATACGAAGAACAAGACAGGAGTACAAGCGATCCAGAATCTAGATTCTATCGAGATTATTTTCTCCCCATCATCGACCAGTGATCATATCTATAGAAAATATATTCCAATAATTGGAAAAACATAAAAAATTATTACTTTTCTTATATACATAATGTATAAGGAAAGTATTGTGACGGGGTCGAGAATTCGAGATTTCGACAGAAGAGCACGTTTCAAGCATCCCTGATCACGAATCGAACATTTCTGAGGTGATGTCTGTGTGTGTGTGTCAGTGAGTCTGTGGAGACGATATCTCACGAACGAATGGAGCCATTCGAATGAAATTTGGTACAAAAATCACAATCCGTTAATACTGGAAGCCTATTGTTTTTAAACGTAATCGAATGTTCAGAACCCCCCCCCCCCCCCCCCTAAATTTTCGAGTGAAATTTTGGAAAAATCATCAAAAAATCAAAACCTTTAATAAGGTTACGCAAATAGACATTTCTTATGTAATTTTTCCTTAGAAAACGATTGACATAAACTTTAGAACGCTAGCATGAACCATTCTCGAGATGTTGTACATTTTTCAAACAAATTTATCCAAAAACTCCTATAAATTAAAAAAAAATATTAACTGTTAAGAAACATGTTCACTTTTTATATGTAATATCATGCGATAAATTTGGTGACATCATTCTTGGGGATCTAGCTGGTTCCATTCATGAGAAAAGATACTTTGAGTAATACTTTTGTATCTGAACGCCAATAGTCATTTATCTGCTATAAGAATAACTTATTTCTCCGTCCATAACGTTTGGCGAGAATTTGGCGACGAATTTGTCAGAATGTCGCCAACTTGGCGACTTTTTAAAATGAAAATCTCGCCAAATGGATAAAAAATGACGCTAAATCAATGAAAATGACGACTAATCGTCGAAAATTCAATATCTTAGAAAGAATATAAGTATCTACTATAAGAAAAACCTATTTTTTCACTGTAAAAGTAGTAAATTCATTGCATTATATAAGGAAAGTCATGTGTTGCCCACATCAGATTTTTTTTATTCTTTTAATTATACAGTTTTGATAGATTAATAGAATACAGAATAAAACACGTCGAAATCGGAACACAAACGACGAAGTGATCGACGATGAAAAGTTTGGATGTAACGTTTAAAGTCACTCCACACCGCTCAAGCCTACCTGTACAAATGAATTGAAAAAAAATGACAAACGATAATTCTTTTTAAATGTTGCATGGAACTGGACATCGGTTTACACGAAACATGATGATTCTCAACGTGATATTAATTACTTTCCTTATATACATAATGTATAAGGAAAGTATTCTGACGGGGTCGAAAATTCGAATTCGAGTTTTCGACGGGAGAGCACGTTTCAAGCATCCCTGATCACGAATCAAACATTTTTGAAGTGATGTGTGTGTGTGTGTGTGAAAGTATGTGTGTGTGTGTGTGAAAGTATGTGTGTGTGTGTGTCAGTGAGTCTGTGGAGACGATAACTGACGAACAAATGGACCGATTCGAACAAAATTTGGTACAAAAATCACAATTCGTAAACACTGGAAGCCTATTGTTTTTATACGCAATCGAATGTTCAGAACCCCCCTAAATTTTCGAATGAAATTTTGAAAAAATCGTCAAAAAATTAAAACCGCTAATAAAGTTACGCAAATAGACATTTCTTATGTAATTTTTCATTAGAAAACGATTGACATAAAATTTGGAACGCTAACATGAACCGTTCTCGAGATATTGTACATTTTTTAAAAAAATTATTAAAAATTGATATAAAATAAAAAAAAAACATTTCCTATTGAGAAACAATTTCACTTTTCATATGTAATACCATGCGATCAATTGGGTGACATCATTCTCGTGGATGTAGCTCATTCCATTCATGAAAGAAGATACTTTAAGTAATACTTTTGTTTTTGAACGCCAATAGTCATTTATCTGCTGTAAGAATAACTTATTTCTTCGTCCATAACGCTTGGCAAGATTTTGGCGAAATGTCGCCAACTTGGCGACTTTTTGAAATGTTGCCAAATTAACGAAAATCTCGCCAAATGGATAAAAATGACGCCAAATCAATGAAAAGGACGACTAATTATCGAAAATTCAATATCTTGGAAAGAGTATTAGTATCTACTATAAGAAAAATCTATTTTTTTTACTGTAAAAGTAGTAAATTCATTACATTATATAAGGAAAGTCATGTGTTGCCCACATCAGATTTTTTCTTATTGGTACAGGCCTCAAAAATATATTTTGCCCCAGATCCTATGGAAAACTTTGCAATTAGCTTACAAACGGAATCAAATATTCTTTAGATTTGTCTCTGCATATAATTTTGTATGGCGAGAACAGTCTTATACTTCTTTCTTAAGGGAGTTAAATTAACTATTTTAATAAAATTTTATTAAGAACACAATATTATTTAGAATACTACGTGAATTTGCACATATTTTAAATCAGCAATAACGGATATATCTGCTAGTGCTAGTCTTCAATATGTGGTTGATACTCAGTGATGGCGTAGGAAATTCAAGACAAGATAGTCTTTAACGGAAGAATAGTTGGCTCAACAAATTCGAAAAAGTGATTTCAACACAACGGAAATAATTTCTATGGATTGAGACTGTGATGAAAAAAAAGTAAGAAGATTCCCTCAAGAGTTACAACATCCTGTACGGATGGATATCTGATATATCGCTCTTCTGGTAAAGTAGAACAGGAGAAAGACACACTAAACGACCTTCGAAATTTCTACGACCACAGGACACACACAAGACGTACTATACATAATATTAAAAAAATCTGATGTGAGCAGCACATGACTTTCTCTACATAATACGATTCATTTCTTTCACAATGAAAAAGTAATGCATAAGACTTACTACGGCACAATGTCGAATTGTATATTTGGTGATTTTCCAATTAACTTACATTTCAAACAACTTGACCATTATCAATATTGATAGCATCCGTAATAAGCAATATAGTCCATATATTAAAATATTTTAATAATTAATTCATTTGGCGTCATTTTCGTTAACTTAACGTCATTTTTGCACTTTTAGCTACACTATATGATCAAAAATATCCTGACACTTTGGATGTTAATGTTTTTCGAATTTTTAAACAAATACTTGGCGAAGTGTTCTGTACTTTGGCAACTTTTTTAGAAACTTTGGCGATGTGAAAACATGCTTGAACGCACACTTTCCAATAAAGTTTCGGTGACTTGTGCTCAAGATAGAAAAAGGGGGGAAATATATAGATCACCCTGTATCATAAAAAGCTGGAAATGATTCGTAACTTTCACAAAATAGTTAACTAGCTTTGTTCAATGTGTATAAGCATTTTCGTAAAACAAAAACTTATATTCATGAAGATACAAACGTTTCTTTAAAAAAAAAAACAAATTTTGTTGCATGTTTTTTGCTTACAATATCCATAGGTTTCAATCAAATTTAACGAAACTTACAGAATATTTTAACAACGTCCAAAAAAAGCATTATACTTCAATTGAAAATTAAAGCATTGAATATTCGATGAGATATAAACATTTGAAGAAACTAAGTTTTTACTGCGCAGGCGCGAAAAATAGCAATAGTTTTCTTTCATGATTTTGTAGTGAATACTGTAGGGCAACTTCTATAAAAAAAATCCACTGGAATATCGTGAAAATTCACAAAGGTATTGACGTTATAGTGATCAGTTTTTCTCTAACTCTATGAAAGTACCTGGATGAGAAGGGGGTTTCCACAAATTAACATTTTACAATTGACATACAATTGACATTACACATTACGTACAGGGGTGTCCGAAGACTTTTGATCCTTATTTGCATAAAATTGGACTAGTTTATTTTCAGAACAGGGGTGTCCGATGAATTTGTAAAATGTCAATTTATGGAAAACCCCTTATCATCCAGGTACTTTCAGAGAGTCAGAGAAAAACTGATCACTATATCGTCGATATCTTTGTGAATTTTCACGATATTATAGTGGATTTTTTAAAGAAGTTGCCCTACAGTATTCACTACAAAATCATGAAAGAAAACAATTGCTATGTTTCGCGTCTGCACAGTAACACCTTAGTTTCTTCAAATGTTTATATCTCATCGTAAATTCAATGTTTTAATTTTCAATTGATAATGTTTTTCTTGGACGTTGACAAATGTTCTGTAAGTTTCGTGAAATTTGATTGAAATCTATGGATATTGTAAGTAAAAAACATGTAACAAAATTTGGTTTTTTTTTTAAAGAAACGTTTATATCTTCATGAATATACGTTTTTGTTTTACGAAAATGCTTATACACATTGAACAAATCTAGTTAACTATTTCGTGAAAGTTACAAATAATTTCCAGCTTTTTATGATACAGGGTGATCAAATTTATTTTCCCCCTATTTCAATACCTTGGTGGTCCCCTAAATGCACAAGTCACCGAAACTTTACTGGAAGGTGTACGTTCAAGCATGTTCTTCACATCGCCAAAGTTACAGAACATTTTGCCAAGTATTTGTTTAGATATTCAAAAAACATTCTAACATACAAAGTGTCTGGATACCTTTGATCATATAGTGTATATTTTCGTCAATTTGGAGCGAAATATCGCCAAATTGACGATTTTTCACTAAATCAGTCACCAAGTCAAGTTCATCGCCAAGCGTTATAGACAAACGGAGAAGAGCATTTCCTATATATAAATGACCGTTGGAAAATTGTTAGACGTCAAAATACAAAACTATTACATAAAGTACCTTCTCTCGTGAATGGAACAAACTAGATCCATGCCTCACGAGAATAATGTTAACAAATTTATCGCATAATATTACATGTGAAAAGTGAACATATTTCACAATAGTTAATATTTTTTTTTAATTTTATATAATTTTCTTTTATAACTTTATTTGAAAAAAGTGCAATATCTAGAGAATTGTTCGTGCTAGCGTTCTAAAGTTTGTGTCAATCGTTTTCTAATAAATAAATGGCACAAGAAACAATTTACGTAACATTATTGAAAGTTCCTACTTTTTCAAAATTTCATTCGAAAATTTAGGGGGGGGGGGGGGGGGGTATCCGAACATTCGATTGCGTTCAAAATGAAAAGGCTTCAAGCATTAACGGATAATATTTTTTGATGTAATCAACGATGTAATAATATTTGTACCAAATTTCGTTCAAAACACTCCATTCGTTCACTCTACTCGTCTCCACGGACATATACACACAGACATCACCTCAAAAACGATCGATTCAGTTCAGGGATGCTTGAAACGTGCTCTTCCGTCGAAAACTTGAATTCGAATTTTCGACCCCGTCACAATACTTTCCCTATACATTATACTATGTATATAGGGGAAGTAAAAATATACGACTAACAGATCACTTTCACAACAGATTTAACTAATTTCGATTTTGTAGTCGAAAGCAACGATACAAATTAGATTTTTCTCATAACTTTTTTCTTATATCTAGATTTTTATATTTTCTTATATTTTTCTTATAACTAGACGCTGAAAATCAATAAGCTTGATCAGATGAAATAATATAAAACTAAAATTTTATATTATTTCATTCGATCGAGAAGTTTAATAAAATGCATATAAAACGTAGCCACTAGTAGAACTTGGGAAAGGTAGATAAAAAATTTCAAACTTTGAAGGGGGGGTCACAAGTTACAAGTTTTCGGATAAAAGACATCCTTTCATCTCTGGACAAACCCCTATATTCAGATGTGAAGATCACACCATGATCAGGTGGGAAGATCACTGTGATCTAATGAAAAATTGCATAAAAATCACTGTAATCAGGTGTAAAGATCACACCTGATTACATCTTTGGACATCCAAAGGAGGTAAAACTCCAGAACATGTAAACCATGGGCGTAAGCAGTAGGGTTTGGGAGGTCGTAACTAACTCCTATTGGCGGAAAAATCACATTAGTTTTTTATAGGTAAGAAGGACGATATGCTATTAAACGATATCCAGTACAGATCCTGTGCAACGCATCAGGATAATGATTGGTGAATCAATATTTGAAAGACCATGCAGAATTTCAAGAAACACTGATCAAAATACAACGAAACACCGTTTAAATATTTTTACTTTCCTCGCAGTACATGGTAATGAATAGGAAAAGTATTGGAATCGTGTAGAAAATCGCAACTCGAGTTATCGACGGATCTTCACGTTTCGGGTCCTCTAGAACACGAAAAAATCATTTTTAGCGTAAAGTCTGTGTGTGTGTCTGTCTGTTAAATGTATGTATCCACTCTAACTCAAAAACTAATTGACCGAATTTCATAAATTTGGCAAGTAAGTCCCTTGTGGGTGACCCTGGTGCTGATTAGATTTTGGTATGATTCGGGAAAAAAGAACCTGCAGTTTGTTTTGCGAAATGACTCGCAAAAATTTTCTGTATCCACTCTAAACTGAAATACTAATTGACCAAATTTCGCAAAATTTGATAGATAAGTCACTTATGGGTTACTCTGGTGCTGATTAGATTTTGGTACGATTCGGGAAAAAGAACCTGCTTTTTTACGAAATGGCCTACAAAGATAGTCAAAATCTAAAATAAAAGACTACGTATGCTTAAATGCATCAATTAAATGCTTGTGTTGTATGAAATTTTTGACGATGAAAAGAATAAGTCCAACCCCATTACTCTAGAACAGTGGTCTTCAAACTTCTAACGTCTTCGGAACCCTACGCTTAAAAAACATTTTTTTTGGAACCCTAGTACAAAAAAATATGCCCCGTAAGCATAGTGACGTAAAGACTTTAAGTATAGTGACGTAACAGAAAATCTCGGTGCCCCCTCTCCCTCCGCAAAAAAGTTTTGAAGCTACATTTACAAAAATTAACTACCGAAGACTGGAAATTAATTTTGACCATTATAATCATAAAACCAAATACTAAATACAAAAATAAATTATTAAAAACATGTTATTCAGATTTTTTATTGAATACAGCTGAGGTGAATTTGCCGGCTCTAAAAAGCCGCCACTGCAGTGAAACATACAAGCATATTTGTAGGCATAAATGCAAGAAAATACAAAATTCGGAATATATCTAATTCAGAAGTAATACTAGAAGTAATTAAATTTAATGACTTGAATGCGCTTGCTTCTTGCTACACAACTTTTGAAAATCAGGCTTAATTGTTGTTATTTGCAAACGCATTTATCAATTATCGAAATTTTTGAATAACAAAAAATTTAATAAAAGTGTTATAAAATCTTATAACAAAAATCTAAAATTTTATTAAAAATGTCGCGGAACCCCTGAAAACGTTTAGCGGAACCCCGGGGTTCCGCGGAACACAGTTTGAATATCACTGCTCTAGAACTAGCCATTCTCGAGATATTTTAATTTTTCGCATTTTCGCTTCGCCACCTTTGAAAATAAGTCCTGTTACCAAATAAAAATGAGAAAAATTGAATTAAAAGTGCAAATTCAGTATAATTTAAAATAATTATAGATCTTATTGTGTGCAATTAAACTCAATTTAATGAATTATTGAATAAATAAAAAGAATGCGAATGAGTCTGCAAGGAAAGTCATGTCCTGCCCACATCAGATTTTTGTATGCAGCAACAAGAGATAAGAAGGAAATTGAAAAGCATTTCTCATTGGAGGATCGCATTATCAGCTCGGTGTTTAGAAAGTGCCTCCTTCTGTTTATAGAAACAGAGTTTGAGAATTTTATCTTTTACCGCGAGGAAATGTACCATACCTCAATCTATAAATGCACTATTTTTACAATACATCCACAAGAGAGGGTTGAAACCTAAAATTTAAAACCGAGATTTGGCTACATTTGTGCGTTTAGAGTACACAAAAAATCGATTTTTATACAAAATTTTTTTGCAATTCAGTATCCCTGTATTCATCTGCAAAAATAATAACTTCGCTTAACACTTCACAAGGTTGAATAAAAGTATCAGCGAGTTTCAAAGGCAAAAAAATGAGTCTTCTTTATTAGGATCAATGGAGAAAGCACCAGTGCCAACAAAGGCAGGAAAGCGTTTTTTAATAAATAGCTGTATCACGTAACCCATAAAGTAAATCGTTGCCAGAAAGAAAATTTGAAAAAAAAAAAAACATGAACGGGAAAATCCTAAGAGAAAGTATGGTCAGTTGGTTTATTAGTGTTTTGTAGCGCAAAATTCAAATTTTCCAAGGAAAGAGGAAAAAGAACAGCAGAAAGATTCAAATCACTTTCTCAATGAATAAAACTTCAAACTATGTGTTTTTTCTATAATGATAAACAGAAAAACAATTTGGTATGAGCAGCCAACTTTATCAACCAATCTCTAAAAACATAAGCAAAAATTTGCGTAAAAAGTGCATGTGAATAAAAAGAAAACACAACCGGTTTCGAAAGCTGCATTAGCTAACTTCTTCAACAGAAAAAATTTACTACAAAAAGTATCAGTGGATAAAAGATTTGATAACTGAATTCGTTTAACCAAGAAGTAATTGTTGCATAAGCACCAGATTGAGAGTTTCAAGGTGCAAGATGAAATCTTCACCTTTTAAAAAACAATTACAATACAATACGCAAAATTGTCTTTCTTTAATAGACCAGAGGGTTTCATCCCCTAATCACTGCGTTCAAAAACCCCCCATTTTCAATATTTAATCGAAATTTCAAAAACAATAAATGTATTCAATTAAATTATTGAGGTGTTTTTCTAAGCCTGTCAGGTAATTTATGTAAAAATGCAGGCTTCCATTGTCAGGATTTTGAATTCCTATTCAAATACAATGCGCATAATACAATACGCAAAATTGTCTTTCTTTAATAGACCTGAGGGTTTCACCGCCTAATCACTGCGTTCAAAACCCCCCACTTTCAATATTTAATCAAAATTTCAAAAACAATAAATGTATTCAATTAAATTAAGCAGTATTTTTCTAAGCCTGTCCGGTAATTTATGTAAAAATGCAGGCCTCCACTGTCAGGATTTTGTATTCCTATTCAAATACAATACGCAGAATAATATTGTCGTTTCATTTTCTGATTTATTATTATGGATTCCTTTGAAGAATTTTGTCATTGGGATCTATTACTTTCCCTTCATGCATAATATAAATTAATATACAGGCAAAGTGTTGTAACGGGGTCAAAAACTCAATTTCGATGGATTTACACGATTTGTTCATCACTAAACTCGAATCAAACGTTCTTGAGGTGATATCTATGGATCGATATCTCACGAACGAATCAATCACTTCGGATGAAATTCAGTATAATTATCACAATCAGTAAATACTTGAATGCTACTGATTATATTATAAACGCGGTGGAAGATTCGGAAGATCGCCAAATGGTCCATTATTCCACCTTTTAACTGTGGTAAAAAAAAAAAATCTGGGTAGTTAATAGAATCATTTTACGTAAACCATCATTTTATACGTAATTCATAATAAGAACAAAGTGTACTTATTTTACACCGCTGGCTTAAATCGTTATCGATATATAACACTTTTTTTTTTTCAATAATTGTATTCAAAACATTAACTTAACAGTAAAGTAGTAATAAGTAATGTGAAAAAAAAGTTGGCTATCCGTCCAATTTTGTTTTGAGGTAATAATTTTTATAGTAAAAATATACATGTTTTTGTGTATAAAATATATCCGAGCCAGAGGCTAATAAATGACATAATTATAATTTAAACTACAGATCTAAATATGTACAGATGATAGTTCTTCGTAATCCGCTAAAAATATGTCTCAGATGCATTTGTGTACATAAAACTGCCGTAGAGCGAGCGCTACACACAATCCAACATTTTTCTATTAGTTTTCAGACCGCCCATTTTATTTTCTATCAGCGAGATTCGGAGGAGAAGAGGCAACTAAGCTTTACCATCTGGCTATGGATTACCGCCGAGTTGGAATGAGCGGTTCTCCCACTTCATCCAGTGCCAAGATGACGAAACGACCCCCGATATACACAGTGATAATTGTTAAATCATGACCTACTCACAGAACCCCCTGGGATGTATTTCATAAACCGCTCCATTTCCGTTGCTTCCTCGCCCAGTTTGGCGATATTTCTTTCCTCTTAAAAAAATCGGCGGCGGCTCAAATCCGATGCAGGCGAAAAGTTTTAGTAACAACGTTATAAAATTCAATAAAATTGTTCGATTTCTTAGGGTTCGTTTAGACTCTCTGAGCACTACAAGTTAACACTCGCTAATTATTTATAGCAAACTAGCACTTTTAGTTTTCGCCCCGATTTCATCTGGATACTTCCGATACATGGACTTCAAGCCAAAATATCAAATTATTTTATTAACTTGCTTGACGCTATATAAATTAAACTTATGCAATACATGACGAGACTTTACATTAAATTAATCCATAAACTTGTCTGGCGGCACATATATACGTGTTTGAATGCGCATATTTCCATCTATTCTGTTCCTCATCAATCATTAAACATCTTTAGAATCCCCAAGTTCATTTAATTTTTTTATTACACAAAACAAAATATCTTGAAATTTTGCATTAATAGTTTACCAAGGAGTAAGTGGACAGATTGAACTGCAACGTGACATTTTTTTAGATACAAACATTACAAACTAGAAAAACGGAAAAATCCTCTTCAATTTGACAAGGCGATTACTCAAAAACTATAAGAGCTTTTATAAA
Organism: Amaurobius ferox; assembly: GCA_951213105.1. Lineage (NCBI taxonomy): Eukaryota > Metazoa > Arthropoda > Arachnida > Araneae > Amaurobiidae > Amaurobius > Amaurobius ferox. The sequence continues at coordinate 54,877,738 of OX578136.1, read as the reverse complement.
AATAAAAATAAATAAATATAGATCTAGAAACTAGATTTCCTGATACATATTTTTGTCGATTACTATTTATATCTATCTTTTACAATTTCGAAAATATTTCGAGGGAAAATGAAAAAAAAATTCGCTTGGACAGATACTTTAAGTTTATCGAAAAAAAAAAAAGTTCAAAATATAAAATTATTTTTATAAATTCATAATCTGTACCATATTTTCGACAAAACAATATTCTATTTTTTATTTATTAGGCGTCCAAAGTGCTTACATTCTTTGTAATGCTCCAATTTCCGCATCAAGTAAAGATTTTATTTACATTAAAAAAAAAAAAAAAAAAATCTGATGGTCTGTCTCTTGCAAGCAAAGTGTTCGCAACTGATTTTGCGTTTTTCCTTATGAGAGTGCAGACGCTGAAACATAAAAGCTAGCTAGCTCCTTTATAATAAATGTAACTGCTGCTTGTGAAAATGCAAACTACTTGTACTTCTTTAATAAAAGAAGATATTGAAAATTAGGTGAATACAATTGTTAAAAACAATATGAGTCCCATTAATCAGATCATAAAAGCAGTGTGTACTAATTCGAAAGATTAACTACAACTGGTTTATTCATGTAATTATTACCCAGGCCTTCCAATTCACCCAGAGGGTATAGAACAGTTACAAGGAATGGCCGAGAAAAACACAGCAAAACAATATACAGCATACATGGACAATATTACATACAATACCAATAAATTTTTCCTAAGCAGAAGGTTATTATACGCCGAAAGAAAAGGCAAACAAATTAAGAAAAATAATTTTAAAAAGAAAAAGCCTAAAATATAACAAAATTGAAAAGCATAAAAAGATAAATAGGAACTAACAAGTTTAAAATATTCGAATTTAAAAGGAAACGGCCAAATTAAATAAAAGATGAAAAGCAATAAGAACAGAAAAGAAACACATAATTTGAATAAACAATAAACAGATACAAAATGTAACAGCGCAAAATGAGAAATTAAGAAGATCATTGACCAAAAAAATATATTGAGAACAAACAGTAGCCAATCAAAAAATATAACTGCTTCTAATAATTGTAGTCGCCTAATTTTCATATGTCTGCTTCTATCGATCAAGAAAGTACAGAGTTTTATGGAAATCCTTTTGAATGAGTGACAAAAGGTACGGAACTATTCCTGAGGGGATGGGGGGGGGGGGGGGCAAGAAATTTAAAGCAATTTCCTTAAGATATCATTGTAAATCGGCATTTTTTGTTAATTTTTAACGAAAAAAATTAGGCCTTTTCTTACAGTTACCCATGTTAAGTAGAGAGAAATTTCCCTTTTTTCTAGATTCTAACATAAAAAGAAAGAAATTCTAACATAAAAATTAGCAAAGGCAATATATAAAAAGCTTCAACAGAAAAAATTGGTCCAATCTCGAAAACAAATGATGATTGATTAAAAATGTATGCGTTTAACCAAACAAGTATCTGATAAACGTATTTTTATCACACCTGGTCCCGAATGTGCGGTGAGTATCCAAATAAAGCGCATTGTATTTAATATCGACAATTTACTGAGGAAAAGTTGTGAATAAAATGGGAAATTATGTATATAAGTATATAATTGTGAGGGGAATTATTTAACGATCATTTATCATCCTTGTCCCCTGATCCAAACTCGCTGGAGATCAATAGGTCTCTCATGTGTATCGATTGAAATAATCGAACCCAATTTCATTTGAATCGCTCAATGTGTTCAGTGATATCGTGCCCACAGTCTCACGTATGTGATTAAAAAAAAAATAGTTGATTGGTGTTCAAAGATGCCTCAAACGCGTAAATCTACAATACTTTTTTCTCTACTAACATACATATATCTGTGGAAAGTAAAAACCACGAAGACAAACTCACTGCATAATCTAATGATAAAAACACAAGAAACTGTATAAAATAAACAATTAAGACATTAAATAACAAATCTGCATCTCCCAAGTAATTGCCTACATTGTCACGTTGAATAACATTTTAATAAATAGAAACGCTAAATATAACACAAATGCATTAAACTTCACCGTAAACATACCTTGCAGAACAGAAGTTCTTGCACACTGCTTTAAAATTTTTAAATAGCGAAGAAAATTTGAATGCAAACAAAAACACATCTGTAGTTCCTCGATCTAGAACAATGGATAACTAAAACAGACAAATTTACAAATCCATTCTGATTAGCTATATCAGGGTATGAAAATTTAAATATATATATAAATTGAAAAAAAAGAATATTGAAAAAGTAAACAAAACAATCTGATGTGGGCAGCACATGACTTTCCCTGCAGACTTATATTAACGTTCTCTTTATTTTAATTAAATTTATTTCACTTTTAATTCAATTTTCGTTCTCATTTGGGAACCGGGCTTATTTTCAAAGGTGGCGTAGGGAAAGTACGAAAAACTAAAATATCTCGAGAACGGCTAATCCTAGTGTAATGGGGTTGGTCTTATTCTTTTCGTCGTTAAAAATTACGTATTAAATCAGCATTTAATGGATATATTTGAGTATACCCAGTTCTTTAGTTTAGATTTGGACGATTTTTGCGGGCAATTTTGCAAAAAAAGGCAGGTCATTTTTTTCCGAATCGTACCAAAATCTAATCAGCACCAGGGTAACCCACAAGTGACTCATCTACCGAATTTTGTGAAATTCGGTCCATTACTTTTTCAGTTAGAGTGGATACAAGCTTTTACGGGCCATTTCGCAAAAAAAAAAGGCGGGTTCTTTTATCCCGAATCGTACCCAAAACTAATCAGCACCAGATTCGCTCACAAGTAACTTACCTACCAAATTTTGTGAAATTCGATCCATTAGTTTTTTAGTTAGAGTGGATATAAAATCTGCACAGACAGACAGACAGACACACACACAGACGTGCTAAAAATAGATTTTTCGTATTCTAGAGGTCTCGAAACGTGTAGATCCGTCGAAAACTCGAGTTGCGATTTTCGGCATGATTCCAATACTTTCCCTATACATTACCATGTATTGCAGGGAAAGTAAAAAAAATCACTTTGAACTCAATACTATATTTCTAACATAACGTCCTCACCCCTTCAATATTTTGTGACACCACAAGATAATGTGCAATGTCCCCAAATTCCCTAAAAAGACGCAATATATAATACATCGGGAACTTCGATGCACACCTGCTAGTCAGTTTCTCCCTACTACTTGCATAATTCGCAATAGAACAGGCCATCCATCCGTTTTCTTTCGTCGTAATGGTTGGTATTCGCGACGGGGGCAACCACTACGTCCTATGGTATCGAACAAAAAGAGGAAGGTCATTCGTTTGTGGCCTTCTATAATTGTTTTAACTTGTTGATAAATATACATGAATGCAGTTTTTGAAGGAAAATCAGCGAACGTGGTACGCAAATACTAAATCCACAATTATTCCATTTTTACGCCTGAAGTGCTTTGTGGGCTATAACGATTCAGAATAGTTAGCTGCAAAATCTCAACTCTTGTTTAGTACAGTAGGCAGAAAGCCAGCTGCTAATTTCTATACTTGTTAAGTAGACAGCAAGTTGCTGGTTATTCTTGGGTTTTTTTGAAGTAACAGTGGAAATACCCATTGAGAAGATACCTTCAAGGGGAATGGTTTTCTATAGCGTTCATGGTTACCTCTTTGAAAGACAGAAGGAAGTATTAAACAAGGTGACAGGCAATCTTGCGATATATTTGAGATGCATAAATGGAGGCAAAACTGGCAAAGCCATTTTTGTTATACCATGTGGGGAGACTGAGCCTGTGATAGTGAAAGTGACAAAAGCTGAAGACCATTCTCATCCTCCATCACCAATCGACGCACTACATAGAATTTTAAAAGCTAAAATGAGAAGACATGCGCTGAAAGAACCTTTTAAAACAGCGAGAGAAATATATAACGACGTAATAGAAGAATATTTTCAGAGTGATAATAAATAGGTTGAACTTATGGATTATTTGCCCGCATTTGAAAGTGTACAGTTCAGTTTACATGGATATAGAAAAGCCTCAAAAACAACGCTTGTATCATGGGACTACCCAAAAGATGATTATGGTATGTGAAAACTATTTTAAATTTTACATAACTAGATAGATCACAATGTGAAATACTGCGCAAATAAAATATAGAAAGCAGATAATTGTTTCAGAAAAGCCTGGATTTCCTTCTTCTGTGTAAACAAACCTAAAGCTGAACTCCAAATAAGAACTTAAATATGTCGTACTAGTGAAATAGCTAAACAGGTCCTGCAGTTTAGCTATTTCAATAACATGGCATGGTTAAGATCTTATTTGGCGCCCAGCTCTAGACTTGTTCGCACTGAAAAGTACTAAACGATCGTCTGATTTCTACATTTTATTTGCACAACATTTTATGCTGTGATCTAGATATTTATTCTTTGTGATCAAAGTCAAGTTCTGGATTTCATTTGAATTTTGTTTTCTGCCAACATGAACAAACCCATAGCTTAAAAAACATTGCGGGGGGGGGGGGGGTATTTAACAACCCTGACCTTTTAGCTAGTTTCGTTTTCGTTTATTAGCATTTTAGCTAAAACTTTTAGTTTCAGGATTAGGTTATTTTAAAACTCTACGGTCGCATTATGTATACGAAGGTTAAATTGGTAAGAACTTAAAGCTGTAAGTAAATTGCAAACCACTCTAAACATCCAAATATACTAGTTATACCGACCTTTCCCAATACATATAAAAATGAACATTTTGGTGTGACACATTCTTTTACAACTCCGCTTAAAATATTTTGATTTTTAATCCATTTTTCAAAATAACTTGAAGCATAGGTTTTGTTTTCCTGTACGAGTACATGTATCTCTATAAATGCTTTTATTTCCTGGAGTTTAGTTTATATGTCAGTAAAAGCCCAGACCACCAACAATATTTTTTTTTATGTATTTAAAAATATGTTCAAACATAATTACAATCATTTATTTAGAAATTTGAATACGTCGTAAAATAAGTAAAATTCTTTGCGCGTGTTCATCTCTTTTAGAGGACTATTGTTGGGAACTCCAAGCTTCAGTTTCATTAATTTCTGAAATTAAAAAATTTCGTTCTTTGATTAATTAAAAATATGAATAAAGTTATATACTTTAAATCAACCGTTTGTTCCCGTTACTAAAAAGTATTTTAATTTCTGACTGTTTACGACAACAGTTTGAGCAAATTTTTATTTTTCGTTAGTTTTATGGTAAATCCACCGCAGTACCTCACACCATTGTTAAGACATATTTAGCCAACGTGACTGAAATCTTGGAGTTCGACTATTTCCCCATAAGATTATTTCTGTATAAAATGAGTGCAAGTGCACTGAATTTGATCACAGGCCTAATGGATCGATCGATTTGGGTACTACGGGCTAATTAAACAAAAGAATTTTTACAACGGTTTCGTAAGACGTGAAATACATTATTACTATGATTTTTGGAACTTTTATCCCTCCAAATTAGCTGTAAAAAATACTACGTTAATAAAGCAGCATAAAACAATCAGTTATAACAACAAAGTATTTAGTATATGTTTTGGGGGGGTGGGGGCAGCTTGAAACGAAGTTTTTGTTATTTTTCCTTTCCAACTTATTAAAACAACACAATCTTTCAAATTTCAACAATGCAAACAGGTAAACTGTTGAAATAGGAAAGGCAGTACACGTGCATTGCAGCATGCAGGACAAGGATTCAGAATAATTTGGTGTGTTGGTGTGTGTGTGTGGGGGGGGGGGGGGGGGGGGGCAATAAAAGTGTTATAAAACCACGTTTTTTTCCCCCTCAAATGCACTACCATTTTTACTTTCTCTGCAATACATGGTAATGTATAGGGAAAATATAAGAATTATGTCGGAAAATTGAAACTCGAATATACACGTCCGAGGGACCTCTAGAACACAAAAAAACTATTTTTAGCGAGACGTCTGTGTGTGTGTGGGAGGGGGGGTGTCAATAAAAGTGTTATAAAACCACGTGGGGTTTTTTTTTTGTTTTTTCTTCCAAATTTACTACCATTTTTACCTCCCTGCAATACATGGCAATGTATAGGGAAAGTATTAGAATCATGTCGAAAATCGCAACTCTAATTTTCGACGGATATACACGTCCGAGGGACCACTAGAACACAAAAAAACTATTTTTAACGAAACGCCTGTGTTTGTCTGTCTATGCAATATATGTATCCACTCTAACTCAAAAACTAATAGAGATCAAATTTAATAAAATTTGGTAGGTAAGTCATTTGTAGGTGACCCTGGTGCTGATTAGATTTTAGTACGATTCGGAATAAAAGAACCTGCCTTTTTCTTCATTTTCGAAATGGCCCTCAAAAATCGCATGTATTCACTCTAGCTAAAAACTAATAGGCTAAATTTCACAAAATTTGGTAGATAAGTCACTTGTAGGTTACCCTGGTGCTGTTTAGATTTTGATACGATTTGGAATGCACAACCGGTTTTTTTTTGTTTTTTTTTCAAAATGGCCTCCGAAAATCATTAAAATCTAATATAAAAAATTATATGCTCAAATGCATCAATTAAATGCTTGTTCTATGCGTTATTTTTAACGATAAAAAGAATAAGATCAACTCCAATATTCCAGAATTAGCCATTTACGAGATATTTAAGTTTTTTTTTGCATTTTTACTAAGCTGCCATTGAAAATACGTGCCTACCAAATGAAAACGAAAATATAATTTAAGTACTAATTTAATGTAATTTCAAATTAGTATGCATGTGATTTTGTGCAGTAAAACTCAATTTAATGAATTATTAAAGAAATAACGAGAAAAGTCTGTAAAGAAGTCATCAGATTTTTTTTTTTTTTGTTATTAGTTTCTTTTCTGATGAAGGATTTGAGTTTACGAAACCTTACTTACTAATTAATAATAATTATAATTTAATATAATTAATGGAATAGTGTTATGATATTGTATCAGCATCATTAAAAAATTCTATTTAATTCACAATTTTAACAAGTTTCGAAGAAACGATCACCCTCACAGCGATTTAGAGTGAACAAACACATAAGTTAGTAAAGGAAAAACACATAGTAAAGGACAAATGAAACTTATAAATAAAATAAATCGGAAGTGAAGAACTATGTCCATATCGTAACATTTCTTTAGGTTTCACTTTACTTTACATTTAAATTCTGAAATCTAGTACTAGTTGTGAGTATATCCTGTAATAAGACACAAAAGTATGTTTAATTATCAACAAAAACATTTATTTCCTTCACTTAGTTTAGTAGACAACTCCAATATCTGAACAGAATGTTTTTTAATTTTATTTCCATACTTAAGCACCTCACACGTGTATGTGCTACGCTTGTTGAACTGCTCGGCCAAGATGGGAGTTAACAATCGGAATATAGTAATTGTTATCTGATTCAAGATATTTTTTCACAGAATACTTATAATAATAAAAGAAAATGTATGTTTAAAATAATATTTAAAAATTCTACAATTATATTTTTAAAATTCATAAAATTGATTTGGAATAAAATAAAATTAAAAGAAATAAATGCTATCTCCAAAGATCTTTATGCGATCGAAGAAATTTTCTACCCCAATATATAGTGATAAAATAATTGTACATAAAATCAAAATTATATCTCTAAAATTCAGAGAGTTAGATTTTTATTTAACACCCAGTTCATGTGAGGCCACTTTCAGATAATCCTCTGCTGGCACATTGATTTGAAAACAACAAAAATATGGTGGAATTTCTACTTTATACATTTATAATTTTTAAACTAATTTGTTTTGTTTTTTTAATCTCGCAGTGATTAGGCATCAAAAGAAATCTGGATCCCCCCCCCCACCACCACCACCACCACACACACACACACACTCATACAAGTTTTAAAATGTATATTTTGCTACATTTTTTATTAGAGCTTGGGGGCAACTTTTACTGTGCATTATCAGAATCTGGTTTTCATGGAAATGGCCTAAAAATTGAGCCTTGTTTCTCTTGAAAAATCTTTTACTTATTTATTGTGGATTTTCGCAATTAAAAAAAAATTAAATTAGTTTTAATACTAATTAGTAGACTTGAATTTGTAATACACAAAAGTAGTTTGTTTACATAAAAGTAAACTGTTTTAAAAGACCAAAGAAATAAAAAAAAAAGCCTTTTGAGACAGAACCATCACTTTAGCAAAAGCAAGAAAATTCTGCCATAGAATTTTTCCCTGTCTCTGCTGAAGGAACTGCTCTAACTACATAATCCTAACAAAGACTATTTCTTATTTTGAAACCAGCAGATAAGTGTAATCATCTTCTGCCTAATACTGTTATTACAAACAAAGGACTCTAAATTTTAGATTATTTAAGACAGCAGTGTGAGCAAATTTTTATATTGTACAAGATAAATAATTTGTTGATATAACAGATATTTATAGCAATTTACATGGTGAGAATGTGAGTATTGACTGAAGCTGGGGTATCTATATCAGTAAAAAACTTTATAATTTTGTCTTTTGCTAAAAATCTCATCTTTGGGAAACGTAAGTTTTTTACTGTGGAGATCTTGTCTAATAGTTTACTTGTGAAAATACAATGACATATAATATTGAAGGGCATGATTTGCACAAAATAATCATTTTATATGTTGTACCAAGGGTTATTTTTTTTATGAATTTTTACAATTTTTGCGTTTTGGGGAGGGGGCAATATTTTTATATATTTCAACTAACAATTGCAATATTTCAACTAACATAACATCAGTTATGTTATTTGACATAACTGATGGTGGACATATTAGTTTTTCCAGATGTGGAAAAACTAATATCCATGTTTAAAGAAATAGTTGTAAGTGAGCAAGTTATTAAAATAGATAAAAGATAGATAACAAATAAATTTATTAAAATAGATCAAACAAGTTATTGCAACGATAATAACATTGAGGCATAAATATTCAAAATAAGATAGTGCCACATATTGACGGCTAAAGAAAAAATCTGATGTGGGCAGCACATGACTTTCCCTGCTCAATTATATCCACGTTCTCTTTATTTTAATAATATTTAATTAACTTTTTATTCAATTTTCGTTCTCATTTGGTAACTGGACTTATTTTCAAAGGTGGCATAGAGAAAATACGAAAAAACTAAAATATCTCGAGAACGGCTACTCCAAGTGTAATGGGGTTGGTCTTATTCTTTTCATCGTTAAAAATTACGTATAAAACAAGCATTTAATGGAAATATTTGAGCATACGTAGTTCTTTAGTTTAGATTTTGACGATTTTTGCAGGCCATTTCACGAAAAAAGACAGGTTATTTTTTTTCCGAATCGTAGCAAAATCTAATCAGCACCAGGGTAACCCACAAGTAACTTATATCAATCTATTTTTGTGAAATTCAGTCCATTAGTTTTTCAGCTCCAGTGGATACAGGCAATATTTGCGGGCCATTTCACTTAAAAAGGCGGATTCTGTTATTCCGAACTGTACCCAAAACTAATCAGCACCAGAGTCACCCACAAATGACTTACCAAATTTTATGAAATTCAGTCAATTAGTTTTTTAGTTAGAGTGGATACAAAATCTGCACAGACAGACACACACACACAGACGTTACGCTAAAAATGGTTTTTTCGTATTCTAGAAATCTCGAAATGTGTAGATCCGTCGAAAACTTGGGTAGCGATTTTCGGCATGATTCCAATACTTTCCCTATACATTACCATGTATTGCAGGGAGAGTAAATATTGTTTCTCAACACATTGGCTATATTTACATTTGAAAGTCAACAAAGCACCCATTTGTTATACTCTTATTCTTTATACTATTCTTTTATAATATGGGAAAGACTATATTTGTTGTATATAAAAGATTATTTAGTTATATAAACAAATTAAGTTTTTTTAGTTATATAGTAAGCCCTGCTTAAATGAATACTGACAGCTCCAGCAAATATTATTTTATTGTAAAGGGAAGTTGATGAAATATCTTAGTATATTAACCACATGCATAATAAACATGAAATATTGGAAAGATTCATTAAAAAAATGTACTATTTTTTTTTTTAAGAAAAATTGTAGACTAACATATACAAACTACTTGCTGCATTACCTACTTATGCTAAAAAAATCAGTCAGTTGATTGTTGTTGATTGTGTAAACAATCAAAAAAAGTTGATTGTTTAGGGGATCTTGCAATTTCTTTTAGAGGAGAGAAGATATTTGTAGAGATAAATTTTCCTGTGCAATTTCTTTTTGCTTCAGCACTAATTTTCATGGTAAGACTGCCCAGTTTTTATTCAATTATCAAGAGATGGCTTCATAGGATTATAAGATAAAATAGCAAAAGAGTAAGTCTGGCCTAAAATGAAATACAAATTACAGGGAACACAGCAAGATGGATAGGTTCAGTTCAAAGCTGGATTGACTGGTCCAGGCAATGGAAATTTTCAAGCTTTCATTTGTAAAATTTTAGACTTAGACAACATATTTACAAGGTCTAAGTTATACAAATTCCTTAAATGTCAACAGAATACTACTCACAAAGTTTAAATTAAGTACAACTTGCACATTATATGCCTCCACAAAAAAGTATTTTTTTAGTTATTTTCCTTTAGGTGAAAGCTGAAGGAAAAGGAAGAAATGAAGAGACCTTCAACAGCACTGTGAACGCGAAGTAGAGTGTTCCAGATATCTAAGACATATTGAAATTTTTCTCCGAATATAACTTCTAAATAATGGGATGCCTATTCATTTTTGGTTAAAAGTACTGGCAATATATTCACTTATTTAAAAATACTTAATATACTATATTTTTATTAACACTTTACAACAAAGTTGAAAAGTGTTTATGACTTCATTCTGTCTGTCTGTCTGTCCGTTAGCACGATAACTGCCGTAAAAATGACTTAATCAAAATGAAATTTTAGTATGTTGTTCAGACGGTCTGTAGGACCTATAGGAATATAAATTAATAATATCACGCAATTAGTTTTGGATTGAACCCGGGTTGAAAAAATGAAATACATTGAGCCCTATGGGACCTAATTTTTCAAACATTTTTTAAGCGGATTTAAAATTCACAAATTGCTTCGAAATTTTTAGCTAATATTCAAATTGTTCCATAAAAATATATAAAAAAAAATTCAGTGAAATATATTCAGTAGTTTTTTAAATAAAAATTAAAATAATAATAACACCTCTTATATGAAACGATCACGTGACCATGATATGAAAGTATCACGTGATCCACTTCAAAATGATATAGGGCATCCATCTTGTCTCAAAATCGTGATTTTTAAAGTTCTTTTTATTTCATATTGAGTGTTGTATCCGTCCTAAAACCACTTTATTTTGGTTTAAATTCTGTGCATCTACATACTAAATCAACGCAATTACAATATATATGAATTTAAATGCTCACCCAAATTTGATTATTTCTAAAACGAAGCCTATTTTTCACTTATGTAAAATGTAAACAGCAAAATATGTAGGATGAGTTGTATAGAAATTGCTGTATTTTTTTAACGCAAAAGAATTTAGCTCATGGAGTCTGCATAGCTGATATGAAAGAAATATTCATTGACTTTACCGAGAGAAGGACGATTTTTTGCGATGAAGTTTTAAGCATAGAGTTAAATTACTTGTAGCCATGGTCTTAATTTTTAAATAAAATAAATTATTATAGTATTGTGATGAATGACATGAATGGGAAATTATTTATGAATGAAATGCTGCTTTGTTAGAGAGCCAGGCGTGCTATTTTTTCTATGACGTCATTTGAATGAATTTCAGTTGTTTTCGATGAAGTTTTTAAATATAATAAATTATCGTGGTATTATGATAATTCTAAAATTATTATCGAGTAATATATCACATTTTAGAGATGTTTAAACCAAGCAATTTATATCTCAATGCCGTCATTTGAATGAAGTTCATTTTTTTCGATGAATGTTTAAGTTTTCAAATATAATAAATCAATGTAGTATTGTGAGAAGTTTCAAAATATTACCGAGGAATGTATTGCATTTTAGACATGTTTAAATAAAATTGCATTGCTGTTGGAAAGTGTTTCATAATCAATGCTTTAAGCATGATTGATCTTTCTTGTTATTCTTTCCATCTTAGATCAAAAACTCACTATCTAAAGAACGATTCTATTTAAATGTTATTATTCATATTTACATACAAAAATCCCATTTAAAATTACCATTTACATAACATTTATATAGCATTTTTTTTATTTTCATAAAAAAAAAAAAATGTTTGAAGCTGAACTTGGCTTGGTCTACATCTTTCCAAAAATTGAACTCAAACATTTATCCATTCAATGAAACATGCTAAAAATACTTTGCACAGTGAAAAATTTTAATTTTGATGCTTGTCAATGACAAAAATCTTAACGATCAATTATGATTTGTTTGAATCAATAACATTCATTTTTTTAAAATAATTTTATTAGACCCATGGGCGACACCCATAGGGGAGGATTTAAGTTTTAAAGGGGCATCAAGCTAGTCAATGTTGTACATCTTATCCTTGAGTTTGCCCCAATGACATCAGTAATTTGCCCTCTCCTGCAAAAAGTTCTATGGGTGCCCATAAGTAGAACTTGTGAAACTCATTGATTAAATACTTCGATTATTAAATATTTTGAGTGTTTAAATCACAGAAATAATGTTTAATTTTTAATTATTCTAATTATATAATGCAGAGAATTGGGAAATTATAAACAGAAATTATTGACATGTCAAATTTAATTTCTTCCAAATCGTTTGATTTGTTCTAGTGATATCATGCCTTAAGAAAGACAGACACACAATAACAATTGAAAAAAATAGTTAATTTCTATTCAGGGATGAGTAAAAATTATCATTCCATCAAAATCTGAAAGTTTGTATGGATTGTGAAGAAGTAAAAAAATTGTATAAAAAATAAAAATTCCAAATTTTTCTATTAAAAAATATTTTTGTAGCATTTTTTAACCATGCTGTTAGCAGAAATACATACATATCTAAAACCAAAATTCTGTAAAAACATGAGAAATCATTCTCAGTGTGGAAAATTTCTCTACAGAAGAAATCTATAATTGGTAGTGTGTATATGTGTCAAAAATGCATTTACCAAGACCTTTGCCTTTCACAGCATTCCCCCTCCCCCAAATAAATCACTGACAGAACCAATTGTTATATTGTGAAGCATGTTTGGAATCATTTATAGAAACATCCTATAAATACATAGAATATCATATATTTAAGCCCAAAAGAAGAAATTAATAAATGGGTATTAATGCATGTATTAGGTACTCACAATTTAAGTAGTCAGTCGAAAGTGTTCATTTTTGGCGAAATGTAAAACCTAAAATTCTGACTTTCAACATCAACCTAATTCTTATATAGTATTTTTTTTTTAAGTACTACTCATTAAAATGTTGCTAATCACCATTTAATGCCTATATATGTGCATATTAATAATAAATTAAAGAATTTATGTTTAGAACAAAAAAAAATTCTCACATTTTCTAAATAAAAAACACCAAATTCTGAATTTTAATAAATATGTTTTGCTTCTATTCATGAATTATGCTTCAATTCATATCACAATGTTTAAGCCTGTGAGCAAATGGCTTATGAATTTTAACTCTAAATCCTTGGATAAATATATTTTAAATAAATTATTTTTAATTGCCAACCATTAATTAGTACTATCACTAACCATCACTATACATTGTACACTAGCTGTCTCTGTGTTAATGAAAACTAAAATAAACTTTTATTTTAAAAATTTTAAAAATGAAGTAATTTTGATTTTACAAATAAAGCCTTACCCAACATGAATTTAAAATCTTTTCAATGAATATTTTTCAAGAACCCTATAGTTTATTGAAATAAGTACCTAGTGTACTTGAATGCCCAAATTTGTAGGCATAAAATTTTTTTATAAGATAACAATTTTCACAGAAAAAGACAAATATGAATAATACTTTCAAATGTGAATGGAGAAGAAAATAATCTACAAGCATTGTATTCAACACTTTTATGGCATTATCCAACCATTTGAGTATCCATAGCAAACATTTCAACAATTTGCCATATCTCCACAATCTTTTTCTTTCTTCTTTATTTCAGTTTCATCATTACTGGTGTATTCTCCCTCTCTATATATATTCATTTTACGTTGAGACCTCCATATTGCCAAAACAAGCAAGTATCATTTTCCCTCGAAAAGTTTGAATTTATTATGTACTGAAATAATTAATTGTATATTTTTCTTAAATTAAATTGGTAATATGTACACACATCTGAACAAATTTATGAGGGGAATATATAAAAGAAATTTAAGGTTTAATAACTACAAAGAATCGGGCATTGTTCAACACAAAAATTCAAAGAATAAAATAGGCTGGCCATATCATTCGAATGCCTGATGAAATCAGGACTAAAAAAATATTTCTGGCCAGACCAATTGGAGTTAGACCTAGAGGAAAAACAAAACTTAGATGGATTAACTATGTAGACAAGGATTGATGCCTACAAAACTTCAAAAATCAAAATGCAACAAAATCAATTAGAATGTCAGGGCCCATACCAGGGTGTCAGCGAATGGAGGAAGAAATAAGAGAAATTTATCTTGCCTTCTAACTTTTTTATGCAGACAATTTTTGCACAAAATTTTTCATTAATATCTGTGGAAAATTAAGAGTTTATTTTTAACGAATAGGGTCTAATAGTTTTTTTTCGCTATCAAAACTTAATAACTGATTTTAATATATTCAAAACCTGATACCATTTGATAAATCCAAATATTTTAAATAAATAGTGAATTATGAAAGAATTAATTGGAGTAAAGCTCTTGATAAGACTATTTTTTTAACAATGAAAACTTTTACAGTATTTCATAAATTGGTTTTTTTTTTAATTATGAAAATTTTAGCCTGTTTTACAGGACTTATAAATCCAATCGTGTAACAGTCCTGCTATTGCAAATCTGCATCAAGGGGACCATCATCTATCCTACTAACAGATCTACTCCCCAAGATAAGGATTTAATTTACTCATACTATCTTTTAATTTTAAACATGTATGCAAGAAAAAAAGTGAGTAAATTGTCACACAAGGCAAAATCATTAGATATAATATCCGGCCATCACAATTTAAATAAGTATTTCCTTGGACTACATCTACATAGGAAATTCCTGCATACTGGGATCTTAAAGTACACTATTTGAAGAGTTAAAAGTTGATATTTAATATTAATGAAAATGTAATACTTACAACTTGGGATTTCGCACCATCTGTCACCGATTCTTTATACACTCTGTGGTGATCACTCTTGTTACTTTTGGCTTTTTTTGCTTTAGATTCCAAATATCTTTGTTTAAGTAATAACGTTTCTTGTCGCTGAGCTTCATACAGCACATTCTCAGCTTGCTCATATCGAGGTGAGCTAGCATTTTGATGCCTCCTGTACAAGTCAAATCGTCTTTTTAATCGTTCAACAACTGTCTGTCTCTTAGGAGGCAGCACATCTCCCATAATAATCAGTCTTCGTGTTCGAAAATAAGTTAAAGGAAAACTACAAAATTCCACAGTTTCAATCATAAACTAATAACACACTTAAAATGATGACAGTTATAACTTGAAAAATATTATTGTTAACAAACTTTAAATTGTGATAATTTTGCAATTACAACATTTTTTCTTTACATATTTAACAGTATAAAAACATGACTTTTAACAATTTGCAATTTTGCTAATTATTTAAATCTTGATTACTAGTGGTTTTTTTTTCACAAAAATCAATTTAACTACACTGATGGCTCGAAATTTGAAAGATGCATAAATAGCATTTTAGTACCACACTACGCAAAACTTGTATAATATTTGTATTATGTTTTAGAAATTAAAATTTTTCTATTGTTGATAAATCCTAGAGACGCAGCAAACAGCTCACAAGAAGGTAATAATTGCTGAAATTTGGCAACTCACATATATCTAAAACAAATGCACGTGTTTCCAAGTTCCCACGGTCAATGTCCGTTTTGACATTGTCAACCAACAACGGACCCTGTGGTCAGCCATACTTATGTTCACCAACCGAAACGCGATTGAAACAGGCGAGAAGAAATTGACATTTCTCGTTTACATGGCTTTAGTCAGCAACATACACCTTCGATCATCACATTACTTCTGAAGCGACTTCATCTGAAAAACTTTAAGTGTAAAGAGCACATGCGCCAAGTAATAATCAAAACTTTGAAGAAAATCAAAAAATGCTCCAAAAACGGCGAAATCTTGCACAAAAACTATGATTAAATCCAATCAAGAGTAAATCTCACATTCTTGATACACATAAATATATTGTTGCCAATCGGTTCACATCCAAGTATCCGTTATAAAAATTTTACAGCTGTGGGAATAGTAAAAAAATTCCTTTCAAAAAGTTGTGTTTACTTGCTCGTGGCACGTCTGGCGAGGGAGTGGAGACATAGGGTTGCCAGAATCAAAAACTCGTCTGTCGAGATTTCGCCGCCAGATTGGATATTTCGCCAACAGTAAGAAAAAAGTTTCATACTCGCCAATTTTATACGTAGTAGAAACTGAGATTCTTCGAGAGAAGTATAGAATAGGATCGCAAAATTACCGATTATCGAACCTGTTTGTTCTTTTCCTATTGTTTCCAAATTCCTGGGGGGTATCTCAGGAACTTCGTAAGTCACAATTAGTGCCGCAGATATTATAAAGAATCTGTATCTTTGATGCTTGACCTGCCTGAGGACGCAACAGGGAGGGGACGACTCTCCCCCCCCCCCTTAATCTGCATGCATGGTATTCCTTATACATGCACATTATATAAGGAATAAAAACCCAAACAAGGATTTTATTTATTTTGCTTTAAATTTTTCATTTTTTCCTTTCTTTAAGAATGTCGATAAAGAACAATTACATTAAATTAAAAAAATATTTCACACCGAAATTCGTACTCTTTTCTCCTCCTAAGGTCGCTGAGAGACACATCACTTATGAGCCTCCCCCCCCCCCCCTCTCCAAATATGCGAATTATTACTTTGTGTTGTATTAGAAAAAAAATCATAAAATTTAAAAATACTGAGACAGTTAAAAACAACTTATGCTTTCAAGCCCCTTCAAGCCAAGGTCCGAAAGTAGATTGGGTGGGATCCTAGCCTAGGTAAACGTTATAGGGTTTCAATTTCCTGTATATTGGTATCTCTAAATATTTCTCTTAACAGTCACATACGTCCAGTCTCATTATGCCAATGTATGGTATACTAATGGCATCAGTATACCAATTTACTTCATATTTGTTTCAAATTCTAGCTCAGTGTAAACTAAAATAATGAATTAAAAAAAGTGAGAAAGAAGAAAAACGTCAATTACAAAGTTGTAGATGATTATCTATTGAGTAAGAATTAACATCAAGAACGCATGAAACGTGTATATGGAAGGCAATAAATACCTGCCAAAAAGTCGTATCATGAGGGACTGTAACACTATGACATCTGCAACGCTTGTCAAATGTTTTTTATTTTTTTTTTCAAATGGCTAGGCACTTGACTTTCATCATTCGCCTTTGTCAGCGGCCAGAACGTGAACCATTTAGCCGTCCGAGGACGTTGCCCCAGGCGCACCAGAGGGGGGGCGGAACACACTGCGCCCACAACACAAACATCCATGCCTTACGTGGGACTCGAACCCACAACGCGGCGGTCGAGCGATTGCTGTGGAAACGCTCGCCTTGACCACTCGACCACCACGTCGGCGCTTGTCAAATGTAAGCAGTAATATTCTCTTTCTCTCGAATTCAATTGTTACTGACGGAGGGCATTTTGAATAGGATGTACAAGGTAGGATCAAAAAGTTCGGAGACTGTGCTGATATCTCCAACCCTGATTGGAAGAGAGGGGAACTATTTTATCGTGGCGTAGAGGCACATGTGACTCGAGATGTGAAAAGGAAGAAGCAGTTCCGCAGTGCAGGGTTTTTCCAGACAATGCGTGTCAGTGAACTGTAGTTGTTCGCGTTCGTCGAAAATGGAAATGGCGTTTGAAGAACAACGTACGAATATCAAATTCTGCCAGCGTTTGGAGCGACAGAAACATTGCAGCAGATGCAATGTTTCTGTTGGCGATATCCACAAACGCTGGCAGAATTTGATATTCGCACGTTGTTCTTCAAACGCCATTTCCATTTTCGACGAATGCAAACGACTACAGTTCACTGACACGCATTGTCTGGGAAAAAATACCTGTTTCTTCCTTTTCACATCTCGCGTCACATGTGCCTCTATCCTTCAATCAGGGTTGGAGATAGCAGCACAGTCTTCGAACTTTTTAATCCTACCTTGTATTTTAGATTCGTGTGCATGTAAATGTTATTTATTTGGCATTTCTGAACAGGAAAGCATTTTGCCAATAACCAGTGTGTGAAATAAATGCTTCCTGTAATAGCTTTATTGTCTATTCCTACTCATTAGTAGGCAGTTAGTTCTCTACAACTTCTAATTGGTTGTTTTCGTCTATTTTGATTTGTTGCCGAATTTGCTATCGTAGCTTTCTAAATTCTCCACTAGGTTAGGGGTCAGGAACGCTGCTAACCCTTTGATTCGATCGGGCAGGGCATGGTCAACTTTACTATTAGACCTAACGTGTACACTCATGGACCTTTTCTTACAAATATTTTCCCTTACAAGCGTGTAAAGAGCTTACAGTTGCAGGTGTTGAACAAGATAGGCATTGCACGTGCGCCCCATTTAGCCGGGAAAAGATCACATATCACCGACGTGATAAAAATAATTCCGACTTTAGTGGACAAATGACTTTTAGGAACCCTGTAATGAGGAGAATCAATAATGACGTTAGAAGACCTCCCAAAGAAGAATGCCGCTTAGTGCCTCAGCCCTCAGCCTTTATATCGCCAGCCAAAAATCCTTAAAATCTAACACGCGTAATCCACCAATAAAATTTGAGTTAAGTCTTGTTTGAACCTTTGATTATGTGTATTGCAAAGCAAAGAGGGATCAACAATAAGTTCACTACTTTTCAAAATGCGAGTTCAAAGTGCGAAATTTAAAAAAAGGGGCCCAAAAATACCATTAGACTAATTATAATGTCTATTGCTATAATTAAATGTACATGTAATTTGCATAA
Organism: Amaurobius ferox; assembly: GCA_951213105.1. Lineage (NCBI taxonomy): Eukaryota > Metazoa > Arthropoda > Arachnida > Araneae > Amaurobiidae > Amaurobius > Amaurobius ferox. Next base: position 54,858,578 of record OX578136.1, on the reverse strand, counting down.
GGGGTCGTTATCATATTTAGTTCATCATCATTTCCGAAAATTCAAATGGCAATACCTATTTTGTATGGCATAAGATTTCCCATGTCAGCATTATTATGCTATACATTTATATGCGATTCCAACCATAAATACGGGGATACGCAGTAAAATACACCATTTTGGGATCCTTCTCCATATTTAAAATAGCAAAATAAAGGTTAACACATACTCTGCATACACCCATCTTCCTATTTCGTTGATATGGAACATTCTTTACAAAAACATCTTGTCAAAAGACTTGTGGGGCCAAAAATCCGTGAATTTTAGGGACAGTGTAAATGGCATTTTTTGACAATCAATATATGTTGAGGCTTTTTAAAGCCACAAAATTTAGTGCCCTCAGTGACACAAATTGATTTTCCCCGTGACGTCGGAAGAAAATCATTGGAATTTTATTCGAATTGCATAAACATTTATTTTCAATTTCTACTTGGACCGATTTAACTAGAAATTCTATAATGTTTCTTCAACTATTAGCTTTCATTTTTCTTGACAATTTTACACACTAATGTGTATCGCAATCAAACATAATGACATTAACGCATTTTTTCATGATTGGAACAACTTGTTTTAAACTTCTTAAATAATAAAAGGCAATGTCTGTGTGTCTGTCTTATACACTATACGTTCAGCGACCGCGCGTCGGAGAGCTACGAAATTTGGCAATCGGAGACCCGGGGGAGGGGGGGGGGGGGGGGGGGGGGGGGACACGTGAAAACGATTTTTAAAATTTTAATTATTTTTTTTTGTTATTTAATGTCTTATGCGATTTCGACCGTTTTTTGCCCTTTTTCCTCCGCGATCCGGACTTTCCTCCGCGATCCGGACCGTAGAAGAAAACAAATCACACCAGCGGAAAGAGCAGACAATTGCGAGTAAAAATATATCAATTTCAACTCTCAATTTCGATTTCTAATATTTTTTAAAGGTGTTAAAACAAAAGTCACTTTTGGCTCAAAAAAACGATTTTTGGTTTTTAAATTCTCGCATAGTGAAAAGTACTCATAATTTCGACTAATAATTTACATTTTTAGAAAGCTAAAATATCTGGCATTCTTACAAGTCTAATCTGGTCCAGAAATAATGAAAATTGCCTTCAGGATCGCAATTTTAAAGACGTCATGATTTTAAATTTCTCGGCTATCGGCTCAGTTCTTCAACGGCATCCCCCCCCCCCCCATCCGCAATAGTTTCTTCCCCGTCTCCATGGGGACCGCGTTTTCGGTTTTAAATGAATTAAGTGCCTAGCATAAGTGTTGTATACATCGGGCGAAATTATTATATTTATATGATATTTTAAATGGATATTTTTAAATGGATATTTTAAATAATTTAAATGATGGAATTATGGTGGTTTGAATTGTGGTGATGTATTTGAAATTATTATATTTATGGATTGGTGGAACGATATGGATGATTTTTTTACTTTAAATGGATATTTTAATTTTATGGATATTTTAAATGATGGAACGATGGAACGAGGATGGTGGAATTAAGAGCTTAGCATATGGTCATTATAAAATTTAAATTAGCGCGCGAGAAGTTAGCGCGCAAGAATTGCACTCGGTAGGCCTGGGTTCGATTCCCGTCACTGACGCGGAGTACGATCACGTTAAACATATGGGTCGATAAGTCCTTCCGAGAGGTTGGTGGCAGGGGAAGGAGGGTACGGTCTCTGTGGATGCCTCCCCCACTGGGTTCCTGTCCAAACTGGATGAATAAAAAGAAAGTTATGGAGATTGTCGCGGAGGGCGCGGTAGCCCAGTGGTTAGCGTGCGGGAATTTCACTCGGTAGGCCAGGGTTCGATTCCCTCCACTGCCAAAACTGCTGCCGTGTTCACGCGGAGTACGATCACGTTAAACATGTGGGTCCGTAAGTCCTTCCGAGAGGTTGGTGGTAGAGGAAGGAGGGTACGGCCCCTGTGGATGCCTCCCCCACTAGGTTCCGGTCTAAATTGGGTGACTAAAAAGAAGGTTATGGAGATTGTCGCGGAGGGCGCGGTAGCACAGTGGTTAGCGCGCGGGAATTGCACTCGGTAGGTCCGGGTTCGATTCCCGCCACTGCCAAAACTGCCGCCGTGTTCAGGCGGAGTACGATCACGTTAAACATGTGGGACCGTAAGCCCTTCCTAGACGTTGGTGGTAGGGGAAGGAGGGTATGGTCCCTGTGGATGCCTCCCCCACTGAGTTCCGGTCTAAATTGGGTGGCACTTCCTGGCCGTCCAAACAGTTACCTTACACCTTTCTGGTAGGTCGCGCCAGCGAGTGTGCCACGGTTAGAATTTTCAAGGGTAGCGAACAGGCTGGTCGCCAAAGGCGGCTAGTATTAAATAAAAGACAAAACTTAAAATACTTACTAATTTATACAGAGGAGCTCGATACTATTATTGAACAAATAATTTGCAGAAAATAATGTTTCCGCAGTCATTGTAGTGCCTTCTAAATACAATTAACAAGTGAAGTAATTAACAAAATTATATTATTCTATTTTCAATGAGATAGCCCAAATATCTTATGCAATTAATCACACGAAGTTCCAAATATACAAATTTAATCTTTGCCTAGATATTCTTTTAGAACATTACTCACATTGAAGAAACATATGCATTTAGCTTAATTTGCAATTTCGCCGTTTACTATTCTGGATTTAAAAAGAAATCTGATGTGGACAACACATGACTTTCCTTATATAATGCAATGAATTTACTACTTTTACGGTTTAAAAAATGCTATTCTTATAGTAGATACTTATATTCTTTCCAAGATATTGAATTTTCTTAAATCAGTCGTCATTTCCATTGATTTAGCGTCATTTTTATCAATTTGGCGAGATTTTTGTTAATTTGGCAACAATTAAAAATGTCACCAAGTTGGCGACATTCCGCCAAATTCATCGCCAAAATCTCGCCAAGCGTTATGAGCGGAGAAATAAGTAATTCTACAGCAGATAAATGACTATTGGCGTTCAAATACAAAAGTATTACTCAAAATATCTTTTTTCATGAATGGAACGAGCTAGACCCACGAGAATGATGTCACCCAATTTATCGCATGGTATTACATATGAAAAGTGAACATATTTCTCAATAGGAAATATATTTTTCTTATTTTATATAACTTTTTGATAATTGTTTTGAAAAATGTGCAATATCTCGAGAACGGTTCATGTTAGCGTTCTAAAATTTATGTCAATCGTTTTCTAATGAAAAATTACATAAGAAATGTCTATTTACGTAACTTTATTAGCGGTTTTGATTTTTTGACCATTTTTTCAAAATTTCACTCGAAAATTTAGGGGTATTCTGAACATTCGATTGCGTATAAAAGCAATAGGCTTCCAATGTTTACGGATTGTGATTTTTGTACCAAATTTCATTCGAATCAGTCCATTCGTTCGTCAGTTATCGTCTCCACAGACCCACTGACGCACACACAGACATCACTTCAAAAATGTTTGATTCGTGATCAGAAATGCTTGAAACGTGCTCTCCCTTCGAATTCGAATTTTCGACCCCGTCACAATACTTTCCTTATACATTATATATATAAGGAAAGTAAAAATTATATAAAAAGCTTGTATAATATATAAGTTATATAAGAGAAACCGACATAGCCATGGATCTAAGCTGAATCGATTTCAAATTTATCATTAAACTTTAAATTGTGATCCTTAGCACAAATTCAATAACAATCAATGTCTGATCACTCGTTGTACAAATGCCAAGAGCCCAAACTTTGTATTCCGCTACAATTTTGATTTCTTTTCTTCTGAGTATTTCCAATCGGAAATAAATGGATGGTTCCCGAAAAGCTTCAAAATGATGCAGTTTTGAATATAGATCTGTATTTGAAGAACATAAAAGAATGAACCAAAGGTTTGCAATCCAAGGTTTCCGACAGTGCTGAATCAATTGTCAAAATTTGCCTACGCTTCTCATATTTTTACTTTCCTTATATACATAATGTATAAGGAAATTATTGTGACGGGGTCGAAAATTCGAATTCGAGTTTTCGACGAGAGAGCACGTTTCAAGCATCCCTGATCACGAATCAAACATTTTTGAAGTGATGTCTGTGTGTGTGTGTGTGCTTGAAATTATATATATATGTATGTGTGTGTGTGTGTGTGTGTGTGTGTGTGTGTGTGTGAAAGTATGTGTGTGTGTCAGTGAGTCTGTGGAGACGATAACTGACGAACGAATGGACCGATTCGAACCAAATTTGGTACAAAAATCACAATCCGTAAACACTGGAAGCCTGTTGTTTTCATACGTAATCGAATGTTCAGAACCCCCCTAAATTTTCGAATGAAATTTTCAAAAAATCAAAACCGCTAATAAAGTTACGCAAATAGACATTTCTTATGTAATTTTTCATTAGAAAACGATTGACATAGATTTTAGAACGCTAACATGAACCGTTCTCGAGATATTGTACATTTTTCAAAAAAATTATGAAAAAGTCACATATAAAAAAAAAATTCCTATTGAGAAACATGTTCACTTTTCATATGTAATACCATGCGATAAATTGAGTGACATCATTCTCGTGGATCTAGCTCGTTCCATTCACGAAAAAATATACTTTGAATAATACTTTTGTATTAGAACGCCAATAGTCATTTATCTGCTGTAAGAATAACTTTTTCTTAGTGCATAACGCTTGCCGAGATTTTGGCGACGAATTTGGCGGAATGTCGCCAACTTGGCGACTTTTTTGAAATGTTGCCAAATTAATGAAAATCTCGCCAAATGGATAAAAATGATGCTAAATCAATGAAAATGACGACTAATTGTCGAAAATTCAATATCTTGGAAAGAATATTAGTATCTACTATAAGAAAATCCTATTACTTTCCTTATATACATAATGTATAAGGAAAGTATTGTGACGGGGTCGAAAATTTGAAATCGAGTTTTCGACGGGAGAGCACGTTTCAAGCATCCCTGATCACGAATCAAACATTTTTGAAGTGATGTCTGTGTGTGTGTGTGTGTGTGTGTGAAAGTATTTGTGTGTGTGTGTGAGAGAGTCTGTGAAGACGATAACTGACAAACGAATGGACCGATTCGAACCAAATTTGGTACAAAAATCACAATTCGTAAACACTGGAAGCCTATTGTTTTTATACACAATCGAATGTTAAGAACACCCCTAAATTTTCAAATGAAATTTTGAAAAAATAGTCAAAAAATCAAAACCACTAATAAAGTTACGCATATAGACATTTCTTATGTAATTTTTCATTAGAAAACGATTGACATAAATTTTAGAACGCTAACATGAACCGTTCTCGAGATATTGCACATTTTTCAAAAAAATTATCAGAAAGTCATATAAAATAAAAAAAAATATTTCCCCTTGAAAGACATGTTCACTTTTCAGTAATACCATGCGATATATTGGATGACATCATTCTCGTGGATCTAGCTCGTTCCATTCATGAAAAAAGATACTTTGAGTAATACTTTTGTATTTGAACGCCAATAGTCATTTATCTGCTGTAAGAATAACTTATTTCTTTGTCCATTATGCTTGGCGTGATTTTGGCGACGAATTTTCGCGGAATGTCGCCAACTTGGCGACTTTTTGAAATGTTGACAAATTAACGAAAATCTCGCCAAATGGATAAAAATGACGCTAAATCACTGAAATGACGACTAATTGTCGAAAATTCAATATCTTGGAAAGAATATTAGTATCTACTATATGAAAAACCTATTTATTTTACTGTAAAAGTGGTAAATTCATTACATTATATAAGGAAAGTCATGTGTTGCCCACATCAGATTTTTTCAAATATGATTTTCAAAATTAATAATTAATATTAAAAATTCTATTGAAGATGAAAAATAGTATATATTTTGTTTAAGTTATTTAATATCCTAATCACAATATAAAAAAATCTGATGTGGGCAGCACATGACTTTCCTTATATAATGCAATGGATTTACTACTTTTACAGTTAAAGCAAATGTTATTCTTATAGTAGATACTTATGTATTTTTTTCCAAGATATTGAATTTTCTTCAATTAGTCGTCATTTTCATTGATTTGGCGTCATTTTTATCCATTTAGCGAGAATTTTGTTAATTTGGCAACAATTAAAAATGTCACCAAGTTGGCATTCCGCAAAATTCGTCGCCCAAATATCGCCAAGCGTTATGGACGGAGAAATAAGTTATTCTTACAGCAGATATTGGCGTGATTATTGGCGTTCAAATACAAAAGTATTACTCAAAGTATTTCCTTTTCATGAATGGAACGAGCTAGATCCACGAGAATGATGTCACCAAATTTATCGCATGATTTTGCATATGAAAAGTGAACATGTTTCTCAATAGGTAATATATATTTTTTTGTTTTATATGATTTTTTGATAATTTTTTTGAAAAATGTGCAATATCTCATGAACGGTTCATGTTAGCGTTCTAAAATTTATGCCAATCGTTTTCTAATGAAAAATTACATAAGAAATGTCTATTTGCGTAACTTTATTATTGGTTTTGATTTTTTGATGATTTTTTCAAAATTTCACTCGAAAATTTAGGGGGGGGGGGGTCAGAACATTCGATTGCGTATAAAAACAATAGGCTTCCAGTGTTTACGGATTGTGATTTTTGTACCAAATTTCGTTCGAATCGGTCCATTCGTTCGTCAGTTATCGTCTCCACAGACTCACTGACACACACACACACACACACGGACATCACTTCAAAAATGTTTGATTCGTGATCAGAGATGCTTGAAACGTGCTCTCCCGTCGAAAACTCGAATTCGAATTTTCGACCCAGTCACAATACTTTTCTTATACATTATGTATATAAGGAAAGTAAAAATCTGATGTAGGCAGCACATAACTTTCCTTATATAATGCGGTGAATTTACTACTTTTATAGTAAAAAAAAAAAAATAGGTTATTCTTATAGTAGATACTCATGTTCTCTCCAAGTTATTGAATTTTCGTCAATTAGTCGTCATTTTTATCCATTTATCGAGATTTTCCTTAATTTGGCAACATTTAAAAAAGTCGCCAAGTTGTCGACATTCCGATGAATTCGTCGCCAAAATCTCGTCAAGCGTTGTGAACTAAGAATTAAGTTATTCTTATAGCAGATAAATGACTATTGGCGTTCAAATACAAAAGTATTACTCAAAGTATCTTTTCTCATGAATGGAACTAGCTAGATCCACGAGATTGATGTCACCCAATTTATCGCATGATATTATTTATGAAAAGTGAATATATTTCAACAATAGGTAATATTTTTTTTAAATTCTATATAATTTTTTGATAATTTTTTTGAAAAATGTACAATATCTCTAGAACGGTTCATGTTGACGTTCTAAAATTTGTTTTAATCTTTTTCTAATGAAAAATTACATAAATGTCCATTTGTGTAACTTTATTAGAGCTTTTGATTTCTTGGTGATTTTTTCAAAATTTCATTCGAAAATTTTGGGGGGTTCTGAACATTCGATTGCATGTAAAAACAATAGGCTTTCAGTATTCACGGATTGTAATTTTTGAACCAAATTTCGTTCGCATCGGTTCATTCGTTCGTCAGTTATCGTCTCCACAGGCTCACTGACACACACACACACAGACATCCCCTCAAAAATGTGCGATTCTTGATCAGGGATGCTTGAAACGTGCTCTCCCGTCGAAAACTTGAATTCGAATTTTCGACCCCGTCACAATACTTCCTTATCTATATAAATAAAATTGAAAATCTGTCTGTCTGTTTGTCCCGTCATCACGGGAGAACGGCTGAACCGAATTTGATGAAATTTTGTGGATAGCCTGGAAGTAGTCCCCCTTAAAATTTAGTCCATGTTTAGAGTTTCTACAATCAGTAGTTCTCGAGATATTAGTAAAAAACGGAATTTTCGTTTGTCTCATCATCATGGAAGAACTGCTGAACCGAATTTGATGAAATTTTGTAAATACCCTTAAAATAGCCTCCCATAAATTTAGCCCAAGTTTCGAGTATCTAAGACCAGGGGTTGTCGAGATATCAATGAAAAACGAAACTTTTTCCTAGGAGTTCTACTCTCTAACTCCGTGGTTTATCCAAACGAAAAGCATGAAAATCGTTTGAAAGTGAATTAATCTCTAAGTTTGATGGGAGATTTTTTGTGTCAATTAGTCACTTTCTGAAAACATGAATTGTTTGAAACATGATTTAAATGGGAAATCTATCTCTGGTTTATTTTTCACAAGCTTTTACTGAACAATGAAAATTAGAAAGAAATCAAAATGGTTATTTAATTTCGCAGTTTATGAGGAAGATTCTATCTTATATCATGTTGCTCAGAAACGCAATTAAATTAAATCTGTCTGTTAATTTTAATTATTATTTTTTCGATTTGAATAATAAATAAATGGATATAAAAATATATCTTAGAAAAAGACGATTTGATTTTTCTTATAGCATTTTTGACTGGATAATATCAATTACGGTCTTCAGGTTTCAACGTTATTATTATTGATACTTTCGGGGATTATTGATTCAGGGATTATTGATATTTTCAAGTTATTATGTAATTGTTTTATTACGACAAAAATTGTTTAAACTCATTGCATGTTATACGAGTAATCTTCTACAAATACACGGGTATATCTTCTAATCTACGAGAATATAAGTAGTACGGGTATATTGTCATATTTTTTTTTATATATATTGTCATATTTTTTTATATATATTGGCATATATTGGAATCAATTACGATCTTCTGGTATAAAGAGTACGAGATTATTGATATTTTCAATTTATTACGTCATCTCTTTTATTTTGGCAAATATTTTTGAGACTCATATTGTAATACGGGTAATCTTCTACTAACACACTGGCATATTTTCTAATCTGCAACAATATAAGTAGTACGGGGTTGCATATATTGATTTAATTCCTTTTTTTTTTTTTTTTTTTTTTTTTTTTTGCAAATTTGCTTACAAAAGGGACCAGGATGTTTTATTCTTCAGATCTGCAGGTGAAGATAATTTTGCATAGTGAGAACAGATATCCTTAAACTTCTCTTTAGGAACAATAAATTTAATATTTTAACAGAATTTGCACATGATTGCGAATTATAAGTTTCTTTATATTATATACTCCGTACGGAAGAACGGGTATGCTGCTAGTACATCTATATATATAAAGAAGAAAAGTACGTATGTATGTATGATCCAACATCACGGGAGAACCGCTGAACCGAATTTGATGAAATTTGATGGGTAGTCTTGAAATAGTCTCACTTAAAATTTAGTCTATGTTTCGAGTTTTTACAACCAGGCGTTCTCGAAATATTAGTGAAAAACGAAACTATCTTTGTCTCATCATCACTGGAGAACAGCTGCACCGAATTTAATGAAATTTTGTGGGTAGCTTTGAAATATCCCTCCATAAATTTAGTTCAAGTTTCGAGTTTCTAAGACCAGGGATTGTCGAGATATTAATGGAAAACGAAACTTTTCCCTAGGAGTTCTACTCTATAACTCCATGATTCCCAACAAAAAAGGTTGGACATTGTTGGTTTAAAGCATGAAAGTCAATTAAATTTCTGAGTTTTGTGTAAGTTTATTGAACGTATTAATGACTTTTGAAAATCGCAGGTTTAAAATATGAATTTAAATGGAAACTCTATCACCATGGTTTATTTTTCACAGGCTTACTCAACAACGAAAAGTATTAAGAAATCAAAATTGTTATTTAATTATTAGCATTTTGTGAGGATTAACTGTTATTTAATTATCAGCATTTTATATCATGACAAGTCATCTGACTCTGCAGTGCCGTTGATTACTTGCTGGAATTTCTGAACTACCTTGAGCCACCTGGAATGCCTTCTTATACTTGAAGTTAAAGAAAGGATCACCAATAAGGCTTCTGCGGAATCTGGACCCACCAAAACTATGCAATGGATCACGGCTATGTGTCAAAAATATTTTACCAAATATCATAGAAGCCACGGTATTAACGGGAAAGGCAAAAGGAGAAGACGTATTCATACCTCGCATACCGTTGATACCAACCGACCTACTCGTTTGAAGATGTTAGGTAAAACCTAACATCTTCAAACGAGTTCAGTTCCCAGTTAGACTGACATTTGCCATGACCATCAACAAAGCTCAAGGACAAATCCTTAAGTTTGCAGGCGTGAATTTAAAAAGTTCGTGCTTCTCTCATAGCCAATTGCATATGATATGACATGCTCAAGAGTAGGAACTTCACAAAATTTGTACGTTTTAACTCCGTGGGGGGAAAATAAAAAAAATGTGATTTACAAGCAAGCATTGCGGTAAAACCTAACAAATTAGGATAATGTCATTTAATTTGTTAACATTTGCATTGTTGCCTAGCGTTTAAGAGTCATTTTAGTTTTCCTTTCAAGCTGTGCATTTTTCAAACTGTACATATTGACTGTACATCAGTTGTGGACACCTAATAATCACATTCCGAGACGCTGCCCTGATGGCCTAGCTGCGAAGGGCCTGCCGGAAGCAGCTATGACTTATATAATACAATAATTTTTTTTTCTTACATAATGCAATGAATTTACTTCTTTCACAGTGAAAAAACAATGTATAAGATTCACGAACCTATATATATGTTCCTTTGTAATTTTTATCAGAGTTTTGCATCGTAAATCCCGAGCAACGTCGGGTAATCGCTGCTAGTTATTGTATATAAGGAAAGTAAAAATAGGTTATTCTTATAGTAGATACTCATATTCTCTTCAAGTTATTGAATTTTCGTCAATTAGTTGTCATTTTCATTGATTTAGCATCATTTTTATCCATTTAGCGAGATTTTCGTTAATTTGGCAACATTTAAAAAAGTCGCCAAGTTGGCGACATTCCGCGGAATTCGTCACCAAAATCTAGTCAAGCGTTATGAACTGAGAATTAAGTTATTCCTATAGCAGATACATGACTACTGGCGTTCAAATACAAAATTATTATTCAAAGTATCTTTTCTCATGAATGGAACGAACTAGATCCACGAGAATGATGTCACTAAATTTATCCCATATTACATATGAAAAGTGAACATGTTTCTCAACAGTTAATATTTTTTTTTAATTTATGGGATTTTTTGATAAATTTATTTGAAAAATGTGCAATATCTCGAGAACAGTTCATGCTAGCATTCTAAAAATTTATGTCAATCGTTTTCTAAAGAAAAATTACATCAAAATGTCTATTTGCGTAACTTTATTAAAGGTTTTGATTTTTTGATGAATTTTTCAAATTTTCACTCGAAAATTTAGGGACGTTCTGAACATTTGATTGTGTTTAAAAACAATAGGCTTCCAGTATTTACGGATTGTAATTTTGTACCAAATTTCATTCGAATCGCTCCATTCGTTTGTGAGATATAGTCGCCACTGACACACACACATACACACACACAAAGCCGGCCACTCTTATAGCTGCTGTACGCCTCTGGGCCAGTCGAGTGGTCTGGGTCTTCAACACACACAGACATCACCTAAAAAATGTGCGATCCTTCGTCAGGGATGCTTGAAACGTGCTATCCCGTCGAAAACTCGAATTCGAATTTTCAACCCTGTCACAATACTTTCCTTAAACATTATACTATGTATATAAGGAAAGTAATAGGAGTTAGTTTGAGTAACTAATTATTTCGTAAAACATAAAAGAAAACTATAGCACCCATTGAAAAAAATGGGCAACACATGACTTTACTTATATAATGTAATGAGTTTACTACTTTTACAGTAAAAAAAAAATAGGTTTTTCTTATAGTAGATACTAATATTCTTTCCAAGATATTGAATTTTCGACAATTAGTCGTCATTTTTATCCATTTGGCGAGATTTTCGCTAATTTGGCAACATTTCAAAAAGTCGCCAAGTTGGCGACATTCCGCCAAATTCGTCGCCAAAATCTCGCCAAGCGTTATGCACTAAGAAATAAGTTATTCTTACAGCAGATAAATGACTATTGGCGTTCAAATACAAAAGTATTACTCAAAATATCTTTTTCCATGAATGGAACGAGCTAGATCCACGAGAATGATGTCACCCAATTTATCGCATGGTATTACATATGAAAAGTAAACATGTTTCTTAATAGGAATTTTTGTTTTATATGTTTTCTTGATAATTTTTTGAAAAATGTACAATATCTCGAGAACGGTTCATGTTAGCGTTCTAAAATTTATGTCAATCGTTTTCTAACGAAAAATTACATAAGAAATGTCTATTTGCGTAACTTTATTAGTGGTTTTGATTTTTTGACGATTTTTTCAAAATTCCATTCGAAAATTTAGGGGGGTTCTGAACATTCGATTGCGTATAAAAACAATAGGCTTCCAGTGTTTACGGATTGTGATTTTTGTACCAAATTTGGTTCGAATCGGTCCATTCGTTCGTCAGTTATCGTCTCCACAGACTCACTGACACACACACACACACAGACATCACTTCAAAAATGTTTAATTCGTGATCAGGGATGCTTGAAACGTGCTCTCCCATCGAAAACTCGAATTCGAATTTTCGACACCTTCACAATATTTTCCTTATACATTATGTATATAAGGAAAGTAAAAATCTGATGTGGGCAGCAAATGACTTTCCTTATATATGCAATGAATTTACTACTTTTACAGAAAAAAAAAATCTGATGTGGGCAACACATGACTTTCCTTATATAATGTAATTAATTTACTACTTTTACAGTAAAAAAAAGTAGGTTTTTCTTATAGTAGATGCTAATATTCTTTCCAAGATATTAAATTTTCGACAATTAGTCGTCATTTTTATCAATTTGGCGAGATATTCGTTAATTTGGCAACATTTCAAAAAGTCGCCAAGTTGGCGACATTCCGCCAAATTCGTCGCCAAGCGTTATGCACTAAGAAATAAGTTATTCTTACAGCAGATAAATGACTATTGGCGTTCAAACACAAAAGTATTACTAAAAGTATATTTTTTCATGAATGGAATGAGCTAGTTCCACGAGAATGATGTAACCCAATTTATCGCATGGTATTACATATGAAAAGTGAACATGTTTCTCAATAGGAATTTTTTTTTATATGACATTTTGATAACTTTTTTTTAAAAAATGAACAATATCTCGAGAACGGTTCATGTTAGCGTTCTAAAATTTATGTCAATCGTTTTCTAATGAAAAATTACATAAGAAATGTCTATTTGCGTAACTTTATTAGTGGTTTTGATTTTTTGACGATTTTTTCAAAATTTCATTCGAAAATTTAGGGGGGTTTTTAACATTCGATTGCATATAAAAGCAATAGGCTTCCAGTGTTTACGGATTGGGATTTTTGTACTAAATTTGGTTCGAATCGGTCCATTCGTTCGTCAGTTATCGTCTCCACAGACTCACTGACACACACACACACACACATACTTTCACACACACACACACACACAGACATCACTTCAAAAATGTTTGATTCGTGATCAGGGATGCTTGAAACGTGCTCTCCCGTCGAAAACTCGAATTCGAGTTTTCGACCCCGTCACAATACTTTCCTTATACATTATGTATATAAGGAAAGTAAAAATAGATTATTTTTATTGTAGTTATTTATATTATTTCCAATATATTGAATTTTCGTCAATGAGTCGTCATTTTTCATGTCGTCATCATCAATGAGTCGTCATTGATTCAAAGTCATTTTTATCCATTTGGCGAGTTTTTCGTTAATTTAGCAACATTTAAAAACGTCGCCAAGTTGGCGACATTCCACTAAATTCGTTGCAAAAATCTCGCCAAGCGTTATGGACGAAGAAATAAGTTATTCTTACAGAAGATAAATGACTATTGGCTTTCAAATACAAAAGTATTACTCAAAGTATCTTTTTTCATGAATGGAACGAGCTAGATCCACGAGAATGATGTCACCCAATTTATCGCATAGTATTACATATGAAAAGTGAACATGTTTTTCAATAGGAAATATTTCTTTTTATTTTATATGACTTTTTGATAATTTTTTTGAAAAATGTGCGATATCTCGAGAACGGTTCATGTTAGCGTTCTAAAATTTATGTCAATAGTTTTCTAATGAAAAATTACATAAAAAATGTCTATTTGCATAACTTTATTAGCGGTTTTGATTTTTTGACGATCTTTTCAAAATTTCACTCGAAAAATTAGGGGGGGGGTTCTGAACATTCGATTGCGTATAAAAACAATAGGCTTCCAGTGTTTACGGATTGTGATTTTTGTACCAAATTTCATTCGAATCAGTCCTTTCGTTCGTCAGTTATCGTCTCCACAGACCCACTGACATACACACACATCACTTCAAAAATGTTTGATTCGTGATCAGGAATGCTTGAAACGTGCTCTCCCGTCGAAAACTCGAATTCGAATTTTCGATCCCGTCACAATACTTTCCTTATACATTATGTATATAAGGAAAGTAATAATAACGATACATACTATGTAAGTGGCGCGGTAGCCCATTGGTTAGCGCGCTGGAGTTGCACTCGGTAGGCCCGGGTTCGATTCCAGCCACTGCCAAAACTGCCGCCGTGTTCATGCGGAGTACGATCACGTTAAACATGTGGGTCCGAAAGTCCTTCCGAGAGGTTGGTGGTAGGGGAAGGAGGGTACGGTCCTTGTGGATGCCTCCCCCACTGGCTTCCGGTCTAAATTGGGTGGCACTTCCCGACCGTCCAAAACAGTTACCTTACACCTTTCTGGTAGGTCGGACGGTCTGGGTTTCAACAACAACATACTATGTATGTGAGAGTAAAAATTATCGATTCCCATTGTATTGAAAGGAGAGGGAAGAAAAAGGAAAAGTGACTGAATGCTAAAATTTCAAAGACTTATAGAGTGACCGAGAAGAAAATAATGACTTGATGCCTACACTTTGGGCAAAGCTAACTTGAATGCGTGGTATACAGTCCATACATTTATCATGGGCCCCCTTCACTAGCGGATTTTTCACTTCATACCCCCTCCTCCGAATGAAACAGTGTTGTACTAGATAAAATATCGTTTTGACTTACATTGCAAGTTTTTTTTTCCGTTGTAGTACAAGCATTGATTTAAATGTTGGAATTATTATTATTATTATTTCTCAATGTATCTAAGAAAGACTACAATGTTTAATACTTCTGTGTAAGACTTGGTCACTCTACAAGTCTTTGAAATTTTAGCATTCAGTCACTTTTCCTTTTTCTTCCCTCTCCTTTCAATACAATGGGAATCGATAATTTTTACTCTCACATACATAGTATGTATCGTTATTATTACTTTCCTTATATACATAATGTATAAGGAAAGTACTGTGACGGGGTCGAAAATTCGAATTAGAATTTTCGACGGGAGAGCACGTTTCAAGCATACCTGATCACGAATCGAACATTTTTGAGGTGATGTGTGTGTGTGTGAAAGTGGGTGTGTGTATGTGAAAGTGTGTGTGTGTGAAAGTATGTATGTGTGTGTGAAAGTATGTGTGTGTGTGTGTCAGTGAGTCTGTGGTGACGATAACTGACGAAAGAATGGACCGATTCGAACGAAATTTGGTACAAAATCACAATCCGTAAACACTGGAAGCCTATTATTTTTATACGCAATCGAATGTTCAGACCCCCCCCCCCCCCCAAATTTTCGAGTGAAATTTTGAAAAAATCGTCAAAGCATCAAAACCGCTAATAAAGTTACGCAAATAGACATTTCTTATGTAATTTTTCATTAGAAAACGATTGACATAAATTTTAGAACGCTAACATGAACCGTTCTCGAGATATTACACATTTTTCAAAAAAATTATCAAAAAATTATATAAAATAAAAAAAAATATTTCCTATTGAGAAACATGTTCACTTTTCATATGTAATACCATGCGATAAATTGGGTGATATCATTCTCGTGGATCTAGCTCGTTACATTCATGAAAAAAGATACTTTGAGTAATACTTTTGTATTTGATCGCCAATAGTAGCCTGCTGTAAGGATAACTTATTTCTTCGTCCATAACGCTTGGCGAGATTTTGGCGACGAATTTGGCGGAATGTCGCCAACTTGAAGACTTTTTGAAATGTTGCCAAATTAACGAAAATCTCGCCAAATGGATAAAAATGACGCTAAATCAATGAAAATGACGACTAATTGTCGAAAATTCAATATCTTGGAAGAGTATAAGTATCTACAATAAGAAAAACCTATTTTTTTTACTGTGAAAGAAGTAAATTCATTACATTATATAAGGAAAGTCATGTGTTTCCCACATCAGATTCTTTTTACTTAACAGTAGTAAATTGATTGCATTATATAAGGAAAGTCATGTGCTGCCCACATCAGATTTTTACTTTCCTGATATACATAATTTATAAGGAAAGTATTGTGACTGGGTCAAAAAATTGAATTCGAGTTTTCGACGGAAGAGCATGTTTCAAGCATTCCTGATCACGAATCAAACAATTTTGAGGTGATGTGTGTGTGTGTGAGTGAGTCTGTGGAGACGATATCTCACGAACGAATGGAGCGATTCAAATGAAATTTGGTACAAAAATCACAATCCATGAATACTGGAAGTCTATTGTTTTTGAACGTAATCGAATATTCATAACCCAACTAAATTTTCTGAAATTTTGAAAAAATCATCAAAAAATCAAAACCTTTAATAAAGTTACGCAAATAGACATTTCTTATGTAATTTTTCCTTAGAAAACGAGTGACATAAACTTTAGAACGCTACCATGAACCGTTCTTGAGATATTGCACATTTTCCAAACAAATTTATCAAAAAATCCCATAAATTAAATAAAAATATTAACTATTGAGACAGATGTTCACTTTTCATATGTAATATCATGCGATAAATTCGGTGACATCATTCTCGTGGATCTAGCTCGTTCCATCAAAGATTCGACTTTGTTAGGTTCTATTCCATGGCCAATAATATAAGTACTCAAAGAACCAGCCTTCTATGTCACTGAGGGCTTCTGAAGGGTCTGTAAAATCTTTTGAACTCTTACTTCTATTTTTCCGCCTTCGGGGGCGATATCCAAAATTCAGCACAGTTATGTTCTGTCCCACGATCGATATTAAAAGTATGCAAAGATCCAGCCTTCAAGGTTATATGGGGATGAAAAGATCTTTCATAGTCCACCTTTTCTTGCTCCCGTGAGAATAGAAAATCCTGCTCCGTTAGGTTCTGTCCGGTGGTGTTCGTTACAAGTGTGCCTCATCCTTCTAGGTCCCTAGAGAGACAAAAACACGCTAGACAATAATTACACTCACGGACAATGAAAGTTGCGCACCAAGAAGAAAACATTGCACACCCGCGAAATGATGTAAATCGTTAGAGGGCTGGCTGGTATGAAAATGATCCAAGTCTGGTGTGATTGCGCATAACCGTACACCCGTGAGTGGCGCTGCAAGCATGAGCCAGATGCCTTATAAACCGGCGTGTAGTCGACGCCCCATTAATGCGAGAAGCTTTGGCCGACGTAAGCGTAAGTATGAGTACGGAGTGAAAAGAATAGTGGGTAGATGCCAAAAACTTCGATATACGCAACTGACGGACTTCGAAAGAGGCCTGATCATCAGGCTGAAAATCACAGGGTGATCAGCGTGCCGGATAGCCCGTCACGAGGATAGTTCGAACTATACTGTCAGACTGTATTGGGAGCACTGGTCACGGGACGCCCCCCAGACACGGAGGACAGGCTCTGGGCATACCACGAGTAGAGAGGATCGAATGATCGTGCAGCAGGCACATATAGAGCCCACGACGACCCCGTCCGCGATACAGGTACACGTAGCGGCTCCTGTGTGCCCACCAAGCATATCTAGACGCCTGAAGAAAGCGAATCTGCCATCCCAGCGTCCTTTACGTGTGTTGCCGTTAACACGGGAACATCGGCGGCTCCAGTTGCAATGGTGCCGTACTAGAGAAACGTGGAACGCCACAGATTCGCGATGTATGGTGTTTAGCGATGAGTCCGCTTCATTTTGGGGACCGATGATCAGTGTGTCTGGGTGTGGAGATTCCCTGCACAACGCCACAATCCTAACCTTGTTACCGAACGCCACACCAGTCACACTGCAGACATCATGGGCTGGGGAGCCATAGCTTACGACAGCCGATCCGTTCTAGTAGTGGTACCTGGAACATTGACGGGCCAGCGGTACGTGTATGAGATTCTATGGCCCTATGTGTTCCCATTCCTTGCTAGGATTCCAGGTGCGCAATTGCAGCAGGATAATGTTTGGGCGCACATGATTCGGGTCGCCCGGGTTTGCCTGAGTCATGTCCAGACACTTCCATGGCCTGCCCGCTCCCCAGATCTATACCAAGGCCACCTAGAATACTATAGTTTTAGATAACCTTGCCTATACCCTATCAAGCAGGTGTGGGACCAGTTGAAACGCCAACTGCCTCGTTGACGCAATCTTCGGTATTTGGAACGTAACGTCCAACAGGTGTGGAATCGTCTGCCGCAGGACAACATCAGCGTATGTTCGATACCATGCCGGACCGTATTGCAGCTTGTATCTCAGCATGAGGCGGTGCGACGCGCTATTGAAGATCACCGGACTGTGTCAAGGCTATCTAAAATTCTAATCTATCTATCTTATTCTAGGTGGCCTTGACTGTGTACCCCACAGCTCCTTCTGTACGTGTTCTACTCCTCTGCTTTTGTGATCATGTATATCATTTATCTGTATCCTTCCATCAATAAAATTTCAGGTCCATCCTATGCTTCCTTCTTGGTGCGCAACTTTCATTGTCTGTGAGTGTATATAAATTTTTTTTCAGTATAAAAGTTTAATATTTAGAAAGTAAAAATTTTGGTCAATCTCATACATTAGAAATTTATGGCAGTTTTTCATTGATTTAAATTTTTTGAATAATCGGCTCTTTAAATTTGAAAAATAGGAAATATTAACATACTTCATAATATAACACATATAACGCACAAAACATATAACGCATAAAATATATAACGTACAGAAAACAGTTAGAAGTGACCAGTGTTCTTTTTGGCTGAATAAACATAAGCTATAAAGGCCCTTCATAGCATAGATAGGCACATATTCCCTTTTCATTTACATTTCCCCTTCATTCACATTTTTCAGTTCCCTCTTTATTCACGTATGCCCTTCATTACGTAGGCAAACCTTTCATGCTTCATGACCATGAAGATAGACTCCCTTTAGCCTTCATGTTCATGACATAGAAGCACTAACATAAAAAAAACAAACACACTGCTGGTTCTAAACGCCCTCTACCGAAGAACCATCAAATTGGAATTTTTTTTTTGTGGTAATCTTTGGGGCAGCACAGAATATACTTCGACTTTCACTTCAACAAAAAGATGGCTGCGCCCATGCGGTTTGCAATTTGCCGAGCTTTAAATTATATTTCGCGTAAATCACTTTATAGGTATTCTAATATATTAATAAGAAGCCCACTTATCATAAGAAGCGGTAAGATTAAGTTTTATATCAGACGTCTGCTACATGATTTAAAAAGATTCAAATTGCATCATGATTTATAAGAAAGAATGTGCATGAAAATAATGGTTACTACTACATGTACAATAAAAAAAAGTGACAACATTGCCCTTTAAAATGAATTAAATTTGACAGGAGTCGTTGGATTAAGTAAAAGCTACTTCATTTTTAATCTGTAAGGCTATACCAAAATTATATAAAAATGCTGATTTGCCATAGTTTTGCTAGATTAGTCTGAAAGTGCTCAACCTTTGAAAACACAACTGAAGCTAACTCTTATAAGGCTGTATAATTTGCCAGGAGCTGCAAATGTCTTGGTATAGATAAGTTTTGTAATGTGTGTGTGATACCTCATTGGTAGAAGCATTACATTTATTAAACATTACACATGAAACATTCCAAGTTTTTCACAAGGTTCACATCACATAGTTAAATTCAGCATTGTAAACCTTCCCATTTGGTTTTACTGGCCCTGGGATCAAACTATCATAACAAGCCATCCAACTACCTGGCACTACCAAGCTGGTGATTTAGTAATCTTGCTACACTATGAACTTCAACAAGTGCAAAACATTCTTCATCTCTATTTCCAATTATTCAACTTTTTGAAAATCATATGGTATGCAATGTAAAAATTGCCTTCTGTCTAAATGGTGCTAGAAGGCAATTGAACAAAGGATTACAAAATTTCTTGCACTTTCTTTGCAGTCTATGTGACTGATAAGAAAATTTCCTTTATGCACATTTCATTGTAACCTCATGACTGCTCCTTCACTTTCACTTATAACTCACACACATTTTATCTCACACCCAACAGCAACTATTGGTATTGTCAAAACTCGTTAGAAGAGGCAGTACTGTAGTGAACATACGACAGTATTAAATGCCTTGAGTTAGAAATGTCTTTGGCTCTAGGATTAAAACTCCAGCACTTTTAAATTGGTGTAAAACCAATCGCTACACAAGTCCTAAGAAAGGTGTCTGTTATTATAATGCATTTTTGGTTGAAAAGATGAATGATTAAATTCAATTTCATAAAAAATTCTATTCTGTTTTAGCTGTTAATAGTTTCTAGCATTTAGCAGTTTATTTTTTTTTTGTTTGGTATAAGACTAGCAATATTTACTGAAAAAATGAATTAATTATTAAAACATTTTGAATTAATTAATATAATAATGACATAATTATTAAAATATTGATAAATTAATTATTGAAATTCAATATTAATAATTTTTAATTTAGAGTTGTGTGAAATATAAGTTAATTGGGTACTTTGAAATAGTATTACATGTTGTCATCTGGAAAAGAGTCAAATGTATAATTCAATGTTAAGAACACTACCGTAGATCTTTTCATCATTTTTTTCA
This sequence comes from Amaurobius ferox, assembly GCA_951213105.1. Taxonomy (NCBI): domain Eukaryota; kingdom Metazoa; phylum Arthropoda; class Arachnida; order Araneae; family Amaurobiidae; genus Amaurobius; species Amaurobius ferox. Next base: position 54,837,695 of record OX578136.1, on the reverse strand, counting down.
CTGTGAAAGAAGTAAATTCATTGCATTATATAAGGAAAGTCACGTGCTGCCTACATCAGATTTTATTACATAACATTTATGAATTGTGACTAAGTGATTTTTGTTAAATTTCACTCGTAACCTGTTAATTTTTACTACTAACTTATCTATAATAAGGCCACTTCAAGTGAAATAATATTTATTGATCCACAAAGCATATCTAAACACAAGTAGATAAACTGTTAAAGTGAGAATTCAAAACTCTTTTTGACAGAATATAAAAACTAATAAGTGATGCCAACAACAAAATAGTAAAGTTCTAACAGTAAAAGTTACAAAGCTAGCATAACTATTATTTTTTTTTCAATTAACATTAAATAATAATCTTCATATTTTTTACTATGAGTTGTAGTTTGAATGAAAGTTGAGTATTAGTTGATAACATATTTTGTGTGTAGAAAAAAATAGTATAGACAAGCTGCAATAGTAATTTTTAAATATGCGGAGTTTACAATTTTTATTAGTAATTTATTTAATATGTACATAATCCTAAAGCAATGTAATATTGTATCTTGAAAATATATCTAAGGATTTTGATGAAATGAAGTGAATTTATCAGGAGCAAGAAAGTGATTTAGCTAGGTCTGAACTTTAGGAAAAGTCATTTACACACCCTAAATATTTATACCCCCTTTAGCGGTAAATGAGTAGTTAACAATATGAATTTAGTCATTGTTGTAAGATAGTTAAAAAGAGTCTGCAATATGAAGCTTCACCCCCCTCATTTACCGGCCACACATATTGCTGCCGTAAACCCTAGGGTTGGTCGTGTGGTCTGGGTCTTCAACCCCCCTCATTTAGTAAAATAAAGGGAGTTTGGTCATTGTTGTAAGATAGTCAAGAAAGTATCCAATACTCATCTTCGCCTTATTTATGTTGGATCCGGGTGGATTGAGATTAAATAATTATTAGATAAAAAGAGCAGTTATGATGCAGCTTAATCTGCTCAGCAAATCAGTTTCAGTGAGTGTGCATATTTATATTTTGACAGTTGAAAAGAAAACTCATACTGGGACTCTTGATAATGCCGAATTGTGTAATGTTGACGAAATGCCGAATTGTGTAATGTCTTGAATTAAAGCGGCATATTCTGGTAAATATTTGCAAGTAAGTAGTTGCTTATAAGTTTTATCTTGAAAATGGGCCTAAGGATGTCTTGCGTATAATGCTCTATAAAATGTTGGAATTTCAACTTTTAACGCCGTTGGAACAAGACCGATCAGATTACCATCTCAAAGACTTTTTTTTACATGAAGAAAATAAGTCTGCAATATCTATAAGACTAATCCGAGCAGCTATGGCAAGAGGTATGGAATGTCTTTTATGTGATATGCATGCAATGTTCAGCAACTAGAAGATATGCAGCAACATGTAACTTAACTACTTACCGACAAAATCAGTGAACAACGTGACCACACTTGGAAGAATAATGATGCCGAACGTTACAGCGAATCACAACCGAAACTACCAAATATAACAACTAGAGAACTCAAATATGAAGAATAAAAATACAAAAAAAAAAAAAAAAAAAAAAAAATTTTTTTTTTTTGATTCAAATTTTCTAATATAATGTAAACAAAAAATATCTGATAATTCATCTTTGTTTTGATGTTGATTCATAATTTGTCTCTGATTCATCTTACATTATTAATTTTGGTGATTTTGTCTGAGTATTACAATTTTTAAAAATAACAAAGCAAATTATAAATTTTTTTATGCACAGCAAATTTAGCATTTAGCTCCCCTTTACTGAGTGACGCTTGATCTTCCAGATCATATTATTTGAAAGGGATATGTAATTATTTTCAAAATAGAGCAGAAAGTGTTCCAAGCTTAATGAAATTACTGACTGAATTATATTTTAAATAGGATGTTTATAAGCCATTCCACTCATGCTTCATGTTATGTTTTAGTATAGTTTTATATATAAATATCTGTCAGAGACATTACTTACTAAATTTATTGATTCATAAATGGAATAACAAAATAAAATTTTTTCATTTAGTGTTAAGTACGATATAGGCTTTATAAAACTGTATTAAATTAAAGCATAATAAATTAAAATACCATGTTTTTTAGATTTAACCACAAATAGAAGTCAGCATTCTTCTAAAATAGATTTTGCATCAGATCAATTTAGGCTGAACTTTCTATTATTAGTGAAATGTTTTTCTATCAAATTTTTTTTTATTTACTGCTTTGCAAACTAAATATCAAAGCAAAGAGTTAAGTCTAATGAAACATATGTTTAGTTTGGAAATATTTATTTTCATAATAAAAATACATTAAATGCTTGTTTGTTTCTTGTTATTTTAAATAAATTTTATGAGAATGAAATTGTGAAAACATGATGAATGAAATTTTTTATGACAGTAAAACAATAAAAATATTTCATTTTAAAAATCCCCTTTGCTACATATTTTTGTAAATTTTTACGTAATTTACCTATATTTTTTGCAGCATCTACAAGTCAAGTAAGATGCTTCAACCAAACTACTTTCAACTATCAACAAGAGCCAGTACAAGATGCAGACTATCATACAATCATCCGAGACACAGAAGTTGCGCAAGGTAATTATCTTTTTAGTTAACTGTTATTTCAGGAGTTTCGAAACATTAAATATGTTAGAAGATATGTTTTTATTTTGTTTGTTTCGAAAGTCAATACAGAAATGGACAGATTCTTTTATTAAGAACTTACATTGTAATCTTTAGAAAATTTAAGGTGTAAGGAATTTATCTCTTCATTTAGGTAAAATGTAGGTTGATAATGGTTATCTTAACAAGGAGAATAAGTATGGGTCATTTCATGTCAAATCACTTAGATTGTGTAATAGGGCCTTAAAGCAGTGACTATAATATTCTGTGATTTGGTGACAGGCTTAACAATAAAGTCATATAACCAAAAATTAAATTGAAAAAATGATTCTTCAGTGTGTAAAAAAATAAACACACAGCCATGGTTATAATCAACAGTATTATAAACATTGCTTGAATTGTAGGAAAGAGTAGGACAGCTTATTAGATTTTTTGGCTATTGATTTGTATAAAAGTTTTTTATTCTGCCTTAGCCAAACACTTACCTCATATACATTAAACACTTTCACATGAGATAAAAGTGTAATCCACTTTAAATGTCTTTTACATAATATATATATATATATATATATTTCAGAATCCTTCTATTATCCCAAAGGGCCTCACCTAGTGGAGCACCTTGGGATAGTGCTTTCAATAAATAAAACATTATTAATTGTGAACTTTTCTAAGAATTTTTTTTTGTTATATTGTCCAATTTAAATAACTAACACAACAGTGTCTGAATTTAAGCAGAAGCAGTTTTATAGAATGCACATGTATTGCACTTACAAAGAAAAATCTGAAAAAAAAAATTAATAGTTTAACAAATCATATTAGATGACTTTTGAGTAAAAAAGACTTAAATCTAAAATCTATGTCAAATTAAAATCATTGCCTACAGCAGTCACTTAAAAAACATTCCATCAGGTGCTCCACTAACATTTGTCTGTAGGTACCCCAATTGGTGAAATTTTTCCTGAAGGCTCCCATGCTTTCAGAATTAACTTTACAATGGTCATTGATTAAATAAAAAAAAGTTTCTTTGATATGTAGTTTTATTTAAATAAATTCTAATCCCATCGTTATTGTTTACAAAATTTATGTAAAAGTTTTTTGCTGTTTCAAAAACTATTTAAAATTGATAAATTATTATTTAATTACAGTAGAGTTTTTAAAACCCAGCAGCAAATACTCAGGAGAGCTATCTAGTATGTAGTAAATGAAATAATAATATTTTAATCTCAAACCCCTGATGTTAAAATTTAAGGTACATACAAAGTTGTGTTGTCCTAAAATGTCCCACTCTTCTATGTATAAAGGGTCTTGTCTAGGCTTATTATAAGATCAGCTAAATTTTTTTTAGTTTTTTTACTGTCTTTCATTGATTTTATTGTAATTAATATGAGCAATTGTTAATCAGGTGCAGCAGAAAAATTAGAATTTCAAGCCGAAACAAGAATGCTTCTTGATATTGTTGCCAAATCACTATATTCAGACAAAGAAGTATGTATTAAATGCTTAATAGTATTTTTACTGTTACTATTTATTTTTTATTTGAAAATGTTTAAAATGCTTTCGCTTTTATTAAGGAATTATATTAGGTTTTAATTGTATCACAATACTTTTCCTTTCCAAAATAGAATACTCAATTATATTTTTTATATTATATTTTATATTTTTAACTGCTTCTTTGTAGGTCTTTGTTAGAGAACTGATATCTAATGCTAGTGATGCATTGGAAAAACTAAGGCATGCCCAGTTAACTAGTGGAGAGTCTTCTGTTTCCCTTGATCGTCCTCATGAGATACACATTGCAACTGATAAGCAAGCAAGGACATTTGTTATACAGGTATATGCTGCTTTTGCATATATAATATATATTATATATATATATATATATATATATTTAGTTTGGTATTATAAATTGGGACTGACTTTGAATCTTAAGAGTTTTGGGGGGAAGCATTGTCATAGCATAGGTATTAAGTACATATTTTCTAAAATAAATATAAATGATGTAGTTTTATATATATATATATATATATATATAAATGTGCCTAAAATACCTTGTATAAAACTTTCATTTGTTCTCAGAAAATACGTCATAAGATGTGATATTTGATTTCCATAACAATTTAGATATTCGTGTTACTTGTTAGAAAAATTTTATTTCAGAAAATTGTATTCAACATAGTATATTATGTACGAGAAAGGATTAGTCTTAGTTAATAGTGTCAAAGCTCTTCAAAATATGTAATTGAATATCAAATATCATGTATAAAAACACAAATTTAAGCTTTAACATTTGCAAAATGCATTATTGAGTGTCAAATATGTATAAAAATACAAATCAAAGCTTTGAAATTTGACCATCATAAAAATATGCACAAAAATTGAAGTCAAAATTATGAATATGCAATTTTAAGTCAAAATTTAAAATTTCCTGTTCTTAAAGTGAAACCTTGATAATTTAACACTCCACATAAATAGCAAAATATGTCATGATAGCAAGGTTTGGTAAACACAAAGTAATATTTATTTGAAAGCATACACATTCCTCTTTAGATAATATTAAGAGCTCATTTACTTTATCTGAAGAAAATGTGTAAAAACATACACTTTATGATATTTAAAGGCATACTTTAATGTGATTAAATACTTTAATTCGGCACTCTTATAGTGACTAGCAATTATCTACACTATTTTAATTATGTATGTTTACATGTGTTGTTAGAAATAATATTGAATTGCAGATTGCGTTTGTTTTCACATATAGACCAAATGATCTACGAACGTTATATTTGTATATTTGTTCTTCAGTAAGGTTTTGTACACAGGGCTAACGAAGTTAGAGAAAGCACAATCCCATTTGGTGCCACATCTGGCTCGCGAAAAAAAGTTGAAGAAACCAAATTCTTTATATCAAAGCTCTACCCAAAATCCCACTATCTGAACTTCTCAGTCCCTGGTTCTTATCAAATATTTTTTTTTTTAAACTGGTTGCTTTTATCAAAATTCCAGCATTTTTTTCCATCTATCCACAAAATTAGAAATAAAATTAATTCTACTGGTAAAATATCAACAGTTACTTTTGTTCAAGCTGTAGTGTCTATCGACTTGAATAAGAATGAAAACAGTGGTGTAGTAATTGAAAATTAAATAATATAAATAAGCTTATTGGAAGTTGCATAAAAACTTACAAAAACCTGATTTATATAACTTAAAAATTGAATAACTTTTTGAAGTGTTAAAAAATATAAAATATTGGCATTAAAACTGCATGGTTCTAAAAAATAAAAATCGAAGTTAAAAATAACTCAACTTCAAAATAGTTAGTTCTTATGTGCTCATTATTTGGCAAATGATAATAATGTGAGTAAAATACTCTCATTTAAAATAATTCTTTTATTCATCTATTAAAGTCAAAATGATTTAGAGTTTCTAATTGATTTTAAGATGGGGAGTGCGGGAAGTTAGTTATATTTATCATAATGCATGTAGAAGGACATGGAGTGTCATAGAAATTGATGATGCTATTGAAAGAAAAGTATTGAGAAATGAAGCTGATGGACTTTGATGGGCAAAGAATGTACTGAAAATTGTCTTAGCCAAATAGAAAATACAAAACTTAGAGCTAATGAAATTATTATTTTCTAAGTCCTATCATTAAAAATTTCATAAATGCTTAGAGTTCAGATGTTCTGCATGGGTACAGCTAGTTTAATTGAATATGTTTTGTTACCTAAAATTGATGAAATTCTTGTATTATTTATAAAACTTTTGAAGCTCATTTTTACTTGATTAAATTTATATCAATTATAATATCTATTAAATTTAAAACTATGGGTAGAGGTACAATTGAAAATTATAAATTTCTCTGCTGTACAATTGAATGATGTGAATAGTCAGGGGGTACATTTGACAGAAATAGATGGTCCGGAGGTACAGAAGTCTAGGCCCTAAATTGTTTTAATAGTCATTTTTTCGAATATAGCAAAAACCATTATAAAAAATAATTGTTACAGTATGTTTTAGAAATTGCCATTTTATAGGTTATATATTATTTAAAAGTGCATGACACTAACATGTGCCATTCTCAATATAAAATAGAATAAATCATAAAAAATTAAATATACACAATATCGAATGCTTGAATTTATTTTAAAAGTTCTTTTAATCAAATCAATGAGCACAATTGTGTAGGAGATATCACAAGCCATTTTTTTTTTGTGTAATTTTCCTTTGATAATTGAAAGTTCATTCACTAATTGTATTTATGCAAATTTGTCATCTTTTCTGGTCTATATGAACGATCATTTTAATTTCCATGTAGCCACTGATGAAGAGCGTATTTACGCTCGAAAGCACTTTGGCCTTTATCATTTTTGTACGTCTTATAAGAAGTGTAATAAAGACCTTCTATCAAAGTTGTGTGCTTGATCTTTTTGCTATTGAAATCAGACGTGATACCAACTTATTTATTATTCATTCTTAAGGTATTAGAAATTTTACTATTCTAAGAGAGCATAATATCTCTTAATAAAATCAAGTGATTTACGTAAAATGTGGTATATTTGTTTTATTTGTAATATTAAAAATGCATAAAAATCTGGATCTTCAGATTTTTTGCACTGGGTTGATGTCCAAAATATATGTATGCTTATTTATCTTGATTTGTACTGTATTTTATATTCTAAACCCGTTCATTATTGATTCTGTGCAGTCACATGTTTTACTTAATTTCTGATTTTAATCTGACTTCCTGTATGCTGGATGCAAATTCATTTTGGTAAAGTTTTGTTATATTTTTGTATGTTGTGTACATAATTGCATTGCATTTTTTTACATTGTACAAATATTTATAAATTAAAATTGTCACATTGAAGTAAAATAATTTAAATTCTCACTCAAATTTTACGAATATTACTCAATTTTTTTTGCTAGGGTGAGAAAATCTCACTTATTTTTTTGAGAGTAGGAACCTAAACAACTTTGTCTATTTGTTTTTCATTTTACAAAGAATTAAAATTTTCTCAACAGGACACAGGGATTGGAATGACTAAAGAAGAAATGGTTAGTTGTCTGGGGACAATAGCTAGATCTGGATCTAAGGTATAAACTTTTTTATTGATTTATCTGTATTTTTGCTGTTAGAAGTTATTTTCATTTTATTTCATGAATTTATGCAAACTGTAAACATTATCATCATCCATAAAGCCTGGAAGTTCAGACAGTAAAAGTAGCTAAAATAGGCAGACAAATAAACAGAATATATTGTCAAAATAGGCATTTATTAAGTGCATAGTGTTTGAAAATATTCAAACTATATAGAGTGGTTTTAAGTTTATTTACAAAATTATTTATCAAATGACTTACTTATTTTTGCAGTTACACATAATTAATAGATTTTTTTTTAAATGAAACTTTAGGAGGAAAGTTTTCTATAAGCCCTATATAAATATATAATTATATAATAAATATATAATTGTGTACATATATAGAAATAACTAATATATATATATATATATATATATATATATATATATATATATATATATATATATATATATAAATATAAAATTGTAAATCCAATGTTAGAATGCAAGTAGTAACTCATAATACACTATCCCAAAATTTTCTGCAAAATACAAAGAAATAAAAGAAATTCAACCATAAAGGGGAAATTATAAAGTGTAATACAGGTCATAAAGACAAAGACAATCAACAAATTTCAAAGGTGAGGAATGAAAATAGGAAAACAAAAAAATCAAGCAAAAAAGCTTGCACGTGGAAGAGCTTTGTGTATATATATATATATATATATATATATATATATATATATATATATATATATATATATATATATATATATACATACATACAATATATATACAGGGTGTCCCAAAAAGATTGAAACACAACTCTAGAATTCTTTATCTATTGGAGATAAGTGGCCAATGTAAATTGCAAAAATGTTGAAAGTAAAGTAGGAAATAAGACTACGTTAATGAAATAGTCCTGCCATTAATTTTCAAAAAGTTACTTTTTAAATTTTTATATGACCCCATTAGACAAATTTGGTCAATCAGAAATTTTTTATTTTTAATGCAACAAGATCATTAAAAAAAACCCTCATATTTGTATCTTTAAAATTGAGCCAGTTATATTTAATTGAAAATTGAACATTGTGAATGGGGACCCTATATCAAATTAGAAATGTAAATTTGTGACATATCACAAAAAAGATAAAACTGGATGGTAATACATAGGATACCCAACCATGTAGTGAGTACCACTGCTTTATATGATCTCTGCCTTTGTAGTGCTTATATTTAGATGCATTTGTGATAAAAATTTTGACACATATTAGCATATTTTTGATCTAAACAATTTCCATCGTCAATTTGTTTATGATCCCTATTTTCACTGATGACACAGCCTTTCACATGGTACGGAAAAGTGGTATAAGTCAGATTTTTTCCTTTATCATAATTCAGTTGATTTTAAAGATACAGATATGTGGGTTTTTTAATGATCTTATTGCATTAAAAATAAAAATTTTCTGATTGATCAAATTTATCTAAGTGGTGCGTTTAAAAATTAAAAAATGTAACTTTTTGAAAATTAATGGGAGGACTATTTCATTAACATAGTCTTATTTCCTACCTTACTTTCAACATTTTTGCAATTTACATTGCCCACTTATCTCCAACAGGTAAAGAATTAAAGCACCTTTCAATCTTTCTGGGACACCCTTTATATAGATATATATGTATTATATATAGATATATATATATATATACCACACACACACCCAGTGGCTCCCAAAAGTGTTCGTACACTTGGAAAATTTGTAGAAAAAGCTCTGTCGCCTGGAATTGAATTCGAATATAAAGTTCAATATTTTTTCATATCATCTCTATGTGATTCTGAATAAAACCTAACAATTATTTTTAAATATTGACTCATTGTTTTTCTTTTTTTTTATATAAAAATGAAAATGCAAGGCGGCCGAGAAAGAACACGTCACAATAGTGATCGTACACAGAAACATTTTCGGATAAATTCATAAATAAAATTATTGTGTGTCGCTTTTCTTTATTTTTGCATTGTGGTGACATTTAAAAAATCATTTGGCTTTAATCTTGGCTTGCTTAATTCGCAATATTTATAGTATTATTTAAAAATTGCTCGTAGTCGTAAGGAAACAATGAACAACATTCGAAAATTGATTATTTTTCATCATAGTAGTGGTAAATCAGTTCGTAATATCGCTAAATTAGTAATTTATTCCATTCTATGGTGCAATATTTGATAAAATGCTTTGAAAAGGAAAACTGGATTGAAAATAAGGTAAGAAAAGGTCGTCCGGCAAAGTTAACTCAACGTGATCAGAGATTTGTAATTAGAAAATTTGTGAAAAATCCACATTTGAGTGCTGTAAAATTTTCTACAGAATTTACTGAAAAATTTTCTACTTCAATTTCACTTGAAACTGTTCGACGAGTGCTCAGATGAGCTGGATTACATGAATATTCTGCCCGAAGAAAATATTTTGTAAGTGCGAAAAATAGAAAGCTTAGGCTTTCCTTCGCAAAATCAATGATAACTAAACCTGAAATGTACTAGAATCATGTCTTATTTGCAGATAAAAGCAAATTTAACATTTTTGGTTCCGATGGGCATATAATTGTATGGAGAAGAAAATATGAGGAACGTAATCCCAATAATTTAGTTGGAACAGTAAAGCATGGTGGTGGAGGTATCCTTGTGTGGGGGTGCATGTCAGCATCAGGACTAGGTAATTTGGTATTTATTGATGGCATATAATGAATCATGCTCTTTATTTATTTAAATATTTTAAAAGACAATTTAAAATTATCAGCCCAAAATTTGGGTTTTGGAAACAACTTTGTTTTTTATCAAGCTAACAATCCTAAGCATACGGTTGGTTTTCAATGTTCACCTCTGGTGTCTCCATAATTGTCCACAAGTTCTGAAAGCAATTTTTGCAAAATTCGCTGAATTTAAACCCAATAGAACACATTTGGAGAGAACTGGAGGTTAGAATACAAAGACACGACATTAAAATGAAAAGCTAACTAAAAACAGTAATGATCGAAGAATGGAGGAACATTGATGCAGAAATTACAAAAAAACTAGTAAACTCTATTCACAGACATTTAAGAGATGTTGTGGATGCTAGAGGATATCCTACTAAGTACTAATTTACTGAAATATCACAATATTTACTGTATGTAGAGATTTTTTTTAAATTGTATGAAGACTTTTGTGACATAACTTTTTGGTTACTTTTTGATTATTAATTTTTCAAAAGAAAATGTTTTACTATGTTTTTAAAATATTTTATGTAGTTTTGTTAAGAACATGTTATAGATATTATTAAAAAATTTCCATTCTGAAATATAAATTTTTATTAATATGAATAGAGCAGTATTTCATTGAAATGTTTAAGTGTACGAAAACTTTTGGAAGCCACTGTATATATATGTATATATATATATACTGTATGTATGTGTATATATATATATATATATATATATATTAAAATAATAAAAACAAAAGTGCAAGAGTGCAAATCAGTAAACGTAGCATCAAACCACTGGCAATATAATAATGTGTATTTAATAGTAGAAAGTAAGAAGTAACTGGGAAGGACTGGAAAAGTAGAGCACGGAAAGGCCAGGACAAGGAAAATAAATCATTGAATAGTATATCTGCCAGAAACATCTTCAAGGGCACATTTTAGACAGATATACTAAAATCCATTGTTTCTATGATTGCATAAAATTTTAACCACATGTTTTTATGCAAACTGTGCCCAACAACGGAATAAACGATATTAACAGAAAAATGACCCAAAAGGACAAAATTCAACTTAAAAGCATAAAATATCACAAAATCATGAAAAATATAGTGCACAAATGCACAAACATGCAAAAAAAGGGCAACTCACAAGTCTGACAGCCGCCAGCATGAATAATCTTCATTGGAGTCCACTACCTAAAATTACAACATAAAGACCAGAGATCTTAATATTATTAAATGGATCTTTAAATCAATGTGTATTTAATAGCAAAAAGTAAAAAGTAACGAGGAAGGACTGGAAAAGTAGAGCACAGAAAGGCCAAGACAAGGAAAATAAATCAATGAATAGTATATCTGCCAGAAACATCTTCAGGGGCACATTCTAGACAGATATACTAAAATCTGTTGTTTCTATGATTGCATAAAAACACATGGTTAAAATATAATGCACACTGTGCCCAACAACAGAATAAACAAGATTAACAGAAAAACGATCTAAGAGGACAAAATTCAACTTAAAAATATAAAATACCACATAATCGTGAAAAATATAGTGCACAAATGCACAAACATGCAAAAAAAGGGCAACTGAAGTCTGAAGGCAGCCTTCGTGAATAATTTTCATGGGAGTCTGCCATGTGATCTAGCTTGAATGCTTACCACGCGAAAAACCACGATGGAATGGACCAGACCAGAGAGAGTGGAAGTAGTTGTACATATTTTCGGTGAGACAAACTCAAGAGTTCAGAAACTAACCGAGAAGTGACCACTATGATGGAAAACATGGTAACGGAAAGTATGGATAACACTGTTTTTTGGAGCTGTAGCCTGTTTTTGTTTTATTTGCTTTTTAGATATCCGCCTTAACGGTTTTATTAGTGTTTTAAACTTTTTCTTTACTTCCAAGATGTTTTTTTTTAATTTTGCACATTTTTTGTGTAACCAAAATTACTGATTTTGTAATATTTGCACATCTTTATTTTTGCCCGCCAGGGCAGTGTTTATTTTATGGTGTTTCCACTACTATCGAGTATCGTACTTATACTGCGATCTACAAATGAGGTGGGGAAAATTGTACATATAGCATAGTACACTTATTAGGCATTTGATGCTGAGCAAATAGCTAATGATTAGAGTTTTAAAAACTTGGTTACTAAAGCAAGAAGAATAATGAGGGAAGAATTTTACATTAAATTTAAATTGATATATATATTGCAACACAGTCACAAAATCTAATTCTGAAAATAATTACGTGAAATAAAAGTGATCTAAATGCTGTCACATAAATAGAAACTCTGTTAAAATATAAAATTTAATATGAAAATTTTCTGTAACATATTTTTATGTTCATCAGAACTTTCACAGTAGAATTGCACTGTGAAATAGCTTTTTTTTTCATATGAATTACAATTTAAAATGCGTGTGTGAAATTCAAACTGTAGAATGCAAACTTCAGTTGGGATGAGTATTTTATAAATAGTTTAGTACTTAACCTAAAAAAATACATTGTTAGCATACATAGGAAATAATCCATTAAGTTCACACTGCACAGTTTACTTAATTGTTTTCACTTACACTTTTTTTATGCCTGTTACTCTCATTCTAAAATAAATTTTGTTAGTAAATAAGCACTATTTACATCACAGCTCTTTGTATTTAATTGTTTTAGCATTTTCTATGCATTTCATCACAGTTCTTGCATTTTTTTTGCATTTATTTGTTCTCTGAATTTATTAACATTTAGCTGGGTAACATAAAATATTTCTGTGTGTGTGTCATAGTTTATTTGTATTAATACTAAATGTTATTGTCTAAAATTTTGATTTTCAGAGTTTGATTAAAAATTCTTTAAAACATGTTGTTATATATTTATATTTTTTGCAATTAACTTTTTGAATCCCCCCCCCCCCTGATATAAAGTTAAAGTGAAGAACTTGTTACAAATCTCCCCTCCCCCCTTTTTCTTTGCTTCCTTGACAGAAATCAGATATATGGGAATTCGGTGACTACACTTGTTTCAAGGGCATTATGAGACTTCTTCATTAGGTCCAGAACAGTGTGTGCTGATAAAAAATATCAAATACATCTGGCAGTTGCATTTGATCTTTTGGTCAGTATACACTGTTCCTGACCTGATGAAGAGGGTTCATGACACCTATGAAACAATTGCAGTTACCTTATTTTGATATACCTTCATTATATCAAGGAAGTACAAAGAATTTGTATTCTCAAAGGCAGCAGTTATATTCATTGTGAAAGAACTTTTTTTAAACAAATTATTACATTAAATTATACTTTTGAATGTATGTAGGTTGTTTACAGAGATTGCTATGTCCACTTTTTAGTTTATTTGAAAAATTTAAATTGTCTTTATAACTGGTTTTTCTTGTATTTCGTCTCTAGGCATTTATAGAAGAAGTAAAGAGAAATGAAAGTACCAGCTGTGCTGTAAATAAAATTATAGGTCAATTTGGTGTAGGATTTTATTCATCATTCATGGTAGCAGATAAAGTAGAAGTTTACTCCTTGTCTCATAAACCAAATTCCATAGCATATAAATGGGTATCTGATGGGTATGATATTTTTTATTGTTATTTAAAACATTTAGAGTATCATACTTTTTTGGAAGAATTTCATTAAAGAATGTAAAATTTAATTTTTCACTTTATGTGGCATTCATGCTGAAATAGCCATATATGCTGAAATCAAACCATTTTTTTTTTTTTTTTTGTGGAATACTGTAACCAAATCAAAGTGATTCGATCAAAAATTGTTATTTAAATGTTCCAAAGTTCTAATTTAAAATATTTATTTTTTTGTTTAGCTCTCAATCGTTTCAATTTTACCAGATTCGTTCCATTTTTTGGCTTGAAATCTGTTTTTAGTAAAATTAGTTCAGATTTTTATATCTCTAAAGAAATTGTAACAAATAGCTTCCATATCGATACCATTAAATTTGTAATTTGTAAAGCTTTAAGCTTGAATGAGGCAATTGTGAGGTGATTAGTAAACATAACACATGTTGTAGTAGAAGTTGCTGTAACTGCACATGCAATGAACTGCGTAGGAAATATGACAACTCTCTTGTTTGCACATCCAAGACATGCCTACTTAAGCTATCATAGATTTGGCGATGGACGACTCTTATTTTAAGGTTTATGGTTTTTATATAGGGAAACACAGTGAGAAAGTTAAAAAAAACTCAAAAGCATTTTTTAAAGGCTATACGATATTTGTCTCATATCCAAATCATTGTTATATTTTTTTAGCTATATAAGAACATCTACAGATAGCAGATTTGCCCTTAAAATGTTGGTACCCAAAACCATGGCCTGTGCATAAATCAGGACCTAATTGGCCCTGTAGCAGAAATGCAGCGAAATTGTGACATTGTCGCAGAACAGGAATGTGCCCTTGCATAAAGATATTAGTGTCACTGTCATGTTATATTGCCAATGCATCAAATAACCAAATTAATGAAAAAGGATGTGCAATATTTTAAAGCATACATACTGTGTGATGTGCAAAACTGTTCCCAGATTTCAGGGGGGAAAAAAGTCTGTAGTTCTTGATTGGTACTGAGCTATAGACAAGTTAGAGTTCGCACAAGAACTCAAGGTTTCATTTTTCTGCTGCTCAAACTAATTCTGTGGTTGTGGTAGAACATGATTTTCAAATGTATTAGCTAAATAACCAGTTTTCAAAAAGCCAGAAAGATAGTAATGACGTTAGTGCCTTATATATGATGCCGAAGGTTGATAGATAGCACACAGGGGGGGGGGGGGGAAACTTGTGCTAAACAGGACTGCCAACCATTCAGATCTTCCTGGATTTGTTTTTTTGTGTAATCCAATTTTTGCTAAAAAAAAATATATTTTTTTTCCATGGAAATGCCATTGATTACAATGTGCCATGCAGGATCTCCAGTGTTGGGCAGATCCTGCATGGTCCATTAATGCATTAATTATTAATGCAAATTTCTTACAAAGGATGAAAAAATTTGTGGAATCATGGCATGCATGGAATACACATTTGGTCTGCTAAAATTTTGTTACTAAATATCGAATTTTGCATCTTTTAATCAATCTCCAAAATAATTCTTGGTTATTCTTAGTCAAAATCTAAATAAAAAATTAGCAGCAATCAGACAGGATTCTTCTGATTGACTTTTATAAATATCAAACTGTAACAACCAATTCAGCATTTCTTTAAGAGAGTCCCAATTTTTGTATTTTATGTCGATCTCCAGAATATGTGCAAATCTTCAGGCATTTTAGAGGTTTTAGATAAAATTCCTTCCATAAAGATGGTCTAAAATAAAATTTTATAAAAAAGGCCATTTTTAGCTGAAAAATCTTGCCTTTTCAGCCTCAAATTCTTCAGAACCTGGGATGATACATCTCAACAAGATTTTTTAAAGATTCGAATTAGTTTTTTTAGTTATTTTATGTTTTAGCATGATTTAGAGCAATTTTCACACAAATCAGCTCTTTAAATATATATATCTTTTTTGTGTGTTTAAAATGTCACCAATTTTTGTATTGGGATATAAAATAGACTGACAATCTCATCTTCAGATTTTACCAGATGCTTCTTTGAATATCACACACTGCTCCAATCAAGAAATTATTTTTCTGCTGTGTTTCATTCATTAATTATAAATTCATTTTTATGTAGAGCTTCAAAAATTTTCAAAAAGTTTCTAACGGTGTATGGGACAATTGAATAAACAGGTTTCCTCTCTTCCCGTCCTTGAATGCACCTTGGGAGGGGGTTAAAAGTTGTTATTTTGATACAACATCATCAGTGAAACTGACATTATCTGCTTAAGATTTATTTGGATTGCCAGTTGGAACTAGAATTGAAAATATTGCAAGAATTTTCATTTAGAAAATATGCTGTTGATTTTTAATGAAAGAGTTTATGTAGTGAATCAAAGGAGCTTATTTATATAGTGTATCAAAAGAGCATATTTAAAGCATATATTATGCCTACACAGAGGGTGAAAAGCAAAATTTTGGGCGAATCAAAGGTGCTTATTTAGGGCGAATCAAAAGAACTTAAAGTGTATTAAAAGAACTTATTTAGAGCAGATTAAAAGATATATATTTAGATCATATCAAAAGAGCTTATTTAGTGTGTATCAAGAGAGCTTATTTAGTCTGCATCAAAAAACCTTATTTAGTGTGTATCAAAAAAGAGCTTATGCATCCGCTCACAGGGCAAAAAGTATATTTAGGGCATAGCATTCGATATGCTCAGTATTGGGACCAAGGAATATGATGTATCTGAGCAGTGGTCTAAGTTTGGATTAGGTGCTTTTTTAGGAGGAGCATGTGTTTTTGTGTGTTTTGTAAATTTAAGTATGTGCTCACATAGTAGGCAATTAAGCCTTTAAAGAAACTTAATGAATTCAATAATTCCCTGCTTTAAATCCCGGTCAATGCCAGGTACAGTTTCTATTAAAAATAAAGGGTACACCATAGAATAAAAAAACTATTTTGCAAATTTTGTGCAATTATTTGCTAGTGAAATTTTGGCCTGCTTTATTCTTTTGTGTGTAATTTTAGTTCACTTAAATTTTGATCATGTTTATACATTGTAAACATGTATAAACAATTCAGATATTTGGGGACCTCCAAAAGTTGTTCTACCACCCTCTACCTGTATTCTATGTTTCAACTAAAATGATTTGGGCTAAAGACTTCAGCATTCCCAAACTAATTAACAGTCTTAGCTATGCTATGAGTTTAATTTGTTAAATGGCAATACTTAGGGCTATCCTCTTTGTTCAGCATGTTTAATCACTAACATGTCACTCAACATGTTTAACAACTGTATAATGCCTTGTTTGTATTAATTTGTGCTTAATTAAATTGTTTGAGTCTTTCCTTATATGTAATCACTATTTGTCAGTTGTAGAAAAACCCTCACTTAACATCCAAGAAAATTCCCTTAAATTGACCATAATTTGCTTTTTTGTAAACATTATTTCCTTCGAATGATACTTCTGTTTTCTCAAATTATTAGAAGCTAGATGTTGACTTCTGATATTGAAGAATTCCATGTTATATTGAAGAGTTTAAAGTCCCAAGACTTTACTATTAAAATAATGAGTGCTTTTATTTTGAAAACTATCCCTATTTTTTCAATTTTTGTAGTCAAATGTTAACCATCATCGTTTGGAATACATTACCATATACAACAAGTTTGCTACATCTAAGTAATTGAAATAAATGTATCTAGAAAATTTAAGGTTTACTTTTCTAAAGAGAATTAAGTGATCAAGAATATCTTTTAAATAGAAAAGAAAATGCAGTGAAGCTTCTGTGATTCTGCATTGTATTAACTTTCAAAAATATTTCAATAGATATTTTTAGGTCATTAACAATAAGAGCTGTACAATGTAGGCATACACAAGTTTCTTGTATTTTCCAAAATATAGCTAATTTTGATTATAGTTTTTTTTTTTAGACAATATAGGGATCTAAACCTTTTTTTTCATTTCTGCATGTACAATCATAACAAGTGTATTTGGTAATATTTAACTGTATAATGTTCAAATAATTATTTATTTTAGAATTTTTTTTCTGTTAATTATCTTATTTTATTGACATACATGCTAAAAGTTTGCTGCGAAATTTGTTTCAGCATTTATGCATGCAAATACTTTATTTTTATTTTCTTCTGTTAGCAATCATAAGTGATAGTATTGCAAAATAATGTATGAAATTATAAAATCGAAAGGACATTATAGATTATTTCAAGCCAAAAAATAATTAATGTAATGAAAATATGTGATAAATTTTTTATTGGTAATTTTTATAACTCCATTATTAAGTTTGATTTTTAAACTGTGCAGAGTTTTTTAGTCTGACAGCAAGACCTTTTATGTAATATGTCATGTTCTAGTTTGCAAAATAGATCATGCTAGGCCTGATATTTTTGCACAGCCTTCAGGCTGGCTTTGATTCATTATTGCCAGTTTTATCATTTTTATGTGTAAAACTTATAGCACATTTATCTTTATTAGATCTGGTACATATGAAATAATGGAAGCAGACGGAGTTGAGCCTGGGACTAAAATAATTGTCCATCTTAAGTCTGATTGCAGAGAATTTGCTGATGAAAGCACAATTAAAGGTGAATGAAGTTATTTTCTTCTGTATTCTTATTTTTTCTAAAATGCATAGATTTTCTAGAGGAGCCCAGTTATATCAAGCTCCCCAGATACAGCAAAGTATCTTATTATGAATTTTTCACTATCTCTTTGGATCTGCAATATCATGCCCATATTAAATTCATCAGATATTGCAAAGAATAAAATTTCCAGATATCAGTTATGAATTCTTTAGCCCTGGCAAGAAAAATTCAATCTCCATTGTAATGGGGTGGGACAGGCCAGGGGTTAAGACACAGGGATTGCACTCGGACAATCCAAGTTTGACTTCTGATTCTGCCCAAACTCTCCTCGTGTTCAAGCAGAATACAGGCACATTAAATATGTGGGTCCATAAGTGAAGTCTTTCCGAGAGGTGGATGGTAGGGGAAGGAGGATATGGTCTCTGCAGATACCGCCCCACTGGGTTCAGGTCTAAATTGGCTGGCACTGTCCTGGCTGTCTACCTTTTATAGGTCAGATGGCCTGGGTCGAACAATCACCATTGTAATGTCTCTCTTTAAACATGGATCATCAACAATTAAAACCAGGTGTTTTGAGTACTGCTATTTGGGAGGTAAAAGTAAAATTAGTTTCATGATACGATTTTCCTTATGTTTAATTCAATAGAGAACCTGTTATGTACATGAGTTATAAATTCAGCAATTCAAAAGAAAGTAACATAATTTTTTACTTTTATAAAATGAAACACATTTAAGCCTTTATTGTTTCTATTTATAACTCGGTAAGTCATACTGTGTATTACTTATATAATACTTCTACTTTTTATGAGTTATTGCAAATATCTATATATAGCAAATATTTTTACAGCCCATGATAGATGCATATATTTTCAGCTTCATAGATTAGCTAATAAATTAGCTAATGTGCTTGTTGAGAATGCATTTATCCACTGTAGCTCAATTTCTTATTTTCATGAAATTAAGTTTTTGGTTTATTATTTATTTCTGTAATATTCATAAGATTTTAATTCAAACAGGGAAATGTCAATAGGTGTGGCTTATCTTTCAATCTCTCACAGTATACAAAAAAATATATATACTTGATATCAAGTGAATATTCAATTCATATAATTTAAAAATAATTTTGCACAAAAAAGGGAATGAAATTACTCCTGAGATGACAACATGCCATTAGATTTGATTTGGAACATAGTCATAACTTTATTATAATACAATTAAATATATATTCTATTTTTTATTTTATAACAGTATTACTTAATTTAAAAAGTAAATTTTTAGGAAATACTTATTGCTTTTAATCAATGTAATTTAAAATTAACTAAAAAACAATATTTTAAATCAGTATGGAAATTATGCTGGCCCTCCACAGTTCTTTAATTATGTAAGTACTAGAAAATATACCAGACATTGCCCAAGAGTTAATGCAAGGATGAAGTGAATTTAATCTAAAAAAAAAAAATCATAAACAGTGAAAATTACCAGAGATAAATTGAATTTATTAATCTAAAAATAATAACAAAAAAAAATTATATAAATAACAGTAAAATTTACACACAATGGAAAAATTATCACTTGGAGTCTATGTGATTCCCCCATGTATGGAGTGGTTGGTCTCAATAGGTAGAAAAGTTCCTTCTCCCTGTGCGTGGTGGGACTGTCTCAGTTAGAACAACTCCAGAAAGACCCCAATGACTGTTGGAGGAATGCAAAGTTCATTCTAAAAATGTAAGATATGGCTTGGTTAAAAAATTTATAATTAATTAACAGATGGTTTATGTAATTTTTTTTTCTGCAGTAGTTTATGATATATGTAGGAGCTATTGTGAAAATATGAACGTTGGATGACATGTCAATTTCTGTATATCATAATATAAAAATCGGGAAGATTTAAAACATATGAAAAGTATATATATATATTTAAAAATTTTTGAAAAATCATTTATTATAAATCTTTGTTTAAAGTTTGTTTGAAGGAGAATTATTCGATCTTTACGATGGTGTCAAGATGGAAACTCTGTGATAATATTTCAAGTTGCTAAGGGATCGATTTGTGTGAATATTGTCCAAATTCTATCTAAAACATAAAATAACTAAAAACTAATTTGAAAAAAAAAAAAAGTAACTCTGAGGTGCACCTATTTGGGTCCTGAAGTACTTGTGTACCAAATTTCACCGATGCTTAGATTTCCTGTTACAGACTGCACACACAGACATCTTCCTTTATTATGTAAGATAATAGCATAACTATAATATAAGTAAAAATAATGATATATATTTAATATAATTATAACCTAAGTGGTAAATGTAATAACAGATTAACTCCACAGTGCTCATGTGCTATTAAAGTATGTACTTATGTAGATCACTTTGGTAGAAGGTATATTAGGTATTCAACTAGGTATAGAAGGTATTCAACTATTAGTAAATTAGATTCAAAGTAGCAGATTCAATTAACTGGTATAAGAATAATCCTTTTACAGTAGCATTCTGTTATTTATACTATGTGTTATAGGAAAAAAATGTGCTATGCAAAAACTAGTTTAACCCAACTTAAAAAGTTATTTGAATGAAGATAGATTTTTATTTTAAATTCTGCATGAAACTGACTAATAAAAGTTGCAATTTTACTACTTTTTTTTTTTTTTTTGACTGCATTTAAAAAATTGAAAATTTTGTAAACTTTTTTAATTTTCTGATAATGTTCAATCTATTAGACCTGATATTTTACAATAGCGAAGCAGACAACTTTAACCAAATGCAAAATAGAGAAAATTTTAGATATGAATGAATGTTTAACCACCATTCTATGGAGACATACCTCTCTGGTTATCACAACGAGAATAAGGATGAAAAAAAAAATCCAATTTTTACAACCATAATGAATGTAACTTCTGGGTATAAATGGGGATAAAAATTCCTTGCACTTCTTTGATAGAATTTTTGTGTCAAATTTTATCAAGGAAGTGCAAAGTATTTGTACAATCTTCACAACTCTAAAGGGGACTTTCTACTTTTTGAAACACACGGCAGGTAGCAAGGATTTGTATTCATTTCAGTTCACTACCAAATATTTCTTTGTTTGCAGTCTGCCGTGCCACAGAAATAATGGTTTGTACATGCAAAAACTGAATGGACTGTTAACAAAGCTCCATTAGTTAAAGCTATTGACACACCCCTTATTGCAAAAGAATAAAGGAGAAAAATAAAGCTTACTAGTTAGTAATGAATATATATTTTTTATGTATTGTGACTTTATTTTCTGTGAAGCATAAAAGAATAAATTTAGAGAATTTTGAGTTTTTGATGATTTATATAACCAGAAAATTGATTCATTTAGTCTCCTATTTTATGTCTCATTTTAAATTTTGTATTCTATTTTATGTTTCTCTTCAAATAGCAATTCATTCAATGCCTGAATGAACTTAATTTAATAAGAGTGCTGTACTGATATAAAGTGCTAAATACTCAATTAAGTTAAAATGTTCTTATTTGAAGTGCTTATATATAATGTTAAAATATATGACTTTGTGAAAGCTGCATTGTAATATTGATGTATATTAATTGCAGATGTGATAACAAAATACAGCAACTTTGTTAGTTGTCCTGTGTATCTAAATGGCACAAAAGCAAATAATGTCCAGGTAAGTGTATCATTTATTCACATGTGTGTTTATCTTACACTAGCAGATGCATTCGGTTGCTTGTGATGTAAAATATGTACAAATACTAAAACCATTCTAAATCATAGTCATTCAAAAATCTCCCTTACGCTATTAAAAAAAAAATGAAGTTTGGAAACAAGAATAGTTGTCCTCTCTTGAAAATTAGCTTTATAGACAAAAATTTAAAGACACTGTTCCCTTTGCGAATTAATTTTTAAAAAATTAAATGTTTGGTCATCTATACCCAAATGAGGCAGTCAAAATAAATAGCAATGGATATTACCATAGCATTTTTATCTCACCGAAGTAATCAATTGAACACAATCAGAAATATGCAAAGTTTGAAAATATTTTGTCAAAAATAAATGACTTTAACATATGAAGTTTAACATATGTCCTGCAATTTTACTTTATTCTATTGCAGCAACCAATAAAACACAACCCAAAATATACTGTTTATTTATTAAATTAATTGATCTACAATTTTTGTTATTATTTAGATGGGAAAAATTAAATTAAAAAATGTTCCTTTACTATTCTAGCACATTTCACTTATAAACATGAAATCAATCTATTTCAATGTTACTTTCTTCAAATAATTTTGAGGAAAAGTGTCTACTTAAATCTTTGGAATTTTGGTCTATGGAAATTGCTTTTTTATTAATATTGGAATGCCTGGTCCTTTTTTTTTCAATTATCAATGCATGCACTGTATTGCAATCATCAAATATGTGTATACTGACATAAATGAAGCATTTGCAACTAAAATAAAACACTCGGCCTATTTTTTTTTATTAAAAGAAATAATTACTTCACCATTTTCCCTTAATGAAAATGTAACACAATAGCACAATGAGATGCAAAGCAAATTGTGTTTGTAAAAAAATAACAGAGATACTAGTTTTGTAGTTTGAAGCTGATCTAGTGATAGAATAATGCCGCTAAAGAGTCGTAACTCAAAATAAGTGACTCAACTTTGGAATGGTGTAATTCAAAGTATTTATAGGTCTGAAGCACCGTAGTTCAAAGAACCATAACTTAGGACTATACCTAAAAAAAATTCTTAAATTTTAAAGTTTGTTGACATATGACTTATATTAAAATTTGTTGCTTCTTGAATTTTGTTAAGCACTGAAGTTAAGCACTTAAGTTTGAAATAGAAAACCTTAAAACTCAAGAAATTTTATATTGAAGACTAAACAGGAATCGGTATTTTAACTTACTGCATTTACTCCTCTTATCTTCATGAGCTATTAATGTGTAATAGAGCAGTGGTTCCCAATCTTTTATTGTATGGAGTCCACTTATGAGATTTAAAAAAAGGGATGATTGTCTCTAAATAAAACAGTAATGTTAAATTTCTTAGTGTAATATGATGGTAACTTTTCTGATAATTTTAAAGAATTGTAAAAAGCTCTGAAATAATTTGATTAGCGTAACTGACAACACCAAGTTTCTATTTTTTTGTCATGCATTTAATGAGATGTTTGAACATTGAAACAACTAAAGTAGACAATTAAATATATTGGCTAATAATGCTAATTTAATTAATTAACCAACAAAACTTATTAAACATGATAATCAAGTTAGCATTTTTCTGCGAGATATTTCTGAGTACAAAGGTAATTGTTTGTAGCTATTTCTCATTTCATCATATAGATTCAAAAGTTTTGTCAGGTTAAAGACTCAGCTTGTATAAAATTGCCAGTTTTTACAGCCTGTAATCAAAGCTCTTTAACATATGTATACTTTAACTCTCAACTTTTGTATTTTCTTCCTTGCCAGTGCTTCCCTGTGGATAACACAATGAATATATTTTACTTCTAGTGACACAGCTTTTATCTGACTAATAACTCCATTTAAATTTTCTACCATAGTGCAGGTGTTATAAGTACTAATTCCAATTCATTTTAGATAGTAAATAAAAAAACAGGTAAATCTTTAGAACTGGATCTTTCTAAAAACTACATTGGACCCATTAAGAGAGGGGTCACAACTCATAGATTTGGGATCTTTGTAATGGAACATCATTATTAGTTTTTAATTCCACATTTTTTTTTGCTTTTTAGGCAGTTTGGCTTATGGATCCAAAGGAGACTACCCCCGAGTTGCATAATCAGTTCTTTCGCTTCATTGCCAATTCATATGACTTACCAAGATACTGTTTGCATTATAAGACTGACTCGCCCATAAATCTCAGATGCTTGCTATATGTACCGGAAGGAAAACCTGGGCTATTTGAGATGAGCCGGGATTTAGAAATTGGTGTGGCTCTTTATAGTCAGCGAGTGTTGATAAGAAGCAAAGCTGATATTTTACCAAAATGGTTGCGTTTTATTAGAGGTGAGGTTTCATATGAATCATTTCTGCAATACTGTTGCATAAGTTAATACAAATAACTTATTTTGCATGTTTGTATATAGTTTATAAGTCAAGTTTATTGATATGTTCCAAAATGACTCTTTAGGTGTTGTTGACAGTGAAGATATCCCCCTGAACCTCAGTCGTGAACTTCTTCAGGATAGTGCACTTATTAGGTAAATGCTTCAACATATGTAAAACTAGTGAGAATTTTTATTCACTAGAGGCTAATAAATGTAATGGATCTTTAAGTTTGATTTTTTTTATGTCAAAAAATATCTTCCAAAAATATTTGTAGTATAAATTTTATATAGTATTATTTAGCTTTGTAAAACAACTGAAAATTACCTGTTTTGATATTTTCTTCCTTAAGTGACCAAAGGATAATGGCAGAAGTGTTAGGCCTAACTGTGTGCTTACGGAGAATCTTCGGTGAACAAACATGGATCTTTTATTCTCGTTTAAGATTTAATTAATCAATAAAAAGTTATAAAACAAGACAAAAATATTGTGTATAAAAGTGTTATTATTGCAAAGAGGTAGTTTGAAGTGATTTAATTTCTTATTTCATAAAAAACAAATAACATAAACAAACCCAAATTGTGCCATTCTGCAAACGATAACAACATACATAAATTACTCACACTTAAAATTATGTTATTTGATTATTTGTATAATTTTATACATAGTAAGAGTATGTATACAGTATGTAATATTCTGTTGAAGGCTCATTCGAGGCAGTATATAACATAAAAGTTTAAAAAATCTCCCTCCACTTCCTCCTGATCCTGGTTCCATTGATTGTTGCTTAACATGTTGCAAAAAAATTACTACAGAGCATGCTAATTATAGGGACTTGTAAACAAATATTTATTATATGTTTGAAGCCATATAAATTATTAACAAATAATTGATAGTATAGTAATTTCTAAGCTAATAGATGACTAAAAGAGGGTGTAGTTACTTTACATCAATATGGATGCATAATAGTTACAATTGATGCTAATAGTTAATTTTATCCATTAGCTGGTTGTGAAACTTATAGTTATTAGATTAAAAATCCTAATTGTTAATTAAAAATTCTAATAATTAATTACAGTTCAAAAGGCTTGCTCATATAGCTTTGTTGTTTTCTTATTAAATTGTTTGTTTTCCTATATAATTTTTCACAAGGCTTTTAAATTCTTAGTTTTAAGTACTGAACAAATGTTTTGAATTATTCTGCTGCTTGTTCACATTCCTCCTTAGGTTTTACTTTTCATTCATAGAATCCTGCTGTTCATTCCCATTTCTCTATGGTTTTTACTTTTCATTTCTTGTTTTAATATGGCAATGCTTTCCCTCCTGTGTTGCATTTGCCACTCTCTGTTGACAGAAGCCATTCTTGCTTTTTCTGGTGTGATTGCTCTGTCTTTTTTTGTCCTGCTGAAGAAGAAGGTTTTGTTTTGCTTTTGAAACTAGTTGACATGCTTTATTTGTTTAATGCTGCATTTTAATGATGGTATCTTGCATCATTTCAAACGGTTAAAGCTTAATCCCAACTTTTAACTATTATCAGTTGATTTTGAATTTTATATGTCTATATAATAATACTTTAGTGAAGCATTGATTTAATAATATTCCACATACAGCACTACTCTTATATGTGAAAATTGATTTTAACATGCGGCATAATTGCATGGTGGAAGCTATGTATTTAAAAATTTATATTATGAGAGTTATAGTATTTATAATTAGAACTGTTTCAATTCTTACTTTTATTATGTTTTCATGTTTTTGTTTAGTAGAATTAAATAAAATAGTTTTAAATAAATGAACAATTATGAAATGTCCTATATGTTGGATTCATTGAAAAATTGTTCTGTTCTTTGAATTTTTAATTTGTGATCTATGTTACAGCATGTCAGCTAATAATGCAGATATTTTCTAAATTGTGGCTAATTTTGCAGATAATTTCCAGACAAAATACAAATCTTCCTCTTTGTTGTATAGATAACAGTATTCCTGTTTTGTCATATTTGGAACTTACAATTCAGAAATCATTGCTTATTAAACAATTTTTTAATTAATTGCCTATTTTTATTGTTACCATTTACTGCAAAAGTTTGCCTCAAATTTGTTTCGGTATTTATCTATGTAGATATTTTTCATTTTAATTCCACTCTATAGGTTTGCAGATGTTTTTGTTTTGCTGATTGTATGCATACTTTTTCATTCATTTCTCTAGTTAGATGTTGAATTTACTTTAAAGTTTAATTTTTCATCTCATTTAAATTATAAAATATTATTAACAATCTTAATTTCTTTTATTTGTTGTGTTTAGAAAAATTTCTACAATGATCACAAATAAACTCTTGAGATTCCTTCAAGAGCAGATGAAGAAGGACATTGAAAAGTATAAGAAATTTCATGATGATTACAGTATATTTTTGAAAGAGGGAATTCTTTCAATTTCTGATCAAGTTCAAAGGGTAAGCATTTCTAAATCCCAATTGATTCGCGATAATTTATTTCCTGTTTGCTAACTTTGAAGTTTTGTTTAAAATGTTTGGAATAAAATCATATACTGATTTCTGGATGCATTGTCTAAATTTCTAAAATTTTCTGTGGAAATATAAGGTATAATTTAAAAATTAAATAGTAATTTGTTTAGTAATAAGGTAGTGGGATGTATTAGATTATGTTTATTCAACAATAAATAAAATATCTTTTGTTAACCAACATGTATCCTAAAAAAATTCAAAGAGATAAACTTAAACCCATATTGTATACAGGGTGCAAAGTAAAGTCCTGAACTATTCAAATAATTTTTTAATGAAAGTTGTTACACCCATAAAAGTTAGATGTAAGTATAGCAACTTACAGAACTATGGTTTATCTGGTGATAGCCCCCCCCCCCTCCCAAGCAGTGAAATGTGGAAGTTTACACAAACACCCACAGAATAAAATATAATACAACAAATCATCAATATATATATATATATCCGAGTGAAAAGGAAGAAACATCAAAACTTTGAAACGGGAGATCCAAATGAAGAATTTACATGAAGAATATGACCTAAAGGTGTTTATCACATTTCGTAGATACTTGGATCTCGTGGAATTAGTGCTAAAAGAGAATATTTTACATGACGGAAATGGCTATTACCAACAAATTAAAGGAACACCCATGGGGGGAGCATGTTCGTCCATTCTGGCTGATATTTATCTATCTACTTATGAAAAAGGCACCCATATTCTTTATGAAATGCCATATTTCCGTTATGTGGACGACGTGCTTTTGGGGTGTTTTGAGGACACAACTAACTTCGATTTCACCTTTTATCCAGGAGAATTGGAACTGATCGAAAACCAAGTTGACGAGAATGGTGCAGTTAATTTTTTGGACATATCAATAAATAGACATCAACGATATGGTACTTATACAACTTTATACGACAAACGCGATTTTTACAAAATCAAGATTGGCCATCTTATAGATTGGAGGACAAACCTTACTAAGAATGTCTTCAGAAACATCCTTGTCGGCCATTTCAAGAGAAATCTGGCTTATAACACTTTCAAAAGGGATTGCAATAAATGTAATCAAAAAATCGTAACCGAAGCTTTAAAAAAAACACTATCCTATTTATTTCTTGCGGGCATGCTATAATTCCTTTTTCGGTAATAAAGAAAACTTTAGCCGTTTCCATCGGGAATTGGTTGGAATTTTATGATTTATGCGATACTGGTGTGTTGGCACGCATGCGTAAGTGTTGATATATAGGCTCTGGTACTTGGATCGTTTTTCATTTTGCGTCCATTCCTTCTGCGTCGATGTTGTTCTTGCTCTTCATGTATACGGGTGCCTTTGTCTATGCACATGTACGGGACTGTCCATTGTATTGTATTGGTTCCGTGAGCGTTGCCCGGGCTGTAAAAGCTGCTTTAAACGGGAAGGGGAGTCGCCACCCTCCCCTGCCATTATATGCAACGCATTTGGATCTCCCGTTTCAAAGTTTTGACGTTTCTTCCTTTTCACTCGGATATTTTCTACTCTGGAGATGTGAGCAGCTTTGCGCCTGTCCCTGAGTGGTATTTTGATTTCTGTCGTCGCTTAGAGTAAGTGATAATTTCGAATTTGAAACTCACTTGTTGTTCTTAATGTTATATATATATATATATATATATATATATAATAAAATTATAATATGAAAATCCAATGATAGAATAGACAAGTTGATATATATATATATATATATATATATATATATATATATATATATATATATATATATATATATATATATATATATATATATATATTGCATACGGGTGCTTGAAAATTGGGAAAGTACTTGAATTTTAGATTAACATTTTCAAGGCCTTGAAAGTACTTGAAAATTCCCATTTTCTTGGTTAAGTCCTTGAAAGTGCTTAAAAAGGGCAGGGTTGAAAGTGTTCTGCAGATTCACAGCATTGTGTTTTTTCTGAGAAGTTCTGCTTTCTATGGAAACTTCCGTAGCAGTTACGCTGTCGCTGAAATTTTCCTAAACAACATTGTTTTTGCCAAAAAATTCAACATTGAACAATTATGTTAGTTCGCTATGATTTTTCCTCCCAGAAACGCATACAACTTCATAATATGGAAGAAATGATGTCCTTGCAAAATAATTGCATCGTACTTGAAAGTCCTTGAAATTTTTTTAAGAAAAGTGTACTCACCCTGATATATATATATATATATATATACGGTGTCCCAAAAACATTGACCTCGGCTTTTATTCCTTAAATATTGATCTTAGACATATATAATAAATTACAAAGTTGCATAAAAAAAGGTACAGAATTTTATGAAATTGATAAAAATTTTCAGGGGATTTGAAGAAATACAAAATTTAAATTTTTATGCGGCCCCTGTACAAAATTATTTCCAATGAGTAAAATGTGCCCTATACACTAATAAGGTAATGTACAAAATTTCAGCATTTTATCATAAAAAGTCTCAGAGATATGTTTAAACAAAGTTGGTGAGAGATTAATCACAAATTAAAATGTAAATGCTTACAGCAAGAGTGCAAATGACGCAACACAGAAATGCATCATAGGAAAATAATATCTGCCTCTTATCTTTAATGGATCTTTGGCATGGATGGAAAACATTTTAAACAAGCTTTGTAATCTTTGTGTAAAGTTATTATTTCTACACAGTGTAGATACTTTTGTACCAATAAATAGCAAAATTATTATTTATTTATGTAATCATTGTTTTCTTTCGTAATTTGTGTATGACTCCTGAAATACTATCTGCCGACATGATTTTTTCCCTCTGAGAACCCATGTCGATGCATCGAAAAGTGGTTTAAGTTCAGCGTTTTTGTCTTTTCATATCTCTGGGACTTTTTATGATAAAATGCTGAAATTTTGTACATCACCTTATTAGTGTATGGGACACATTTTACTCATTGGAAATGTTTTTGTACGGGGGCCATATAAAAATTTTATAATTTTATATTTCTTAAAATTTAATTCCCTTGAAAATTTTAATCGATTTCATAAAATTCTGTACCTTTTTTTACGCAATTTTGTAATTTATTATATATGTCTAAGATCAATATTTGAGGAATAAAAGCCGAGGTCGATCTTTTTGGGACATCCTGTATATATATATATATACATATATATATATTAAGAATTTTAATTTACTTGTATTATAAATACCAGAGATTGATCATTTAATGAAAATGGTCTGTAATAAGGTATATTATAAGACGAAATACTGTTGAATCGAAATCCATTTCTGGCCACTGACACTTGGAGGAATAATCAATATCATGAAAAACTATACAGTGTTTATTTTTAGCATTGATATTTATGGCATTACTACTTTCTGATGATAAATATGTGCTAAATGACTTTTGATAAAGAATGAAATTTTTTAATCTGACAGATCAATCAGCCAAATGTCTTGAGTTTTCTGTTATGTAATTTGAATTTTGGCTCTCAGTACAAAATATGAATTATCTTTTGAAAAGTTTGAGTTTTAAAATTTTTGTTGCATATCCCTATTTTTTCTTTTTTTTTGGACATTTTCAAATGAAAAATAATTAAAAATCCTCTGCACTTTTATGCATTAAAATATACTACTCTGGACAAAATTTATATAGTCATTTTTTTTTTTCGGCAATGAGATGAGGTAAATTATTTATATTTATATGTCATCAGTAGAGAAGAGAGATAGTAAAAATCAATTGCTAGCCGTTCAAACAGACGATTCATTGACTATGAAACTGTGCAATGTCATGTTGGAAATCAAAAGAGAAAATATTAGAGCTGCTTTGGGAAGGTAAAACGTCATTCTTTGTATGACTGTGAACTGGTGTGACTTTCTTAAGCATTGTTTGTTATTGAGTTCTTGTGCAAGTTGGAACTAGACAAGTTGTGTGTCTGTTGAAGACCCAGATCGTCCGACTCATCCGGAGACATAGAGCATCCATTTGGATGGCCGGAAGTTGTGTGTCTGTGTAGTTACTTATTTAAAGTGCTTACTAAAGTATGAATGACTTCTTTGAATCCCACTTAAGAGCCACTTAAATGCATTTTGTAATTTCTGCAATTGCATCATTTTGATTTCTCTACATAAAAATCTCATAGCACATTATTCTATATTAGAAATATCATATATCATCATATTGTGCTGTACTTTGAATAAAATCATATGTTGTTTTTTCTCCAATAGGAAGACATTTCAAAGTTGTTGCTCTTTGAATCTTCCTTGGAACCAGCTGATAAAAAAATTAGTTTGGGTGACTATGTCAGCCGCATGAAAGAAGGCCAAAAGGACATTTATTTCTTAGCAGCACCAAGGTAATCACAATAAAAATTGTTAGCAAATCACTTTACTTTGAAATTAAAATATATTTGACATATATATTCTTTGTTTATTTTCTTATTTTTTGAAAAATGTTCTTGAAATTTAATGTTAAAGTTTTATAAAACAATGCCACTTCAAAAGTAACTTTACAGTATCAGGTTATAGACATTTAGAAATAAATATATCTACTTAATTTAAAATTAAAATACTTCATTATTTGCAGTCAGAGTTGCTGAATGTGCTCATATTTCTACCAGCCAATTTTTTACTAGCCATTTACTAAAACTTACTAGCCAAATAGAAAGGAATCAAAATGGAAAAACAAACGGGTAAATGGTTACCATCCTCTTCTTGAATTGTTAAGCATAATTATCATGTTTTCTTTCCTTTGAAAATGGAGACAGTGGTCAACCTCACTTTTAACTGAAAAATAACCAATATCATGCAAAAAATCTACTTACCATAATGGTGTATGGTTTTTAAATTTTCATGCCATTTCTAAAAATTTAGTCACCTTTTAGCGACTGGTGACTGACCTTCAGCAACCATAACAGTATAAACAGTTGATTAAAAATATCAACTAGTTTCAGGAGCAGAAAACAGCCTCCTGCAGAATAGAAAGACAGTAACCATGCCAGCAAAGACAAAATCGTTTTTGCAAGTGTGATTACTTTGTTTTTAATCTTGAAGAAAGAGCCTGATTTTCACCTCTGAAACCATTTAGAATTTTTTAATCAACTGGAGTGTTAGCTTTTAGAAGGCATGAAAAAAATAAAATTATTATTAACAATTTGAATTTTTTTTTAAACTGCAATTTACTTTTATTAAATATAAAATGGTTTTTTAGTGTTTGTATATGAAAATCTTAAAGATAAGTTTGGAAATTATTTTTATTTAAATAAAACTGTTTAATAACATACCCTAGAAAATGTTATATGAATAAAAGATCATTGTTGAACATTTATAACAAACAAAATACTTTGAAGCATGCTTATATAATTTTATAAGATAAAATGGGTACTTACGTATTATCGCAACCATGACAAAACGTAATTGATGTATCGTCCAATAAAGGTCCCGATCGATTCCAAGGACAACATGCAACAAAGTGATCTGTATGAGGACCCACGTTCGAGCGGGCTCGAACTGGTTGGGGGACGTACGCACCATTGGGACTGTGTCGTCAGACAGGCCGGCTTCGCCGGACCAAGTCACAGAGCATACTAGACTCGCTTCT
Organism: Amaurobius ferox; assembly: GCA_951213105.1. Classification (NCBI taxonomy): domain Eukaryota; kingdom Metazoa; phylum Arthropoda; class Arachnida; order Araneae; family Amaurobiidae; genus Amaurobius; species Amaurobius ferox. The sequence goes on along the minus strand of OX578136.1, from coordinate 54,804,991 downwards.
GGGTTTTTTTCAACCAGTTCGACGTGGGTACTCATACAGATCACTTGGCTGCATGTTGTCACGGTCCTTGCGCCGTGCGACGGTCCCAGAAGCGAGTCTAGTATGCTCTGTGACTTGGTCCGGCGAAGCCGGCCTGTCTGACGACACAGTCCCAGCGGTGCGTACGTCCCCCAACCAGTTCGAGCCCGCTCGAACGTGGGTCCTCATACAGATCACTTTGTTGCATGTTGTCCTTGGAATCGATCGGGACCTTTATTGGACGATACATCAATTACGTTTTGTCATTGTTGCGATAATACGTAAGTACCATAAAATGTTGATATTTGATAAAAGTAGATATTTTTCAATTTCAAATGTACTAATTCAAATATATGCTAAAAAAATCTTCAGAAAATTGTTTTATTAACTTTTTTGATCTTATATATATGTGTGTGTGTGTGTGTTTTAGCCGGGAACTTGCAGAAAGATCTCCATATTTTGAAGCTGTCAGGCAGAAAGATGTAGAAGTTATATTTTGTTATGAAGCATATGATGAGCTGGTATTATACCAGTTAAGGCAGTTTGATTTTAAAAATATTACATCTGTAGAAAAAGAAATGCGTCGGGAGAAAGAAGATACATCTGTAGAAGATTTAGGTAAGCATTTTGCAAAAGAAATAAATTCTATTGGATGAGTTGTACAAATATGGTTCAGCTTATATTAGAATTGAAAACCTTTTATAGGTGAAATTTATGTCCTGGTTCATAAATCTGCAAATTGCTTTCATTAATGTAAACAGTTCTATCATACAATATGTTAATTCTTAAATCTTATGCAATGCTGAGCACCAGAAAGATTACTAGTGAGATTAATTTCTCATGCATGTATATCTTATTTTCAGCAACTAAGTATGGTGAAATTCAAAATGATATTTTATTTATACACTAAAACTTAAGTGATACCTGAAAATGCAATGGAAATTATACATGTATTGATGCTATTGTTTGATTCACTTTAATATTTTACACATTTCTTTTAATTTTTAAGACTTTTCTCTACCCATAAAAAATTACCAATTTTGATTTCATTTATTATACTTTTCACTATTTTCTTCTTACTTATGTTTTAATTTTGAGTTGGTTACCATTACGAGATTGCAAATGCTTTTGTACATTTCAATGTCTTGCTACCTTATATCATTAGTAGATTTGCAAATTTAAGTCAGAATTGTCAGGGAAATCTTGAAAAAGTTCCAAACATGGAAGTGAAAGAATTTCTGGTATTGTTTGGGATTCTAATAAAAACAGCGTAGTGTTTTCATGATCTGTAATTGTTCACATAGTTATACTACCAATTTAAAGTCATTAAAATATTCATTTTGTTTCTCACTAGTAATATATGTTACAATTTATTTTTAATCGAAAAATTATAGATTTGAATTTTCTCTTTCAGGAGAAGATACTATGTCCAAGATATCTGCTGACAGCTTGATGAAATGGCTTTCTTCAACCTTGGGCTCAAAAGTTCACAAAATAAAAGTAAGTAAAAATTGTGTCGTATAAAATGTGAAATGAAAATTTCATTATATTTTCTATTTCTGTATTTTTTTTTTTATGCCGTCAACTGTTATATATCTTATAAAGCAATTATTTGTAAACTAGTTACTGGTCATATAAAACAATTCTGGCCATTTTCTTATAAAACAATTCTTTTAAATTTATTTTTAGCTAGAATTTAGATACATAACGTAAAATCTTAATTGTAAAAATATACTTTTCATGTAATTATTATTCAATCATGAGATATGCCAATAAATGGTACGTGCTTTAAAAATTTTTAAAACATGGAAAAATAATTTTTAAAATTTGATTTGTGCTTTCAATAATGCAAATACTGTATGAATGTTATACCTTTAACACAGTCCTTTAGAAAGGGTTTCTTTCTTAATCCATTGTTTAGTTAATCATAATTATGATTATTGCACATCAATTTATTATTTATACCACCCGCATTACTGGGATAAAGCAGATAAATCAATCTGTGTTTCACTCGACAAAACTAACATAAGTTTTAATAATCTTATGATTTTTTACTACACATTGTAATTTTAGACTAATATAAGAGGACAGTAAATACAAGGAAGTTTGTCTTTTCTTCAGTGAGAAAAACCTGTTTCCTACTACAGTTGTTTTTGCCTTCACCTGCGGAAATTCTGTAAATTTGTTAGAGTTCAACAGATGTTAAGCTTTTGAATGTATATTTGTGATTGTGTTTTTTTATTGAATTAACTGTTGACCAATGTAGTAACTGTTTGCATTTTCTGTCATTAGTTATCTGTAATCAGTTCAGGACACAGAAGTTTCTATGCATTGCATTTATGGTTGAATAATTTAATAGTCTTGATTTATATTTTAACTAGCATAAGTTACTGGCATTGTATGGAATACTCAGTTTGATGCTAAATAGAAAATGTTCTTTATTCTTGCACTATTTTGTAACTTTCTTCATTCATATTTAATTTTCTGTTTACAAAAACCATTATATATCAAACTATACATCATTAAACTATATGTATATCAATTTTATAATTGATGTGTTTGGAATGCCCTTGAGCCTACATCATCATAATACTGGACAATGCTGGTCACTTCTGCTAGACATTAAGATGCATGTATCGTCAAAGTAACAAATGTGCAGCTCTATTTCCAAATCTCGTTCATGTATGACTGCATAGCTAACATCTCTAAATATGAGAATTCTAACTGAGCATGTGCTGAATTTAATTCTTAAATAGTGGTATTGGATTTAGTCTAGTATATAATAACATCGTAAGTACACAATTTCTTTAAATTCCTTTCTCAAAGTATACTATGTTTAAAAGCATAATCATTGTATACACTTATCAAATATTTCAACTCACATTTTTATTTGAATTAAAAGGACATGAATATTAAAATGTCAGTTTTGATACCATTCCTGATAGAATATAACTGAAATGGTAGCAATAAAGCATTCTATGTGGTGCAATTTTGCAAACCTTTTCCCAATGAATTCAGTCATATCATGCAGTCAGCTTCATATTACAAGAAGATTCACTACAGTATGCAATATCTAAGTTCACAGTCATAAAATCCATCTATAGGGGTCTCAATCATGTAATTTAAAGTCAAAGAATTTTCCAACCTTTGTGGTGACCAACAAATCATTTATATCATGGAAATGATTCAAAATAATAAAAAAAAACTTAGCATTGTACCATAAGCAAGGAGTGGATGTCATAATCCCCCCCACCCCCCCATAGGAAAACTTGCATTAGTTCTCTATATGGTGCACATCGAAAAATAAAATTCAGCATGGTAACCCCTTTCTCTAGTGCAAAATCCTAGCTATTCCTATGATGGTATGACTTAGTTGTTCATTACGGAAGTTTTCACAATTGTGGTGCATACAATTAAATCCTGCAAATTTTTTACCTGCATTCTGAATAGACTGCAACATACAGTTCTGAAATTTACATATAGACTAATATGAACTCGTAAATGTATGTGCAAGACAGGCTTAGAATTTTGATTTAAGCGATAGTTAATTAAACATTAGTTAATAAAATTTAACATTGTTAATGTAGGACAAGATTTAATGGGTCAAGCTGACTTCCAACTTCTCTGTGATTGGTTGCTGGCAGAAACATAAAGATGGCAGAAGACTGAATTAGTGAAGCACTGAAAGCATTAAAAGTATAGATATTTAATTCTAGACTAGACTACAGCATTAGTTAGTACACATGAACTTGAAATTAATTGCTTCGATAGGGTGGATAGATCTTACAACCATGTTACAAGAACGATTTTTGCTCCTAATCCTCCAGCAAACACAACACCAACACTACATCGAAAGCAATTTTCATATGTAAACAGGTTTTATAGTTATCAGTTATTCTGACCATTAAGATACTGAAAGAGTTAGATATATTTATCCTCTTCCATAGTTATAACATTCATAATGAATTAACAATGGTTATTCATAATTGTTAATTTATTAGATTTCTTGAAAAATGTGAAGAGGTTGGTGAGCAAGAGCTCCCCTTAGTGTGTTTAAAAAACCATTATATTAGTGCATCATGAGGTAAAAAATGTATTGGAAACCCTTGATTTTTGCTGTCACTCACTATATTTGACTGGTTTATAGAAATTTATCTTCTACATAAATAGTAATCTATGTACTTATGATTTAGGTTACTAAAAGACTATCCACTCATCCATGCATGATATCAGTGGAAGAAATGTCTGCAGCTCGGCATTATATTCGGACCTCAATGCAGTCGATGACAGAAGAACAGAGATACAAGATCCTTGAACCGACATTGGAACTTAACCTTAGGTAGGTTAACGATGTGCTTTTGTAACTGAAAACAAGAATATTACAATGTTTTCTTATTTTTAATTTCATATTTGTATTACATTAAATTTTTGAATTATAACGTTCTTTCACTTCCTAGGATATATTTCCAATTCAATGTAGGGTGTCTAGATGTCTATTTTTAGGATATGCCCCTAATTTTACAATGTTCTGAAAACTTCTTTCAAGAAACAATAATGTCTATTGAGTTAACACACTCAGATGCCATATACTTTTTATTGTAAGCTCACTTTTAATGTCATGTAAAAATGTTTTTTACTTTATATTCACTGTTTTTTACTTTATATCACACATTCTAAAAATACGAGATTCATTCTGAATAAGAAAAACAATTCCTCCTAGTGCTACGCCTTGCACTCACTTTTGTAATTCTGAGTGTAAACATAACACAAATCTGTGTGCATGCTGACCCTTGCAAGGTAATAGTTTTTTGCTTTAGTTATTTGATGACTTTGTTTGCTCTAAATCTACTTAAATATTAATCCAATAGATTTAAACTTAAAATATTAACAGAAATATAGATCATATTTCCTTCAGAGTCTATTTTATTTTCTTAAACTTTGCACCCTGTGACGAGCTATGTACTACAAGTTAAAAAATTTAAATAAATAAAATAAACTATCACATTTACAATATTTTAAAAAAAAGTAAATATAGTGTTAATATTATTCTAAATACAAAATTTTCTGATCAGTAAATTTATTTTATAGGCATCTGAAAAGTTAAATACATCTCAGGGAAAACTTTGAATAATCAGGAAGTTTAAATTCAACTCAAAATATCAGGGAGTTAAACTCATGGATAGTTAGCATTTGTGCATTAAAAACCTGAGGAAATTTAGTGAGAACCTGGGAAAAGCATTTCTCTTTAAAGAGTTAGAACTGTAGGCATTTCCCTTTATTGTACATTAGAATGAATTGCCTGATGTCACCTGCAAAGGGCTTAAAGTAATACAGATAACACTACTGAATTTTCGAAATGGCTGTTTTAAACAAAAATCATTTTTATGCTTCGTTTTTTCCATGAGCACAGAAAATTGTACAATGCAATTTAATAACGGCTATATACATAAGTCAATGCTGAAAATACCCTTCACGTTGTATTTGAAGTATGAGATTTTCAAGGCAATTGGTAGCCGCTTGTCTGAACATGCAAAAGACATAAAAAAAGGTAAGCAAACGACTGCCTTTGCTCAATTAGTGAATAAAGATAATTTTCGCCCCCCTTTTTGAAAATTCTTTTGTTTAGCTGTAATAACCCTCATTCCATATTACTTTACGAATCCCTTTTCATTTATCTATATCGTTCTTCTATTTGTAATTTTGACCCTGTTCAGGTAGGTCTTAAGCTATGCTTGGCGACTCGTTCTCGATTCCGAGCAAGTTAAACCTTTACATAGTTACCTTAATTTATAATATTGTGGGAAAATATTTAATACCTTTTAAATAGTTTTTAAGATATTTATCTTTGAGCTATGTATATATTGTATAATTTATATCTGTTTTATAATACACCAATTTGTACGGCTGACAGTTTCTAAGATATGCAAATTTCGCTTGATGGCGGTGGATTGTATTTAAGCATATTGGCATCTGTTTTTAATTATATTGCCACTGAAGATGAACATGAGGATGTTCGAAAGTGCTTTGGCTGTATTTGATGTACATCTGTAGGATGAATGTTTAATAAATTGACCTTTGGATCTGGTTTTAAGATGTGTTATTTGTTTAGTTGATTTAATGATTTGAGATTTTGACGTGTCAGCACTTCTGGTATTTATAGACCCGGTTAAAAATTCAGAATAGAATAATGCTGTGTATTATGTGTATGTGTGAAATTAATATTGGTTAATATCAAAACAACAATTTAAAAGTTTTGTTCACAGTTACTTTCCACATGAAAAGGGGATATTTTAATTTTTCCTTAATTCAAATCTGGATACCTAATTTATTACCAGTTATCATATATCTATTGCTATTAATGTTTCGACTTGCTCTTTTACAGCCATCCTATAATCAAGAAGATTAGTTCTCTTCAAACTAGTAATCCTAAGTTAGCAGAATTGCTTGCACACCAGGTATGTATTCCATATTGCTTTTATATATTTGCTTTTATATATTTTCCATATTTGCTTTTATTCAATACTAGCCGCCTTTGGTGACCAGCCTGTTCGCTACCCTTGAAAATTTTGACCATGGCAAATTCTAACCATGGCACACACTCGCTGGCGCGACCTACCAGTAAGGTGCAGAGTTTCCCCCAGGCACTTTTAGAAGGGCGCAGCGCCCTCCTTGCCCTTTGTACGAGAAGAGCGCCCTCCCTGCCCTTATGTTAGCAGATCAGATCCCCTGCTTAGCCTTTTGTTAAGAGAGTCTTGGCAATCTGTCCTCAAACGAAAATAAAAAAGTTCTTGTATGACCTCAGATAAGTCTCAGAGCCCTTTCTCTGCATTCATTACCGCAAATTTTGATCGTATCCCCCCCCCCCCTCCTCCTTCAAAGAAAGAAAAAGGGTGATCTAGTGCCAATAAAAAAAGGATTGACAGCCCCATATCACTTCTTTCCTCCACTAAAAGAAACAAGACGGAAGGGGAATATTAAGCACGTACATTCCTTCTTCCATCTGATGAAAACTTTCAAAACAGTTTTCTTTTTCAACTTAAATTTTTGTTAAATTATTTCATGTTTGATATGCATTTGAGTTATAAAGTTCTATAAATGTAAACCCTGTAAGCATATTTGCTCTAAAACAAATATTTAAAAATATAGATTTCCGGACTAGGGTTCTTTGCGCCATTTGCAGGAAGATGTTTACGTTAATTTCGCCGATTCAGTCAAAACCGAGGATGATAGAAAGGGCGGGGAGAAAAGTTGTTAGATTAGCGGGGTGATTTTAACCAGCTTGTATAAAATATGGGAGAGTTTATTTTCTTTATATTGTTCACTAATTGCCTTTAGCTACCAGCCTAGTCGCTTTTTGGAAATTCTCTTAATATGCTTTCTTGCTGTGGACTGCGTATCTCCTCTACGTGCGAAAGTCCCGGCTAAGCTATCGACTGTGTAATAGCTATTGACTGTTGAAGACCCAGACCACACGACCAACCCAAGGGTTTATGGTAGCAAGATGTGTAGAAGACCCAGGCCGTCCGACTCGTCCAGAGGACTAAGAGCAACTATTTGGCCGGCCGGCCGGTAGCAAGATGTGTGGCCGGGAAATAGCTATTGACTGTGTATTTGTCCACCGCCGCCCTTTGAGAGGATCGGACACCACTCAAGTGGTGGGACCCGGACTCACTTTTGGGGGAGAAGACATGAAAAATGCACAAAAGAGGAAAATGAAATATGAAGGGGAACCCACGAATTTGTATGGGCGGCCCTGAACTGACCATTACGCGTTATATACAATATAATGAAAACTCCGCTCCATGCAATAATGGTACGCGGATATATTTAATTCGCGTAGCGGATTTACTCCCAATGCAGGTCATGCTATAGCTATTGGCTGTGTATCTGACCACGGCTGCCCATAAGGAGGGTGGACACCACTCAAGTAATAGGGCTCCCAATAATTTTTTGAGGGGGGAGAAGACATGAATAATGCACAAAAGAGGAAAACGAAATATGAAGGGTAACCCAGAAATTTGCATGAGCGGTCCTGACCCGACTACTACGCAGACGGATGCAATACACGTTATATATAATTTAACGATAACTCCGCTCCATGCAATAGCGATTCGACATATTTAATTCGCGTAGCGGATTTACAAAATTAGGCACCTTCTTTTAACGAGTGTATGTAATCCGCATGCAATAACGATATATACCTTGTACAGACGCGTGCAAATCGTGTGATATTGTGTTATGAACACGCCTACTATACGGGCTTATGGATTAACAGATTAGCCCGTTGCACGACATCCACATAGCAGATTTGAAACACAAAATAACCCCCCCCCCCCTATATTAGCGGACACGTCTTTGACCCGCTCCACGGATGCATGCAATAATAATAATAATCAAGCTCATTTAATAACGATGCGTCCGATTTAGAGACGTATGCAGTAGTTGTCGTTCGCGTACTCGTCCGCTATGCGAGTTTACAGCTAAAGATACGGGTGCTGCGCAGACACATGAACGTACGTTGCTTGCACTATTAATAATTCTACTCCATGGAATAATGATTAACTTAGCAGCTAAACTTTTGCTAATCCGTAGTTCAAAACTTTATACGGTGATTTTATGGAGTTTTCTGGAATTTTATTTAGTTATTTAAATCAGGATTTTTTTCTTTTTTTTTTTTTGTAATCAGTATATAACAACAAACAATTAACAAATATTTGCAACGTTTAAATATATCTTATCCCTTAAAATTGTCAAACCTCATTGACTAATGAGCAAATACTAAAAATTAAAATTTAATATTCACCTTTTCAAATTTAATAAACTCTAAATTTATATAAATTCAATAATTGTAATTGCTAATAAACCCAATTGCTCAAGACTATAATTGCATTTGATGTAAAAATAGCATTTATTCAATGATAAATTTCTTCTCAACAAAAGAAACATTTTCATACCTTAGTGGTGGTGGCTCCAGTACGATGACGCAAAAATGGTTTTGAATGAATAGCATTTTGTAAAATAAAACTTCAGTAAAGTTCAATAAAGCTATTCGATTTTTTCAGATTCATTTATATTGTTTACAGGATTTCAAAGTGCTACAAATGACACGCTAACTGTTTATAGCTAGTTAGTACTTTAGTTTTCAGAACGATTTTATCTGGATGCTTCGACCATAGATTTCAGGTTAAAATATAGAATTATTTTACGAACTTGTTTTTCAGTATATAAATTAAACTTATCTGACCTAAAATCAACCTGACCCATAATCTATAAACTTGCCTGGCAGCACATAAATATGTACTTGAATATGTATATTTTAATTTCTTTTGTTCAAACCTAACCAATCATTACACATTTTTAGAATCTTCAAGTTCATTTAATGCCCTAATTTTTTAAACAAAATAAGATTATATCATACTTATGCACAAATATTTCACCAAGGAGTAAGTAACAGATTCAGCTGAAACAATAGTAACATTTTAAGTAAATTAAAGCTTTCCCACACATTGGAAAACCCAGGTTAAAATACTAAAATATCGAAATTATAACCACTATATTTAGCAAACAAAGAGCTCATCAAAAATCCAATTATATACACTTGTAAGGATTTTAAGAGCTATATTCTTGCATAATTGTTTACCAGTTTAGTTTCTGAGATAGCATTACAAACTTGAAAAAGGGGCAATTTTCACTCTTCTTCAACTCGACAAAACAATTACTCGAAAACTATAAGCACATTTTTAAAATATAAATATAGATTTAGCAACTAAATTTCCTAATACATATTTTTATCCCTTACTATTTATATCTGTCTCTTATGGTTTCGAAGATATTTCGAGTGAAAATAAGCAAAATGAAAAAAAAAAAAAAAAAAAAAAAAAAAACACTTGCTCGGACAGATACTTAAATTTTTCAAAAAACAAGTTCAAAATATTAAAAAATTGAAATTAATTTTATATATTCACAATCTTGACCCTATTTCCAATAAAACAAGAAAATATATTTGCATTTTTGTCTATTAGACTTGGAGGTATATGCAACAAAAGTGTTTACATTCTTTTGCAATGCTCTGATTTTCGTCATAAAAATCCTAAGCATAAATGTTATTCAAACATAAAAAATATGTGCCCTTTTTTCTAAGAAGTGCCCTTTTTCTGGTAACAGCACCCTGCCCTTTTTTAATCCTGGGGGAAACTCTGAAGGTGTAAGGTAACTGTTTGGAGGGCCAGGAAGTGCCACCCAATTTAGACCGGAACTCAGTGGGGGAGGCATCCACAGGGACCGTACCCTCCTTCCCCTACCACCAACCTCTCGGAAGGACTTACGGTCCCACATGTTTAACGTGATCGTACTCCGCCTGAACACTGCAGCAGTTTTGGCAGTGGCGGGAATCGAACCCTGACCTACCGAGTGCAATTTCCGTGCGCTAACCACTGGACTACCGCGCCCTCCATGACAATCTCCATAACCTTCTTTTTATTCACCTAATTTAGACCGAAACCCAGTGGGAGAGTCATCCACAGGGTCCATACCCTCCTTCCTCTACCACCAACCTCTTGGAACGACTTACGAACCCACATGTTTAACGTGATCGTACTCCGCGTGAACACGGCAGCAGTTTTGTCAGTGGAGGGAATCGAACCCGGGCCTACCGAGTGAAATTCCCGCATGCTAACCACTGGGCTACCGCGCCCTCCACGACAATCTCCATAACTCTTTCTTTTTTTTTATTCACCCAATTTGGACCGGAACCCAGTGGGGGAGGCATCCACAGAGACCGTACCCTCCTTTCCCTGCCACCAACCTCTCGGAAGGAATTATCGACCCATATGTTTAACGTGATCGTACTCCGCGTCAGTGGCGGGAATCAAACCCAGGCCTACCGAGTGCAATTCTCGCGCGATAATTTAAATTTTATAATGACCATATGCTAGGCTCTTAATTCCACCATCCTCGTTCCATCATTTAAAATATCCATAAAATTAAAATATCCATTTAAAATCAAAAAATCATCCATATCGTTCCACCAATCCATAAATATAATAATTTCAAATACATCACCACAATTCAAACCACCATAATTCAATCATTTAAATTATTTAAAATATCCATTTAAAATATCATATAAATATAATAATTTCACCGGATGTATACAACACTTATGCTAGGCTCTTAATTCATTTAAAACCGAAAGCGTGGTCTCCATGGAGATGGGGAAGAAATTACTGCGGATGGGAGGAAAATGCCGTTGAAGAACTGAGCCGATAGCCAAGAAATTTAAAATCATGCCGTCTTTAAAATTGCGATCCTGAAGGCAATTTTCATTATTTCGGGACCAAATTAGACTTGTAAGAATGCCAGATATTTCAGCTTTCTAAAAATGTAAATTATTAGTCGAAATTATGAGTACTTTTCACTATGCAAGAATTTAAAAACCAAAAATCGTTTTTTTGAGCTAAAAGTGACTTTTGTTTTAAAATCTTTAAAAAATATTAGAAATCGAAATTGATATATTTTTACTCGCAATTGTCTGTTCTTTCAGGTGGTGTGATTCGTTTTTTTCTACAATGTCCGGATCGTGGAGAAAAAAAGGGCAAAAAACGGTCGAAATCGCATAAAACATTAAATAACAAAAAAATAATTAAAATTTTAAAAATCGGTTTTCATGTGTCCCCTTCCCACCCCCCCTGGGTCTCCGATTGCCAAATTTCGTAGCTCTCCGATGCACGGTCGCTGAACGTATAGTGTATAAGACACACAGACATTGCCTTTTATTATTTAAGACTATCTATATTATATGCATTACCAAACTTAAATGAATCTCTAACTTCTGATAGCAGAACTATATATAATATATAACATATATAAAGTGAATTAATAACAAGTAGCAAACGATCAACAAAATACACCATAAATAATAAGCCATCTCAAAATGGAACAAGCATGTCATAAAAAGAAGAGGAATAGATCAAGGCTATTCTTCTTAATGTTAATTCTGAATAGACTCGTTTTCAAGATTGAGCATCTATTCTAAACTAACCACAACTAATGCTTGTTTCTGAATATGGAAACTGTTAGTTGCTATGAACTCCATATGCTCAATCTACAAGCAGAAATAAATTAAAAATTTAAAAATTATTAAAAAATCAAATAATTACTAGAACCATGTGTGTGTGTGTATGGGGGGGGGGGGGAGCAGTCCAGAGAGCATGTGTGTGCACTGCAGAGGAGATTAAGTGAGAGAAAGTTGAGTTGCATCCAAGAGGAAGGGAGAAAAGATACAAGACAATAGATGACAGACTAAGTGTTGAAGGGACTTCCAATGAAACTCAATCCATGCAAGTAAATGAAGGTGATAGACATCTGTAATTAAGATTGGGTAAATAGAATGAACAGGAATTAGACTAAAACAACTTTTACAATAATAAACTGGAGGCACAGGAGAATTGAATATCACGAATACAATTGACTGCAAATCATTGCTACAAACTGGCTAAAAATTATTAGCTACTATAATTGGAAATTCTTTTCATGGATTATATCTAGTGGTAATTGATACACTGAGTTAATATTATTAATGACTAATTTGAGAAGATATGCATTAATTGTTGCAGTATTCAATAATTGTATAACATATATACTAATTTATAATTAGTATCACAAATTTTATTTATTCTAAGAGCCTGGTTTAATATAATATTTCTAAACACATATATGTGTATGCAAACAAGATTTAAATGCTGAATTTTAGAAATATTAAAATTAAAATCATTTTTTTATCATAAAATTTTATAGCCAGATTGTTTTGTGTATCTAAATTTAAATCTAAAAATTTAGCAACATATACTGCAATTAATAATCTGAATATTTATTACGATTCAATGAGGCCATAATTTGTTGTATTTCCATTAAATATTGCATAATTTGCATTTTAAAATTAATGTTCATCCTTGCATAGTTAAATTTACCATGTTACGTTTCTGCTTGTAGTATACGTGTTTGCACAACTTCAAACTTGTGATTGATGTTTTACAAAGTTCAGCTTTTTATGGTGAAAGTCTTTACCATGTCTGATAGCAGTACTCGGGTCAGCTGATTTTAATTATTTCCTGGCCTCTGGCTAGGGACTATAAAACAGATTTTGTGTTTCCTTACAGGTCTGAAAACTTTGCAGTTATCAATGTGCTAGCATTTTATTGTTTGCAATATCTGATCCATATAAAGTCATTGTGATATTGATGGCTAAATGTATAAAAGAAACTTTATAAAACACACCCCTGTATCCAAGCTTGTTATAATTGGTTTTCACTATATGGACAAATACAGGATAATTATAGGTAATTGCCCTGTTTCAAAATTGAACAATGTTCATTCAACCACCGTATTTTTTCTTTAATAAATACAAAAGTTAATTTTCTTGCATGGCAACATATTTAGAAATGATTATTGGTTGCAATTCTGTTAAAATATTATTTTTTTTATAAAGTTGTTTTTGACTTGCTTCTAAATGGCAATATCTTGTTTGATTTATAAATTAATTATGCCAGGAACACCTACAGGACCCATTAATTTGATATGTGGCTTATATTTTTCTGTCACAAATTAAAGATCTTTCATGGGCATTAACAAAAACACTTTATGATTTATTATGTAGTTTTATATTCACATTGTCTTAAAAATATTTATTTAAAATATTATTGAATAATAAATTTATCTTGTTATAATTTTTTTTCTTTAAGGTTTTTGATACAGCTATGGTTTCTGCAGGCTTAGTTGACGATCCACGAAAAGGGTCAACAAACTTAAATGAGTTGTTAGTTATGCTTTTAGAGAAACACTGAAATTCCTTTCCTTTATCAATGGAAGTTGTACATAAGACACTATTTTCATTTGCACTTGTAAAATATTGGATTTAAATAGAATCCATTTTTATAAAATATTTGAAAATAAAATGTAATTGTTTTTTCATGAGTGTAAATTTATTTACATACTATTTTCAGTAATGTAGATTACAAACCTTGTATTTTACAATCCTGGGATTAAAAATGTTTTGAATTCTGGAATTTTGTGTACTGTAGGGAAAGTAAAAAAAGCCAAGAATTTTGTGAAGGACCCTTCATATGGTGTTGGTGTCAAGCAATGTGATATATTTTTTGACAGAACTTTTGAGCATTTACATTCTGGTCCCTGTGGATGCTCCCCCACTGGGTTCCGGTCTAAATTGGGTGGCTCTTCCCGGGCGTTCAAACAGTTACCTTACACCTTTCCGGTAGGTCGGATGGTCTGGGTCTCAACAACAACTCTTGCATGTCCCCAATAAAGTCGGACACATTTTCAGAAGAAAAAAAAACAAAAAACTCAGAAATGACATTTCTAGAACTGGAAATCCTTAGTAAACACCTACTCTATCTCTCTCTGGAATTTGCTAAATCCATATGTCATCATCTACGCTCCGTCTATAGCCGATCCTAAGAAATAGATGTTTCGTGGAAATTGTTAGTTACTCCCTGCAGAATTTGGTGCTGAATCTATATTAGATCTAAACTATCTATAGCCAATCCTGAGAAACGGATGTTTCAGAGAAATTTTTTCTTAAGAACAGATGGCAAATTTACCTACCATTAATGAAACCAAATATTTCTTTTCACTTTTATTTCTCTATTTATTCTCTTTCTCGCAAATCTAGCTCCCACAAATATTTTTTAATTCAACTATCTCGCACTCTGAATCCACCTTCCCGGCCGTCCATCTTGTTACTCTAAGTCCTCTGGACGAGTCGGACGGTCTGGGTCTTCAGCACTCTGAATCCACAGTCTCATTCATTTCTTCACAGAATCCTAAAAGGTAAATTTTCTTAGCTTCCAATAAATATGCCATTCTAATCCTTACCATGAGAACTGAAAATTACCTAAACAATAATAGCTTGCCTTAATATTTACCATACCACCCTCCTAATACATATTACATTTGTTTTCCAAGCTCCAAAATACATAATGTATACACAAGCAAAATCAAAATTATTAATCACATTTATAATAGCATATTATAACATTCAACAAATATTTCCCACTTATAAATTCTGTTTATAAGAATTACTTGGCCTATTATTTTTTATTAATATCATTTCTTAATTCTATCAATTTGCACTCTGAGTTCACAGTCTCCCCAATTTCATGCAAGAACTTTACAAGATCAGCCTCCTCATTAAAAAAGTCATCGTAAAAATTACTCAAATTGTTTCACCATAATATTTTACCCCAGGACTTACAACACCAACAGTACATGAAATACAATGACAATACCTTCCTTACCAATAATATAATTAAATTTTTTTATAAATTAAAATATGCAAATGAGCTAGTATTCCTCTTCACAATTTCCCACTACTCTTACATTTAACACCATTTCACCTGACAGTTTAAAACAATCTCTTATTTATTACTACATCTTCTTCCTTACAATAAACTTTAGATCATTTCTCTATAACAAAATTAATTCTTATCATTAAATTTAACGCAATTTCATGCAACAATTTAATACCATTTCTTTTCAACACAGTATGTAATAACATTTATGTATTGAATTATTTATCAAGATATTATTTCTGTCACTGGTCATCAAAGAATTTCCATTACTTATTAATTTGACCTTTGAAAACCATTAATATTAATTTTAAATTTAAACTACAGAAACCATAACTACCCCTGATTAATAATTTCCTCCCCACAAACAAAATTGATCCACTTTAAACTCATTGATTAGTTCAAAATTTCAAAAATCCACCCTAATACAAAAAGCATCGCCAATATATGAAAATTTCCACTTACCTCTTCTCTATTAAAGGGCATCAATCTTTCTTATGGGTAGAAGGCCTTTGTAACAGAAAGTCCATCAAGTTGGTATATCCATTCAACCACCATTGAGTCCTGAATATTCACTGTCAATCATATCACCTGAGTTATAATTATCCATTTTATGTGACCGCTATTTTAATCCTTGTTGACTGAGCCAGTTTTGAGCTGACTCTGTGCTTATAATTTACTAAGCCAACACGAGGGTTTGTTCTTTTGAGCAAGCTTTACAAATGCTCACTGCTAGTTTGTGTTAATAAACACACTTATCGTAAAAGGACACGACAACATTTAATCTATATACTGATATTTACAAAATGCACAAGTTTTCATTATGCAGCATCAACTCGGACAGCGAGTCTAATAATCTTTTCTCTGCTGTTTGTAGGAGAGAGCCCAAAAACCGAATGTCTCTTTTCGTCTCATTTGTTCTTCTCTAGCTACCCTCCATATCTATGCTAAAATAAATACTTATATGCACAGGAATCTAGTGTAGAGCCCGCCTTTTATCTCGGAGATGGGTACATCATCACTGGCATTATGTGCATATGCTTGTGAATCGCATGGCAATATTTAACAGTATTGTGGTGTGGTTGCCTGCCTTCATTCATTCCTGATGTTGATTCCTAATTAAATTTCATTAAACATAGAGACAACATATGGTTTTAGCATAAATTTTCAAGCACTGATTTATTAGTATGTATGGTAGAAAGCCAAGGCCATAGCATGTAACAATTTTTTCATGTTTTACATGAAATGGTTTATTCTATTATGTATGTTATGTTTAAATATCAATAAGAAATAAGAATTTTTATTATTTTTTCCCTACTTTAGGCCACATAACAAATTGTCAGCAAGTACTAAAATAAAATTCTGAAATATTTTTAGATAAAAATTTGCTTCCATTTAAGCTTAACAATCCTATCAAAAAAGTATGTTAATCAGTTGAGTTATTTTAATTATCAACTACTGTTACAGACAGAAAAAAAAACAAATAGGTAATTTAATTACCTTTGCACTGGGGATAGGTATAGGAAAATGAAGCTTATATCAAATATTCCGTGAATTCTGTCTCATTACCTAAAGGCTGTTTTACCAAATTAGATTGTATATTTCAGGAAATAGCTTGGAATGTATTTTGGAATTTTCACTTTTACAGGGTTCTTGCCCATTTTCCATCGATAAAATTAACGCCTTTTCAGGGATTACAGATAAAATATCATGTACTGCGAAAACGTGGATTACATTTATACATTACAAGGATCACTCGAAAATTTTGCTATATTTGTAAATGAGACTTTTGTTTATCAAAGGCAATATTTGACGACCAAATTTTATTTCCACTATTAAAAAGTTATTTTATTTTGCAAATTTTCAAATGTCAACAATTATTCCCATTGTTAGCAAATTCAATCATAACTGTGGGGCACCAAAATTGACTTGCATCCTTCTCTTCTATTGTAACTTACAATGTAAAATCACTTGTAAAATTAAACACTTTAATAAAGCAGTTTTAGGGTCCTTAAAAATCAATATCAGAAATTAAGCAGTTCTTAAAGACTTTTAGAAATACAGGCAGTTTGTATTAAAGTGGTCAAAATCGGAAATATATTTAGCTATAAACCTGCTCTTTATAAGTTTAACAAACCAGTGGAAAAAAGTATGTAAATTTTTTTAGCTATAAGCAGTTATGACACACAAACAGGTTTTCAAATCTCATCATTCTGCACTTTGCTGTAGGGTGATGAAACTTACATCAGAAGATTCTCTGGGCCCAATTTCATTACCTAAAATAAATATTTATCACATGGTTTTGGAAATATTTAAGTTAGTAAGTATTGAAAATTTTTCTTTTATATATCAGATTAGAGTTAAGAAAGTATCAGCACCTAGACAGAATATAACATTTCCATTGTGAATATAGCCAGAATTTTTTTTAGCTAGTTTTATCAAATTAATAAAGTTAATATCACTATGGAAATTTTTTAGCATGTTTTCAACATAAGATTCATCATGAGAATGTATCTATACAAGTAGGAAATCTTTTATTGAGTATTAAATGAAATCAAATTAACTGTTTCTTATTATTCCTTCTACACTTAGAAACATCTGTTTATTTGTCTGTTTTTTTAATTTACAATGCAACATTGTTTGTTACACGTATTTAGAATAAAGAGCACAATTTATAAAACACAGATTTATTTAACTCTTAGGAAAATGTTTAAAACAACTTTCACTAAAGTTGAATAAAATCTCATTCATTGGCCACATTGAATTTGATCATTTAATGAACTGATTATTAAAAATTTTTATAAAGGTCATAAAAATTTCCAGCATACAAAATCTTCAAAATTGTAAAACATGTAAAACCTGTGTTACAATAAGCTTTTGATACTAAGTTGGAAGCTACTATATAGTGTTTGATTTTTATAAAGTTTCAGAAGACTTAATTAAAAATCTTTGGCAACTTGGATCATAGGCACACGGAAGAAAAAAAAATCTTATAAAAGGCAATCACTATAAAATATGGCACACAAGCAAATTACATACAATTTTACAGCAGTTTGTTAGAAACAGTCTTGACTCCAAGTGTCATCATCATTTGCCCTTGATGCATAAGAAGGCACTGGTATTCCAGATCTGAAACGAGGAGTTATTAAAAATACCATAAACTGATTTAGTAAAGCAAATTAAAATGTGACAAAAGAACCAGTCATTTCATTGAAAAAAGCACCTAAATATTATTATTGACATTAATTTTGTTTATTTTACCTTTTTAATTTTCATTAAATTATTATGAAAAAAAAAAAAAAACCTACCTGATGTGACCAACATATGACTTTTTCTATAAACTCAAATTTTAAAAATAAGCAACATAATTACACAAAATGCAGCATACAGCTGTTTTGAGGATACATTGTGTGAGCTCTCCAGCCCACAGGTTGGTTCTTTTTCAGGTAAGATAGTTGACTCATAGACATGAAAGAGCCAGTAGCACTTTTGGCTATCTATTTAACAGAATATACAACACAATATTCATAAGATCTATGTATATGCGACTATATACAGTTTGAAAGCAAAGTCTTTTTCAAAGAGATAAATACTATCTCACTTATCTCTTTCATTTTCAAAGTAAAAGTCGCTGTGAAATATTTTAATCCCACAGTTCTCTACCCATCACCACACCAAGGAGGAGGAGGTTAATGGTCCCATGCCCCTTGCAGCTGAAGGCCGATGAACCTCACATGTTGGATCCCCTTCACCAATGTTAAACAAATCAACAAACCTGAAGTCAAAAAACAAGATTAAAGGGGTACAAATATAAGAGAGGGGTGTATATACTTAAAACTGAGGATTCAGAGCTCCACTAATTGGGGGGGGGGGGGGGGTTAGAGGTTACCTGAAACAGCCAAGCGGAGGGTAGAACATCCCTGACAATCCAAAACATAGAACTGACACATAAGTTGCAGTGTTCTAAAACACAACAGAAATATCCCAACAAAATTAAACACGTGCCCAAAGTCTACGAAAAATGGAACAAATATGAAGAAAATGGATAACATTACAGAGTACCCAGCAAAACCATGGAAAAAATAGAGTACTGAACATGTCATTAATTAAATTACTAGAATTTATCCAAGTATGAAAAGTTTCAAATAGTCAACATCATAGATCAACATATATTTGTGTATAATTATTGCAGAATAGAATTTCTACAATATTGAGTGATCCAAATGCCAAATTTCATAAAAAAAATAATGGAGAATTATTGAGCTAGATTGGATACATACATTACATACACAGATTCATTACACACAGATACATAACACACACTGCTTTGTTGTATCCTGGTTCTGATTGCAATTTAAAAAAAAATAGAACCAACCTTTTTTTTTTTAATGTATCAAAAATTTACAAAAACTGAAATAAAAGAATAAATGTGCTTAAATATATTAATTGAATGTTTGTTTTATGTCATTTTTTATGATAAAACATATTAAAACCACTCCCATTACACTATAAATGAAAATCTGATGTGGGCAGCACATGACTTTCCTTATATAATGCAATGAATTTACTTCTTTCACAGTGATTATAAGATCCACGGCACACAGTTTGTAACGTTGAATTGTACATTTGGCAATTTCTTGGGTGACAGCATGCAAGGCTATTTCGTACCCAATTAACTTATATTTCACGTAACTCTAAATTAACAATTATCAATATTGATAGCATCCTTAATAAGCAATATGCTTCATATAATTAAATATTTTATTTATAAATTCATCAATTAGGCATCATTTTCATTAACTTGGTGTTATTTTTTGCAATTTTGATGTTATTTTTGTCACTCTGGGTCTAAACATCGCCAAGTTAGTGATTATGTGGTAAAATTATAAACCAAAGTGGGAATTAAACCTGGCTGATGATAAAGTAGATGCTAAAAAAGGTAAATATAAAAAATTAGTGATTCTTTTTTTTGAAAATTTATATCAAAATAAACACCTCCTGCAGTATACACACATACCTTAGTGCTGGATTTGGTATTTTTGATGGCACTTTTGATGGAAGTGTTTTGACTTCTCCATTCCTCAGAGATGCAAGACTATTTCCTCTTCTGGGACACTGATGCTGAACAGGTGACAATGGGAGACGTCTGGAGGGGGAATGTGAAGCAGCTCGGTGGTATTCCAAACCTGGAGTATGCATACTCGGAGGTTGGGCACAGAAAACTTTTGTGGGGCTTACTGTTGCTGAAGTTGAGCTATATCGTGGATAAACCACAGTAGATGGCATTGGAGATGAGAATTTTCTGTAATTTTCCCGCTGGTTTGGTTCAAGTGAAGAATTGCTGCCTAAAATTGGTACAGATTCTCGCCTTGGTGAAGGGGACAGAGCACTCAAATCTCGACGAGAGGAAGAGTTGCTTCTGGAGTGAACTCTATAGGATGAAGGCAATGTATGTGATTCTCGGTGATCATAGGAAGGTGATATTGTTTTATGATGTGAATCACAAGATGCCTGTAAAAATGTAATTACAAAAATGAATGTCAAAAATATGAATATTTATGTATAAGAGTTAACATTGCATGCATAACTTTAGATTACCATTCTCACAAGTAAATTCTGTTTGAGAGTAAATGTTTATATTTTCTTGTTTGAAAATGGATAAATTAATAATTTTGGTAGCATACAACAATATCCAAACAGTTGAAAAAGTCTAGGGAGTTTCATGCTCATCACAAAAACAATATTCAACACAAAATTGAGTGATTAGTTCCAGAATATATATATATATATATATATATATATATATATATATATATATATATATATATATATATATATATATATATATATCGACAGTCTTCTAGAAAAGCAATATAGCTTAAATGTGATTTTCATGGAAGGTTTGTTTTCCCATAAACACAGAATCTGCCTATAATGGGTATTGCCAAAATTTGGAAGACACTTCCATTGTAAATATCAGTATCCATGGGCCGGTTTTGTGCTTATGCACTCGATAGAATGGAATAACTGATATTTGCAGTGACAACAAGAAACTTGCTATAAGCCACAATTTTTGCGAACTTATATGGAAACTGGTCCTTCCACGTGGCCAGCACAGTGTCTTTTGAATTTTGGGAGAGCCCCAATGGTTTTGTGCCTATGAACTTTGCCTTTGCAGCTTTGTGTGGCCTTAACTAAATTGAAAATTAATTTTATGCCAGCCATGTGGAAGGATTGAAATTGCTAGTTCCCATAGAAGTTTGCAAATATACCAGCCTAATTTTTTTTTAAACTCAAGGGACACAAAATTGACAATTATTAGAAATTCATATATATATATATGTATATATATATATTGTTTAGGAATAAATATTTAGTTAATTGCATCAGAAATAATGGATGTATAAGGGTGCAGTTGCGTGTAAAAGCTTAGGAAACACTGCCACAAACAAGATGATGTTTTATAAAATTACATAAAAGTTTTAATGAAGCAAAAGCAGGAGAAGCAATAGTTGCATGCATGCATTATTTTTAAAATTTTAATATTGAATGATTGCAAATTTAAAACAAGTAATATTTTCAGGCAAGCAAAATACAAAACCCATATATACACAAGTTAAAAATCAAAACAAGCAAAATCATAAAAATGCACTATCAAAATAAGCTAAGCAAACAAATTTGAATAAACCTGTTAATTACATAAAATAAAGTAGCAATACGAGGTGCTACCCAAAAGTTTACGAAAAAACTCCAATTACTTATATTTCCTTTGCATGCCTGCAGATGACGTAGCCTACACCCTTTTAGAAAATAGACTGCTGTGTCACTTCCATTTCATGCAACACTTTCTTGTGCTCTGCATGTTCTTTTACCATTATGGTTGTGTTTTGTGATTTAATTGATGGTAAAAATGGATGATATGAAAGAATAGCAAGTGTGCATTAAATTTTGTTACAAACTTAAAAAGTGCTGCTAAAATGCATCATATGTTTAAGCAAGCTTTTAACTGAAATGTTTTTGGCCGGTCAGATGGTAAACTACAAAAGGTTTAACGAGTTCAAAAATTGCCAAATGTTAGTTGAAGATGATCATTCTGGATATCCTTTGACCAGCACAACCTCAGAGAATGTTGCAAAAGTGTATGAAATCATACGAAAAGATCATTGGAAAACAATTCATTATATCTACGAGGTTGTTGGATTGTCTTACGGCATATGTCAGCAAATTTTACTAGATGAATTAAACAGGAGAAGGATTGCTGCCAAGTTTGTGCCGATCAGAAGAAACATCACATGGAAATGTGTCAGGATCTTCAAGAGCAAGTCAGAAATAACCCAGACTTTTTTCTAGGATTACTATGGGTGATGACACATGGGTTTATGGGTATGATCCGGAAATGAAACAACAGTCATCCCAATGGAAGTCTCCTGGCTCACTACGACTAAAAGAAGCATGACACGTGAGAATCAACACCAAGTTAATGTTGATTTATTTCTTCGATATTGATGGAATTATTCACAAGGAGTTTGTTCCTGCAGGTCAGACTGTACATGCAACATTTTATTGCAATGTCTTGGAGCAGTTAAGGGAAGATATAAGGAGGAAATGTCCAGCATTGCCAAAAGAATTGGATTCTTTATTATGACAATGCATTTGCTCACACCACATTTGCTATGCAGCAATTTTTGGCATCCGCAAACATGGCAGTTCTCCCTCACCCCCCTTACTTGGCAGATTTAGCTCTCTGCAACTTGTTTCTCATCCCTAAAATGAAGCTAAAAGGGAAGAGATTTAGCACCATAAATGAAGTTCAGAAAAAATTGCAGGTGATACTGAATGCTCTAATAAAAGATCACTTAGTCAAGTGTTTCCAATTGTGGGAAACATGCTGGAATCGATGCTTACAATCCAATAGACACCGTTTCGAAGGGGATAGAGAAGAATATGTTGTAAAGCACATTACTAATTTTTTATAATGAAATTTCACTAACTTCTGGGTAGCATCTCGTAAATTTTAAAATGAATGGTGCAAACCGAGTGCTATTAGAGACAGTACCTTATGAAACCATGCATTGCCTTTAAGATTCAATGAAGAAACTTCCTATGCATGCTCAGTAGATGAACAAACTGCAGAAACAAAAATAGGTCATGCAAAAAACAAAAATAAGAAACAAAAGTAAAAAACATTTTATTCATGCAATACATTAAGGAGTACAGTAAACTTCTAGTAATCTGGCACGCTCGGTACTTCAGTGGTTTCAGATTATCAAATGTCAAACTAAAATAAGGTAAAAGATGAAAAAAAATTAATTTAAAACAAAATACATAAAAACTTTGTAAATGCAACATTAAATACAAAAATAAACGGGTCTACTAATTTTAAAGGCAAATAATAGCTTTCCTCTTCAGAACCAACAAATAGCACAATCTCACTTACTGAAGTCAAGTTAGCAATAGAGTATGGCACGTGTGGTTGAAGGTAGAATTGACGAAGTTGTCAATGCCACAGGAAGAAATAAAAAAGGAAAAACCAAAATGACAGGCAGGAAACAACGAACAAGCAAAACCCCAGAGGAAAGAAAATAAATAAATGAGGCAGCAAAAAAACGTATAACAGAACAAATAGAAATAACTGAATAGAGAGAAAGCTTATAAAGAAACAGTAATGAGAGAAACCTGATATGTTTAAACCAGATCAGCTATAAAAAAGTAGAAAAAACAAAAACAAACAGCAAAAAATGAAATTCATATTTGAATTTCACTTTTTTTCTACTAGTTCCAATTGGTTTTATGTTATTAAAAAAAATTCTATAGCTGGTATAAACATAGGGATTGTACTCAACTTTTCCCAAAAAGAGGAACAAAAACTGGAATTTTGATATAAAAAAAGTAGGAATTTTAATTTCCACACACCCTCCTCATGCATGAATATAGTGCTGAAATATGCATAACACAACCATACAGGGCTTTTAAAGCACAAATATCCCATTTTGTGGGAGTTAGCAATAAAACTTGGAATTTGTAGCACAAATTTTTTTAATTTGTAGCAAGAAAATTTGCATATGTTACTCTATAGAAATAAAACCTTTCTGTAGCAGTTTGTAGCAAGGAAACCAGCATTAACACTTTTTATCTGATTAAAACAATATATAATTTTGAAACAGCTCACAAGAATAGGTCCTGAGGGGAATAAATATGAAATGAGAACATTAGTCATATTGTCAAAGGCACAATAGTTGGAAACAGCAATGCTGCATTTTATTAAGTAAAGCACTGTAATAAAATTAATGTTAAGATTAAGTAACATAATTATGCATAAATTATAACACAACAATGGATCTGCTCCGTTAACAAAGATTATAAGTAAAAAAAACTAAATGGGCTAAATATATACCGTGTTGTTTTAATAATAATTCCTGCATAATTACATTACTTAATATTTTGTGTGTTTTATATGCTTTTTGAAAATCAAAGTTATCTAAATAATATAAAAATTGCAAAAATACCAAATTTTGCTAAGTGTTAAAATTTGTTATTTTTATGAAAAAGTACCAAAATTTATGGATTTTATAAAAGAAAATGCTAAAAATACTTTTATGAAAGCACACAGTAACTTGCGTTTTTTGAGATAGCGTGCTAAAATTCAAAAGCTTTAAGGGTGAGCGTCAGTAAATTTTCTGCCCTATCCGCGCTTTGTTAACTTTCGCGGCACACATATTTCGCCGAAATTCTTCTCAAACAGTTGCGAAATATTTTCTGAAAGATAAAATGCAATGCTTAGATTATATTAAAACTAAATTTAATGTCCCCAAAAACATAGAATATATTTTTTATTTTAATCCAAAATATTTTTGGTGCTGCCATCTGTTGTCGTAATTTAATTCATACCGATTATTTTTATTTTTTAATGAACATATTTAAATATCTATTCCTTCTAATACAGTGTTAAATACAACAACAGATCATATATAAGAATGCCATAATCACGGAAAGGTAATTTATCATTCTATAAATTTGATAAGGGATCTGAATGTACATCACTGAGGACTGCAGTTTTGTCTTCAAGTTCCTTTGTCTTCAAGTCCAAGTTCAATTACGTTTCCGTGATTATGGCATTATATATGATATGTTGATGTATTTAATAGCGTATTAGAAGGAATAGACATTTAAAAATGTTCATTAAAAAATAAAAATTGTCGGTATGAATTAAATTACGACAACAGATGGCAGCACCAAAAATATTTTAAAATTTAGTTTTAATATAATCTAAGCATAGCATTTTATCAATAAGAAAATATTTCGCAACTATTTGAGCAGAATTTCGGCGAAATATGTGTGCTACAAAAGTTAACAAAGCGCGGATAGGGCAGAAAATTTACTGACGCTCACCCTTAAAAAATTTCTTTTTGCTAAAGAATGTTGAAAAGTGCAATTTTTTAAAATAACACTAAAATTTGTTATTTTTGAGAAAGGATGCTAAAAAGTGCAATAAATTCGTGATTTCTGAAAAAGAATGCTAAAAAGCACAATTTCTTTTTAAAAGCACTGAAATTCGTGATTTTTTTGAAAAAAATGCTAAAATTTACAATTTTATTTAAAAGTGCTAACATGCGTGATTTTATTTAAAAGTGTCAATATTATATTATTTTATAAGTTCTAAAACATGCAATTTCATTCAAAAGCACTAAAATACACACTGTAATTTAAAAGTGCCAAAATTCGCTACTTATAAGTGTTAAAATTTAATGCAATTTATTTAAAAGTGCTAAAAACAGGAAAAAATGTGTTCTTGATCTCAAATTGTAGCATCTTTTCTCAAAAATCATGAATTTTTATGTTCTTTGAAATATTAGCTGGAGTGTGACTCAACTTGACTTTCATACCATAATCCATTTTTAAGTAACTTGTGGGGTTCTTTTTTTTTTTAATTTTACAAGAAATGTTTTTTTAAAATCAACATTGTTGGTCCAAATTATTACAATTATAGCATGTTACCCTTCACTTTAAAGGACTTGAAAAAATCTTTCGATTGATATCATACTTGAAAATGTACTCTGTGTGTACTTTCTATGACATCTCAAACAAAAAAATTGTAGCACAGCTATTTTTCCCAACAGTGATTGAAACTATGAAGTCTCGAGATCATTGAGTCATATATAACCCCTTTTATGCATGATTATGTTGAAATTTTATGCATGAAATTTTGTTAAAAAATTTAAAATTTCAATTAAATGTTGAAGTTTTCGCCCGAATTAAAAAAAAAAATCTATCTAGTTCTAGATTTTACAATAACAAAGCCGGATATAAAGTTTCATGAAAATTCATTCATATTTGTGACAGCTAATGTGTACACAAGAAATCGAACACAGACAGACAGACATCACTCTATAAATAGTTAAATAGTGTTCAAGAAGTCCTAAAACATATATACTGGTCTCAAAATCGAAAATTTTCGTAAAAACAATAATTTCTCTATACTTACATAGTATGAGAAAGTAAAAATTATGAATTTTAATACTCTTTCTCAAAACCCCCAAATTTTTTTGCTCTTACATAAAAAATTGCAAATTGTAGCACTATGTCATAAAAACAGACTTCATCCGACCAATTTTCTTCACTTCATTTCGTACATCATATCATTAATTCCGCAAACATTTTTCCTGATGTGCTCGCAATTGGTCACACAAGAAAAAAAGCGCTTCCAACTGTGGAAAAGTAGGAAAAAGAAAGGAAATGAAAGGAAAGTAGGAATCATTTTTAAAAAGCAGGATAAAGAAGTAACCAAACCATCCCTGTAAACATCTTAAATTTCTTTTATTACTGTTTTTTGTGTTCTCCCTATTCAGTTGTTTTAATTCATTTTGCTATCCATTCTTTTACCACTTTATTTTCTTATTTCTTTCCTCTGCAATTTTGTCCATTTATTGTTTCCTGCCTGCCATTTTGGTTTTTCCCTCTTTTAATTCTTCCCGCACCATTGGCAACTTCTTTTCTCTTACCTTCAACCATGTGTACCATCCTCAGTTGCTCACGACTTAAGTGAGGTCATGCTTCTTGTCAGTTCTGAAGAAGAAGGCTGATATTTACTTTTGAGACTAGTAGACCAGTTTGATTTTTGCATTTATGCTGTATTTATGAAGCTTTTATTTATTGTGAATAAAAGTAATATTTACTTGCCTAAAACACTATACAGACTTGATTACACTGTATAGTAAGAAAAACTTGAGTAACTTAATTAAGCAAAAATAGAATAAGAATGCAACATACAGTTGTTTCAAGGACATGCTGGATCTCCTTCGACAGTGCGAAACAACCAACAAACCCGAAGTGAAAAGACAAAATGGACGCAAATGGAAAACAGAGCAGTTCTATTTGTGCCCATTTAATCTTTTTGATTTCAAGCTAGTTGTTTGCTTAGTATTGAAGAAAGGGATCCAGCATATCCTTGAAACAGCTGTTTGCTGCAATGGTCGGCTTAAATAAATATGCTGTTCAAGTTTTCCTTACCCTTTGCACAAAGTGTTTTTACTTATTGTTTTACACTGTACAGTATGTGAAAACGCATGTAAATTAATTTTAAAATAAGTAAAATTGAATGATAAGTGAACAGAAATTAGTCTAATACAGTAAATGTACCTTAGTTTAGCCAAATAGACCTGAATGTCATTCGAAAGGCATGCTGAATTATTTGATGTTGGATTAACCGAAGTTTACTGTATCTTCAAAAATAATGACATCAAATAATTTGAGGTTTTAATCAAGGGCTGGACAAACCTTAGGCACTAAGTTGCTTTGAAATCTGGTCATAATACCCAGCATTTTTGATTAGATTAGAACCCTTTTCAGAATTCTGGCTCACTATAAATTATTATGCCTTTAGAGTCACTAAAGCATAAATTTCCATATGTTTAAATGCTCAACTTCTGGCCACAATCGGAATCAGTACTGTACAATATAATCACTAAAATATGCAATCTCCAGCAACTCAAAAAGAAATTTAAACTTTGATAAAAAAACAAAATAAATGAGTCATGAATGTTGTCACAAGATTAAAAATAACTTTAGTTAATGCTAATATACAATTTTATGAAATATTTTTCTTTTTTTGCTTTAGTTTTCTTGTTAAATGATATAATTGGTGTCTTACGGCTTTCTTTTAGTTATCTAGAAATTAAAACAAATTAGTTAAAAAATTGTGTTTCAAAATATATGATGATATATAAGGTTAGCTCCTAAATATAAATAGAATTTATCCAGCCCTGCTCTAAACTGGATTTACTATCTCAATTTATAGTTATGTAGATCAAGGCTTTTGATGTCTGGCTGCAGAGATTTGTGAAAAATATCTACAATAGTAGAAATATTCTTATATTAATGTACTGTGCATCTAATAAAAAAAATGCAATATTATATTATAATTTGGAGTGCATAAGCAACTCTGAAACAATAATTTTACTAGATAAAGTAGTCTTATACAACAACCAGAAACAGTACCACATAAGCTGATGACAATTTGTAAGACTATGTTTTGAGGTATTCAAAATTAGCTTAAAAGTAAAAACTTTAAAATCACAGACTGAAATAAATTAGTATCAATATCAACTGGTTTTGGAAGGGGCAAAAAGTCTCTTTTTAGGATAAAAAGACATAGCAACCACATCAGTAAAGGCAAGAAAGCATCTGTAACAGTGGCAAGAAATCTCTGCTTCATTGATGTGGGTGCTCTGCTTTTTATTCTGAAGAAGGAGGCCTCTGTTACCGGTTGATATAATTACTAATTTGATTTATTGTGCTTTTATGTTTTTATAAAGTTTTTACATTTGAGTTATTTTCAGCAGTTTGGTCCATTTAATTCAAATTTAAAATTAGTTAAAAAATGTTTAACTAAAAATTAATTACATGATTTTTAAGTTTTACATTAAATATAAGAAATTTTTTACAAATGAGGTATGAAAATTATTAATTTTGCTATTTTTATAATTTCTTGGCAGTTGGGATTGGGGAAAAAAATCATGCCAAAATTACAGCCATTTTTAAAGCATATCATCAATGGAGGTCGGCATAATATAATACTCTTATTTATTTAGGCAAAAATAATATTCCATTAGAATCATATAGATATGAGTTTGTAAAAGAGTAATTAAGGAAGTGTTAATTATGTTGTTATAGCATCATAAAACACTAAATACCAGTTTAATCACTTAGGTTGAAAATATGATTAAATTGCTTTTTAAATCACATGCATGCATGCCTTCATATTTGGTGAGGTTGCAAACTCTGAAAATTGTTTTGTGCACTTAACTTACAATTCTGATTTTTTAAACTATGGAAAAATGATTTTTTTAACTATGTAAAAACAAATCAATAAGATTGTTAATCAAAATTCTTTTAAAATTGCTAAAATGATTTTTACTACAATACAATACAAGTTAACAGGATTATGTTGTTGTTGAAACCCAGACCGTCCGACCTACCATAACAGGATTATGTGAAATAACTGCTTATATATAATTACAAATATCATATGTAATAATACATTTTACCCAATTCTACAACTCTAATAAAATTTAACCTAAATTATTATTATATTTAATAGTATATATTATGTATTTTTTAAAACTCTTACGCCCCAAATTAAAAAAATCAATATTGTACATACCTGTGGCATAGTTCCATTAACTGTGACTCTTGAATGTGTTGGATAAATAGGTAGTGGGCAAGATACCTTAGGTTCACTGGGACGTTTTGATTTCTTTGATTTAAGGCTGTAATACCCTTTGTTTATGTTGGGTAGACTACCACGGTGAAATTCTATAAAACATGCATACAAAAATGAGTGTAAATAAGAACTAAATTATTTAGCATGATTTGAAGCACTAAATGCATTCTGAATTTAATTATTTAATTTTAAATTTCTTTGAATTATTATGAGCATGCAAATATCAATCTGTAACAACAATATATATCGGTTCTAACTTTTGAATGCATACTCTTATCGACATTAAACTTTGCAGATCAATTTAGTATAACAAAAGCTTACTTGGTAATGATTTTCAAGATGATTAGTTGAAAAACAAAATGTGTTTTTAATGATCTGAAAAGAGTTCATTTAATTTCCAGTAAAATTACCTATTTGAGCAATTATTAGGTTTAAATAAGTGTATGTCATTACATATGTCAAACCAATAAAATGTACATTTTCAACCCGACTTCTGTCAGTTTTATAAAAAATGGTTTAAGGTTTTTAGCAAAATATAAATATCAAATATTATCCTCAAATACCTTGTGATTAAAAAAAAACATATATGGTTTTTAAAATTGTAAAATTTTGATAATAATGTTAACCGTAAGATATCTAGAGGCTAGAAGAATTTGTTGGTTTTTTTTTCTTTTTTTGCAATTTTAGACCTCCACGGATCTAGGATTTTTTTTTTCTGCTTTCACAATGCAGATGATGAATATTGGAAAAGTTTTAAGAATTAAAAAAAATATATTAATATATCTTGTATATATGCTGATTATTCCAATTTATTTAGATTGGGAAGTTATCACAGTTTGACCTTTCTTTCAGTTCGATGAAAAACTTGTTCAACAACAATTTTTCAGAAATCTCATACGTTACATATAGAAAATAATTTAAACAAAAAATATCTGGAAACATGAAAAAAAAAATTCTATTTCTTTAAAATTTCAGACTTTTACAAATCTATAATATTTTTACAGCTTTCCATGTGCAGATGATGCAATGAATATCATAAAATTGTTACTAAATAAAAATATTTTTTTTTTATTATTGAACGATCTTCTGCTGTTAACCCAGATTTTTCAAAAGTACATTCCAATGAAATTGAAACTAATGAATTACGTTACAAAATTACAAAAGTAATTAGAGATGTACCAAAAGCACTTAGGATCCGATGCAGTTGCATTGTTATCAGAAAATGTTCAGGAAATGCTCAGTTTATGAAATGTAAGAAATATTTTATAAAAATATTCTTTCAATATTTTTTCAAATGAAAGCATGAGGTTCTAATCTCATTCTCTGAAAATCCTATTAAAGCAGCAATAAAATTAAACATTACAATGCTAGTAAAGATGCAAACTGGGGTTAACATATTTTGCACCTAACTATTCATAAAACTTTCAAGCACTTTCATGAAGAAATGCAAAAAGTAAAATTAAATCTACAATAATTACATTCATTTCTTTACACTGAATCAAGTACAGAGATTATCAACAAACCAAAATTTACCTTGGCTGCAATTCAATGCAGAGGAGGAGTTGAACATATTTTGCTTTTTCAAACCTTGCAAAGGAGCCATGGAGTAAATATTTGAATGATTCATCTTATAAGAGCAAGTATTCAGAGCTATTTGGAAATGAATCATTACAGAAAATATTATGATGGTTAAGCAAATTATATTTATATTTTCCAGAATGGATATATTTGATAAAATTATAAATAGTTTTCCTTGTATGCTAGGCTAATCAAAAACTCTGGAGTACAAAATTACACACATTTGCCAACCTCATAGTCAAAAACCCAGACCGTTCGACTCGTCCTCAGACATGAGCAACTGTTTGGACGGCCGGTACCTCATAGAGTGTAAAAGCTTGCAATTTGTGACAAAAAGCAGTAAAAAATAACACATAGAAACATTATTAGTTTTCTTTTAATTGAAAGTTCATAATTTAAATTTAATACCACAATAAATGTGTAAAATATGCAAAATTTTAAATTTATTTTTACTACTTTATTACTTGCTAATTGATTGAAAAGAGATATATTTGAAAAAACTTAATATAGATAAAAATTTACAATTTAAAAACCTGAAAATTTTTTAACTCATAAAAAGCCTTTAGGTTAACAATATTGTATATAAGAATGAAAAACAGAGAATATCTTAATAGTTAACTATTAAATTAAATGTAATAATTAACTTTTTATAATATTTAATTAATTATATGAAATATATTTTAATTAACCAAAATATAAATATAAAGTAGTTAAGTCTGTCTAAAGTACAATAATTAGAAAGTAGAAATGGATGGAAAAATATACTTGTAGACTTTTGGCAATGCACAAGGATATAAACTGTTGTATAATTGCATTAATTATAAGAAAAATAATTTATTGTAGTAATATATATTTTTCACCCCTATAAAAATAAGATATTTTCATTGCTCTAATAAGAACATAGCTATTTAATGTCTGAATAATATAAAAAACTTTTATCACAACCACCTATACAAATTTACTGATTTTAGCAATATTTTTTATTACCTTTAGCAATATTTTTTATCACCAATAGAGTTTTTTTGCAGAATTTTGATGATAACATGGACGAATGTGACAAAGAATGCAGAAAAACAAGATAAAATACAAGTTAAGCTGTACAATCAAAAAAGGATTCATAAATTCATCCATCATACAGAAAAATCTCAAAAATCAACATATATGTTTATAGTGCAAATATAAAAAGGGTTACGCAGCTATTGGAATAATTGTATGATAAATACATTAATTTGAAAATATTTCAATTACAAATATATGTAACAGCAATATTTCATCCTAAAAAAAGAAGCTACGTACCTTCAACAGACGCTGGTTTATTGAGAACAGTAGCCTGAGCAGGTGAAACAGGAGATAAGTCTCTACTGCTGCTTGGTGTCTTATTACCTAGAAATTAGAATTATACATACTGTTACAGATGTTTGAAATGTCCTTCACTGCATTAAGTTTATTCCAACTGTAAAGATATGTTTACAGGCAACCTTTATTAGTAATTGAGGGTCTGGGTTGCTTGACTTGGGGACAAATTTGGCAAAATATCACCAACTCGACAACTTGTTAAATTTTGCAATTTGGGTAAGAAGTTCCTGAGCTACATAGATTGAGATCTTTCCACAAAAGTATATAAATAATTAGGATTCACTTAGAAACAGTAGACAGGAACCAAATAAAAGACTTGTAAATATGTCAGTATTTTTAGAATATAATCTTTTGTTTTATGAATTATTTAAGCATTTAATTGCAGTCACACTGCATTTGATGGTTGTATTATGACTTTGCTAGATGGCTAGAGATATTAGTGGTGTATTGTTTATATTTTCATTTATGATTGCTTTGAATAACATGTAAGTTATACAGAAATTTGGACTCATTCTTATATTCTGAGAATCACCATAACAATACACATAAATGAAATAATACAATACATGCATTATGCACTGTGCTAATGAGTAAGTTGCAAAGGACAATAAATTTTATTTGTTAAATCACAGAACCTGTTAAATTGGGATAACTTTCTTTAAAATTAAATATTACAACTTTCAAAATAAATTAAAGATTATTTTCAAATTATAAGATGTTTTAAAATATAAATATACAGAAATGTCCTTAGTGCTTTTAGGCATGTGAACACATCAGAGGCATATAACATGTAACAGTACAATAAAGTAATACATACAGTCCAACTCACAATTTAAAATTTGAATAATATCAAATACCATGTGGTCACAAGTAAATTCAAAAATTGAGAAAAGACTAAAACACAGACTCTAAGAAATTAAAAGGCCAATCATATTCAACAGGGAAATTTATAGAGGAATAAATATCATTACGCAAGATATTAAGATTATCAAAGTTAAAAAGCAGGTTTAAATTGTAACAAGAAAGATCCATCATGCATAAAGCTTTGATTATGAAACACTTTCCAACTTCAATGCAATTTTATTTAAACATCTCTAAAATGCAATACATTCCTCGGTAATATTTTTAATATTATCACAATACTACATTCATTTATTATATTTGAAAACTTAAAACTTGATCGAAAAAAAATGAACTTTATTCAAATGATGGCATTGAAATATAAATTGCCTGGTTTAAGCATCTCTAATATGCGATACATTCCTCGATAATATTTTTTAAATTGTCATAATACTACAATAATTTATTATATTTTAAAACTTCATCAAAAACAAATGAAATTTATTCAAATGCCGTCATCGAAATATAACAAGCCAGGCTCTCTCAATAAAAGCAGCACTTCATTGATTAACATTTTTCCATTCATTTCATTCATCACAATACTATAATAATTTATTTTATTTAAAAACATCAGACCATGGAGATACAAGTAATTAAACTCTATGCTTAAAACTTCATCGAAAAAAAATCATCCTTCTCTCTGTAAAATCAATTGATATTTCATTCATATCAGCTATATTGCAGACTCCATGAGCTAAATAATTTTGCGTTAAAGAAATAGCAATTCTTGTACAACTCATTCAACATCTTTTGGTATTTACATTTTCCATAAGTGAAAAATAGGCTTCATTGTAGAAATAATCCAAGTTGGATGATCCTTTAAACTCAAATATATTGTAATTGCGTTATTTCAGTATGTAGATGCACAGAATTTAAGCAAAAATAAAGTGGTTTTAGAACAGATACAACACTAAATATGAATTAGAAAGAACTTTTATTTTGAAGAGGGTCAAGTGATTTTTTCATATAGTGGTCACGTGATCGCTTCATATGAAAGGTGTAATTATTATTTTAATTTTTATTTAAAAAACTACTGAATATATTTTATGGAATAATTTGAATATTTCCTAAAATTTTCGAAGTAATTTGTGAATTTTAAATCCGCTTAAAAAATGCTTGAAAAATTAGGTCCCATAGGGTTCAATGTATTTCATTTTTTCAACGTGGGTTCAATCCAAAACTAATTGGGTGATATTATTCATTTACATTCTCATAGGATCCACAGACCGTCTGAACAACATACTAAAATTTCATTTTGATAAAGTCATTTTTACGGCAGTTATCGTGTTAAACGACAAACAGCCAGACAGAATGAAAAAAGTCATAAACACTTTTCAACTTTGTTGTAAAGTGTTAAAAAAGGGCAAAATATTATTTTCCAGCTCTTGTAAAACAGATTTGGTTAAAATGTCAGAGAGCAAGCTGCCCCATAGGGGTCCCATTGGTTTTAAAAAGATATCGTCACAGAAACTAAAATAATTGAACTTCATAATGATGTTTGATGCAGAAATGATCATGTCAATGGATGCTTGAAGAATTCTTCTATAATGCATTTTTTTACTAATGATATCAATAGCAGTCTGGACAGGAGTATTATAGAAAAGGGAAACTAGATCAAAACTATGTAATGTACATATAGGGTCAAAATTAGAATTATAAAGATAAGTGATGGAAGTTTTGGAACTGAATGTTATTAATAATACTAGCTATTATGACAAGAAAATTTTAAATTGTTACTGGAAATCATTTTAATGCATAGTAATAATTCTAAAAATATTTTACTTTATGAATCTTTGTTCATTTATCTTTATCAGGATTTTATTTGCAATTTTGACATTGTGCAAAAACTTAGCCTAGCATTCTATCCTCGATTCTATAAAGGTAAAACCGTTATCTATTTACCTAAATCTTTAAATATTATTAAATATCTTAGCATGTTGGTCTATCTACATGGCCTTTTAATTTCTTATCTTTAAAACTTTATGGTTTTGTCTTTTGTCAATATTTTAATTTACTTGTGGCTGCATGTCATTTAATATTATGCAAATTTTAAATTGCAAGCTGGACTGTATTTATAACTTCATTGTACTGTTATGCGCTATATGCCTCTGATTAAGGACATTCATGCGTCTGAAAGTGCTATGTTGATTACTGCATATTTATATTTTAAAATGTCTTATAATTTGAAAATAAACATTAATTTATTTTGAAAGATGTAATATTTGATTTCTTTTTCAGACATGTTGCTATTTTAAGTATTTTATTTTATATTTTTAGTAGACACCTTCCACAGATTTCATTTAACTAATATGTAATATGTCAGATTATCTACTGCTTGTATTCATGTATGCATATAAACTAAACAACTAATTAAAGGATTTAAAAGTATATTTACCTGTCCGACTTAAAAATTTGTACATACTTAGCTTCAGACCTAAAATAAATAAAATCATTTTATGTAACTTTTAAAAAAATATAATGAATCAAAAGTTAATGCTAATTTCAAATCAAATATAAATAATGCAGTTAATTGATTATGTAAAAGATATAATTATGTTTCCTTTAATATTCAAATATATTTATGCTCAAAATTTTTAAAAAACCCATTTGAAACATATAGTTAATTTATATATAGTTATTATGCATCTATGAATATTTTTTAAATTATTCATAAAAGAAAAAGCAGCCCTTTTGCCAGTGTTTATTTCTCATATATATTTTATGAAAGTTGAACAAATAAGCACACATAGGGGGAAAAATCCTATGTTTGCTTTCTTCAAGGAAGTATTAACAAGTTATAGTATCAAAATTACTGTCCGAGGATTTAAAAGTTTAAATCATTAAATATATAAAATAAAATTTGGGAAAATGAAATAAATTAGATTTCAAAATTATCATCTACTTGTTTAAATAAATTGGCAATTGATATGTTATTATCCTTTAACTTTACTACTTATTAAGTCCATGACAAGAAAATTTTAATATCACTGAAGAATTAAATTTGCAGATTAAAAAAAATAAAATTTTCACACTTTCAATTTCATTTTATCATTAATTTTCTTTTTCCTTCTCAGCTGATATTGATGACAAGCTCCACATCATTATTTAGCATCTTAGAATGCAAACTTTGTAATCTGATGTTGGTTCAGTGGACATAAACTTTTATTGTTGAACATTGAAGAGCCAGTTTCATAGATTCAAATATTTATTCCCCTAATAGTGCACATAAATTATCTACATTATTTACATGGTTCCTTTTCTTGTCAAATACACAACCTTCATAACCAAGAGAAAAGCACTATCTTGTTTTTAGACCTCTTGCTTCCATCTCTAAATAATTCAACCCCAATGAAAAGCTCACACACATTCAACTCTTTGAACCCCAACCCCACATAGGGAGAAGATATTGGCTTGCTTGACTTTCACAATTGGGTGTAGAAGGCAAGTAAACATGACAAACCTCATAAATATTTTTTTTTAAAAATGACCCTTCACGTTTTCAATTTTATAATTTACAAACTCCTAATTAGTACGACTACTACTAAATTGAGTGAGAAACCTTAAAAAGTAAGAAAAAAGTTTAAGCCTTTGATAACATCTATATAAAGAAGAAAAGTATGTATGTATGTATGTATGTATGATCCAATATCACGGGAGAACGGCTGAACCGAATTTGATGAAATTTGGTGGGTAGTCTTGAAATAGTCCCATTTAAAATTTAGTCCATGTTTTGAGTTTCTAACACCAGGGGTTGTCACAATATTAACGAAAAACGAAACTTTTGTTTGTCTCATCATCACGGGAGAACAGCTGCACTGAATTTAATGAAATTTTGTGAGTAGCTTTGAAATAGCCCCCCATAAATTTAGTCCAAGTTTAGAGTTTCTAAAACCAAGGGTTGTCGAGATATTAATGGAAAATGAAACTTTTTCCTAGGAGTTCTACTCTCTAACTCCATGATTCCCAACAAAAAAGGTTAGAAATAGTTGGTTTAAAATGTCAAAGTCAATTAAATTTATGAGTTTTGTGGGAGTTTATTGAACGTATTAGTCACTTTTGAAAATCGCAGGTTTGAAATATGAATTTAAATGGAAACTCTATCACCATGGTTTAATTTTCACAGGCTTACTTAACAAATTTTATTAATTTGAATCTATATATATAAAGAAGAAAAGTATGTATGTATGTATGATCCAACATCACGGGAGAAAGGCTTGCGACAGCAAAGACATCTGATCAAAGATGCTTGGAACCTGTACCCGAATTATAAGAACGAAGGAGAAGCTAGCTTTTGCTCAGTGATTATAATGTCGGTTTACGAAGCAAAGGGTCCCTGGTTCGGGGCCCGGCGACTCCCAATCGCTACAGTAGTTACCCTGGACATAGAAGCACGAAAAAACCTTCCTCTCCAACGATTTCACCTCTCAAAATGAGATGGCAGCACCACATGGAGTCAGAGGCCTTGCTACTACCTTTCTGGTTGACCACGACAGACGTCATGCCTGAGGAAACACGCCTCCTGGCCTTCAGCCCCTCAAGTGCATTTCGGGGGGACACACGGGGTTTTTCTCAGCGGCCCCCCTCCTCGCTGAAATTAGACTGGGGCCTTCATCAGGTGAGGGAGTGTGCGGCAGCAAAGACATTTGATCAAAGATGCTTGGAACCTGTACCCGAATTATAAGAACGGAGAAGCTAGCTTTTGCTCAGTGATTATAATGTCGGTCTATGAAGCAAAGGGTCCCTGGTTCAGGGCCCGGCGACTTTCAATCACCACAGGCTGAACCGAAAGAGTTTTGTATCATAAATCCTGAGTAAAGCCGGGTAATCACTGCTAGTACTATATATAACTCAATAGGATTTAAGTCTTATGATTACAATAGCCATAGAACTTATATTTTCTTTTAAACTTAAAGTTCTAATTAATTAGTTTCCCTATATATATATATAAAATGGAACATTGGATGGGGAATTTGGATGAGGAACATTAGATAGAATATTATGATGGGTTAAAAGTTTGAAGTGAAAGTTTTCAATGGATTTACTCATTTTGAGCACAACCTAAACTTGAACAATGTTAAAGCAATGTTTATGAATATCTGCATGGGTGTAGGTCTCATGATCAAATAGGACCTTTTGAATAAAATTTGGTACGATTATCACAATCTATGAACACTGAAACCATATTAATAATAAACTTTAACATTTGGATTGGAAGCCTTTCAGATTTTTGAATGATTTTTTGAATAAATCATAACAGCATTGAGGCCAATAATCATGCTAATAAAACAATCATTTTATATATAATTTATCATTAGAAAATGAATAACAATCATTTTAGAAAGCTAATATGAACCCTTCTAGCGATATCAGTCTTTCAAATAAATTTATCAGAAAAGTAACATAAAAATCAAGAAATATTAAGTACATTGTTAATTAAGGTGACATTTCATATGCAATATTAAGCAACAAGAGTATTAATATCATTTTTGTGGGTTTAGTGCATTCCATTCACCAGACACTTTTTCTAATAGTTTAGTGTTTTAAAAATCATTATATCACAAATTTCACATGATATTCATTTCAAATGAGAGTAAACCATCAGTTTTACATGATTTTATTTTTGTTTTGAAAGATTTACCATGGCTTCATGCAACCACAACATTGTATGATGCTGCATTTTAAAAACTAATTGGTCATATCTATAACATTAACAAACATGATTTCAGGTTTAAAGAAATCAATTAAATCTTGCAGATAGAACACTATTTTTAAAATTTGATCTAATATTTTTGCTAGCACTAAAACAGATTTTCAGTTACGAAATGTTCAAGTACATGTTAACATTCAATTAACTCTACAAATTTTTTAAAATATAACTTCATATAGGAAGAACTTTCTATACACCACTTTCTTATAAAAGAAAACATTGCAGGCTGAAACTTTTGCATATTTCTATATAATGCACTGTCATTTATAACTTTACATATGGATATGGATAGTATATTCCTTAGAAGTGACTAAAAAATGCAAAATTGAATATAAATATATGACCCTTTTTAAAAATTTTATTCATGCCATTTAAAAAACAAAACAAAATGGTTTGAGTAAGGAAAAAATTTGACTAAATAACATTAAAACTACAAGGATTTATAACTATGAAATGATAACAGAAAGAATACATTGTTTAACACACTTTCTTCTTGAAGTCTGGCAATTTTTTGCACATCAACAACATCAACCACTTCACTACTTTTCCACTTCTGATCTTCATGCTTAAATTCCTTATCTTCATCACTCGACCTCAAATCAGCTTTTTCTACTTTTGATGTGCAAGCATTTTCTGACACAGGGACACCACTGGCATTATTGTCTATAAAAGAGATGAAATATTTAATTTTTGACATAAACAAAGCAAAACATTTCTGGTCAGATATATAGTATAGATATTGTAGCTGATGTTTCCAGTTGAAGACAGAGTTGCCAGATTGAGCAACATTCCACTAATTGGGCTACTTTTGAATCCTTATCATGGCTTTTTACAAAATAAGATAACAAAAAAACTAATTCAAATTAAAAAATAATAATAATGCCGAGGTGTACCTTTCCAGGTTCTGCAGTACATGTATGCAGAATTTTGTGGCTGTGCGAAGTTCAAATTTTCCACTACAGACTGCACACACAAAGATATCTTCCTTTATTATGATGAAGACAACTTGTAAAGAAGACGACATATAAAAGTATTTACAAGGACTATTTTTGATGTATGTCTGGAAAGGCTTATACACTTCTAGTGGGGGCAGAAACTTGCAATTTGATATATGGATGGCTCGTGTAATGTAACTAGATAGAAAATTCTAAAAATCCGAAATAGAATCCATGATAGTTGGATTGGGAGGCAATTTTATTCTCCATATCTGGTTTATATTATATTAAATCTCACTGTTGCATCGTATATAACCATTGTTGTACAAAAGTTAAAATAAAGTTCAAAATTCAGCCTTGTTATCCTACTATTATCTTTACTTATTTTACTTTAATCTTTTCCCGTAAAATTTGCTTTGCATTAGCCTAATCAAAAGTATGGAAAAAAAGCAAAACATCTTCTATAACCTCTCTTGGAATAAAAATACAAAATACAAATATAAGTAGAAAGAGATATGGCAAAATTATGAATGGTGCGCTCCCCCATCTGCCCAATAAATAGCAAGTTTATTTTTTTTTTACAAAAATTTTACTCAATTATTCTTTGTTTGGTGTCAATTTAGGCTAAAATGTTCTGAAAATTTAAACTCTTTAAGAGTTTTTGCTTTAAAACAAATATTTACAAATATAATTATTCAAATTGGGATTTCCTGATATTACCCATTTGTAAAAACACTATTTTCACCAAGTGTTTATGTTGAATCAGCAGTCAAGTCGAAACAGAGTGGGGATGAGTATTGGCAATTATGATGGCTGCTGTGATTTCATTTTGTATTTTTGGTAACAATTGGATTTAGGAGGTCAAGCCAATATATTTTTTTTTACCTCAATAGAAAACTTATTTCCCAGCTATTATTTTTACTTTCTCATACAAAGAATATAGTATGGAGAAAGTACTGTTTAAATGAAAATTTTCAATTTCGAGATTTTGACGCCAATATATATTTTAAATTTAAGACTTTCTGAACACATTTCTTGACTTCTATTTAACATGATGTCCATCTGTCTATGGCCTATTTAACAGGATGTCCATCTGTCTGTGACCTATCTGGTGTACACGATAGCTGCTACGAATATTAATGAATTTTCACGAAACTTTATATTCGGCTTTGCTAATGAAAAATCTAGAATTAGATAGGATTTTTTGAAATTCGAACGAAAATTTCAAAATTATATATTTTTTTAACACAACAGCATAGGACAAAATCTGACATAATCATGAATAAATAGCGTTATTTATGGCCTAATGACTAATAGTTTCAATCATTGTAGTGAAAAATAGCCATAATGAAATTTTTGTTTTCTTGACATCATTAGTCTCCTTGGAAGGAGGCTAATGACTTCCCTCCCCCTCTTGATATACTAGTAAGAGTGTGATCCCTGGATAGCTCAAGTGATCGAGAGTTGACTGACAAAGTAGCAAGATTTTAACTAGGTGATTTGTAGTTCACATCCATGCCAGAACAGTGGTTTTTCTTTTTTCTAATTTTCTTAAATACCAATTCTTAAGCATATAATAACTGATTTTTGATATAGTATAGCATATTCTTTGGTCTGCTACACTATATGTAGTTAATTGCATAAATTACAACTTTTTAATAGGATTGGATTGGAGAAGCAGGCTCATGACTAGCACTGTCAACCTACGCAGTAAACGTATGCAACGTGGACCCCTAGAGAGTTAATGCATCTCTATTACCCCTATTTTACAGATTATTGACCTTTATTCATAAACTATTAATAGGGTCTTGGGCCTTAGCCTCCCAGACTCATGTGCAAAGTATGCATACCTGTTGACTGCCCTGTTCACGATGGTTTTGTTCTTAGCTTATTCATCAAATATAGTTTATTCAATAGTTTATTCATCAAATTTATAAATCAACCCTCCCCAGTCTTCCCTACTCCATTTTTTATCCATGGACTGACTGAGTGCCCTGTAAATTTATTATTTTTCCATTACATGTGATCCATTTTTGCCTATTTCTTAGCCTTTAGGACTATTGTGTATCATTTTGGCTTGGTTTCATCTTGTTGGGATATTTTTGCTGAGTTTTGGGACACTTCAATCATATTTATTGGTTCGAGATTTTGGATTGGCTGGGCTGTTTTTCATTTTACTTTCTGATTGCTCTCTCAATCAGACTCTGAATCCCCAACTTGGGTATATGTGCTCATTTCATCTTTTTGACTTCAGGTTTGTTGGTCTGTCTATCACTGAAGAAGAGGATCCAATATATTTTCAAAACAGCCATATGCTGCATTGTTTATTAATTTGTGCTTAATTACATTGTCTAATTTTTTTTATTTTTTTTGTACAAAGTGTTGAACTTATTAAAACACAAAACTGGTTCATGGATGCTAGGCCTTGCTCTGGAAGTCTGACTCTAAACTTGCCCTCTAAAAGTAGGTTTTATTATTATGGTCTTTTAGATAATAAAAATATTAAAAACTGGGAGAAGTAATTTAATAAGCTCCATGTAGTTGTTGCTACATATCTCAAATCAAATGGAAAATTCAGTGATGGCTCTATTCCGATGAAGCCAAAATGGTTCTGCGTGAATAAGACTTAGTGAAATAAAACTCTAAAGTTCCAATTATAATCTAGTAGGGATTTTAAAGGGCTACAAATTACTTGATTACTATTTATAGCTAGTCAAAATATCAAAATTAGAATCGCCTTTTCAAAATAGTTCAAAATATTGAAATTTTAACCACTATATTTCAAAAACTAGGAACCTGATCCAAAATTTAATTAAATATCCTTGTATGGACTTCAAAAGGCTACAAATTATTCACCTACTGTTCATTGATAGCACTTTTAGTTTTTGAGGTATAAGTATTAGTAATTTTAAATACAGAACTTCAACTTGATAAGAGGATTGCTCATAAGCTACAAGAGTTTTATAATAAGAAATTATTGATCTAGAAACTGGATTTCAAGCTGAATATTTTTGTTGCTTAGTGCTTATATCTATCTTTTATAATTTGGAAAATATTTCGATCAAATGTAAGCAAAGTAAAAACTTACACAGAAAGAATTTTTTTTTTTTTATATTTTGTGAAA
Source organism: Amaurobius ferox (assembly GCA_951213105.1). Classification (NCBI taxonomy): domain Eukaryota; kingdom Metazoa; phylum Arthropoda; class Arachnida; order Araneae; family Amaurobiidae; genus Amaurobius; species Amaurobius ferox. The sequence continues at coordinate 54,761,292 of OX578136.1, read as the reverse complement.
AAATAGTTCAAAATATTAAATATTGGAATTACTTTTATAAATTCTCAAATAATACTATAAATAGTAATAAATAATTTACATTTTTTTCTATTAGTTTTGGGAATACAAGTGTCCAAAGTATTTATATATTTCATAATGCTCTGATTTCAGCTGGATGCCCTGACCATAGGCGTTAATTAGGTCAAAAATTATTTTAAACTATGTATATATTCTTATAAATTAAGTATAATTGCATTCTCATTCTTGTAAAAAAACAACTTCAAGCACTTTTCCAGGACTTTCAAGTTCCATGCAATATTTCTAAGGACTTGAACCAATTTTTTATAAAATTATATTGCCTTTTCTTGGAGAATAAATCATGGTATACTGATGTTATTGATTATTTTGCAAAATTAATAAACTATAGCAAAATTTAACTATATCAATTATATATATCAATTACATATATATCAAAATCTGCCCAAAGTAAACTTAATGTGTATGTGTGAAACAGCTAGATCATATTTAACTTTAGTTATTTTCAATGAATTACTGAGAAGTGTAATCTGCTGACAGTATACAAATATGCTAATTTTTGTGTATGAAATTATGAAATACTTTTGTTCCATAAGTGGGTATCAAATCAACAATCTAAAATCAAAATCTTTAAACCAAATAAACACTAAATGCACAATTTTGATAAAAACCAAAATTTTACTTAAAACATATATTATTATTATATCATTAGAAATAGATTTAACTTCAATATAATATTTTACATTTTTTAAATAAAAATTTACCACAGATTTCATTACAGGATGTTTTAGAACCTTCAGTCTTCTTTTCCTCCACTTTTTTATCTAAGTTATTAAATAAAAATTGTTAATATAAACTGCACAAATATTTTTTATAATATACAGACAACCACTAACTACAATATAACATGGGATAGTGATGTTGAAATATATATGCATTTTAGACTTGTAAAATAAATTATAGAAAATATATTTTACCATATGATAAACTTGCAACTTTAAGATTCTTCTTAGCTCTAGTCTCCTCAACACTAGAATCTGAAATACAAATAAAATTAAATTTAAAAGAAATTCACAGCTAACACAAACTTTGTAATATTGATGTAAAAGAACATGTTTTGAACAAATTCTCGAGAGAGAATTACAAAATTCTTTAGTACTTATATATTAATAAAGCACAAGATTTTGCACATAATCAATAATGAACTAATTCACAACATAAGATGCAGTGCAAATAGAGATAAATTAGTAGATGGACGTTTCAGAAATCCATGGAAGTTATTGCATCGGAGAAGGAAATCCAAATTATTTCCGAAACATACACCTACTCATTTACTTTTATTTGCACTGCCTTTTACAGTGTGAACCAGTTTATTACTTATGCATTAGGCCCAGACATACTATGATTGATACCAAAATGGATGCACTTCAATTCTGTTTCACAGTACTTTAGTTTAATATGTAATTACATAACATGTGATACAGACAAATTGAGAGTTACCTTACACCTTTCTGGTAGGTCGGACGGTCTGGGTCTCAACAACAACAACAACAGACAAATTGAGAAATGGTTCTACTAACTGCTTATATACATAGTAGCATTAAAGTTTTCGTTGACAGTTACTAGCCAGTAGATGCAGAAGTTTTAGTAGCTAGTACATTTATAAACACAATTTTATCTGTCACTTTTTGCACCAATACATGTAAAATTATAAATAATATAATAAAATGTAAAGTATAAATAACAGGGTATTGAAAAGAATTTTGACAATTGTAATTTAAAAATGAAAAGTATTTTCCATATCAATATCATGCAAAACCAGCTTGATAGGAATTTTAATGTTTAATAATATGTAATTAGGATTGCAAATATACAAAACCAATTAACAAAATACCAAGTACAAAAAAAAAATTGTCATACCTCATAAACTCATGTTTGTAAAAATCACAACACCATGAAAGAATCACGCGATTGAGTTGAAATTTAAAGCAAATGCAAATTATGATATGCTATGCAAATGATTAGAATTTCAGAGTCACCGTGCAAGTGTGGGCTTAGCAGCGCCCTCTGAACTGTTGTTTTAACCGTATAAATAGAGAGCTATAGCGGGACGTTGAAAGAAGTTTATGATTGTCTGCCCGTGGTAAATGTTTCATGAGAAATCACTATGCCTTTAAGATGACAGAGTGTGCCATATGAGCAAGTTACGGAGTTTGAACAAGGGCGAATGATCAGCCTTCATGAAGGGGTTTTTTCTTATCGTGCAATAGCAGCTTATGTAGTGTGCAATGCTATGACAATGATGTGAGTGTGGAAGCAGTGAACTGATGGGAACCAGATGAGTTGCAAATCCAGCAGTGGATGCCAAAATGTTATGTTAGGGTGGAATGATAGACACCTAATTCACATGGCAGTGATGGACTGTACAGTTTCATTTCAACAGTTCACAGAATGTTGGAACACTGCTACATTGTCTGATTCAACAATTCGTCAGTGTTTGCTGCTTTGTGGACTGCATACAAGAATTCCTTTGTACAGGATTCCCCTGATGCAAAAAAAAAGATGCCTGCAGCTACAATGGGCTGGCTCATCACCATAGACACTGAAGTGCTGATTGGCAACAAGTCGTCTTTTTCAATGAATCCCGCTTTTCCAATTTCGCCTGTCAGGGTCTCGCTCGTCCTGTAGCTAATACGGCTGAACTTTTGGCTCACATAGAAGCAATCTGGAATGCTCTTCCTCGGGTACAAATGAAAAATCTGTTTAATTCAATGCCAATTACAAAATTACAATGTTGTAGAGCATTACAAAATTAGTACAAAGCATTGTTGTCCCTTTGCAAAAAATGGAAAGGTACCCTAAATACCAGTATATACACTGAATCAATATGAATCTATATGCTTTCATTGATTAAATACATATCAATTTATTTTAACTCAAGCCCCCACCCCCTCTCCCAAAATAATAATAATAATAATAAAATAAAACATCCAACTTTTAGACAATGCAGCAGAATAAAATTGACTAAAATACACAATACAATTAAAATATAAAATACACAATACAATTAAAATATAAAATACACAATACAATTAAAATATAAAATACACAATACAATTTCATTCATAAACTTTTTTCCATCCCTTTCATTCATCATAATACTATAATAATTTATTTTATTTAAAAACTTAAAACCATGGAGGTACAAGTAATTTAACTCTACGCTTAAAACTTCATCGAAAAAATCGTCTGCTTCTCTATGTAAAATCAATGAATGTTTCATTCATATCAGCTATATTGCAGACTCTATGAGCTAAATGATTTTGCGTTAAAGAAATGCAGCAATCCTTATACAACTCATTTTACATCTTTTGGTGTTTACATTCACTATAAGTGAAAATTAGGCTTCGTTGTAGAAATAATCAAAGTTTGCTGATCATTTAACCTCAAATATATTGTAATTGCGTTGTTTCAGAATGTAGATGCATAGAATTTAAGCAAAAATAAAGCGGTTTTAGGATGGATATAATACTAAATATAAATTAAAAAGAACTTTAAAAATTACAATTTTGACACAAGATATGGATGCCATATTTTATTTTGAAGTAGGTCACGTGATCTCTTCATATAAAGGGTGTAAGTATTATTTTAATTTTTATTTAAAAAGTTACTGAATATATTTTGCTGAAATTTTTTTTATATATTTTATGGGATAATTTAATTATTTCCTAAAACTTTCAAAGCAATTTGTGAATTTTAAATTTGCTTAAAAAATATTTGAAAAATTAAGTCCCATAAGGTTCAATGCATTTCATTTTTTGAACACGGGTTCAATCCAAAACTAATTGAGTGATATTATTCATTTATATTCCCATAGGTTCCACAGACCATCTGAATAACATACTAAAATTTCATTTTGATTAAGTCATTTTTATGGCAGTTATCGTGCTAACGACAAACAGACAGACAGAATGAACAAAGTCATAAACACTTTTTAACTATGTTGTAAAGTTCGAATGTTGTAAAGTAATTCGAATTTTAACAGAATAATGCTGAGATGCACTTTCCTGGGTCCTGAAGTATCTGTGTATCAAATTTCATGGCTGTACAATGCTTAAATTTTCTACTACAGTTCACACACAAACATCTTTGTTTATTATGTACCAGAAAATGTACTAGGTATTGTTTGGGATTTAAAATGAGAGGCTGCGGCATAGCCAGCCATGTGTGCACCCATGTAACAGTTTATTTTATTTGTTATAAGCAACTGTATTGTTAAAATGTTATTTGATTTTCAGGAATTCACTGAGAGTTCCAGTGTAGTATTTATCAGAGGTTTGTCTATTAAATCCTGGGCAATGCCAGGTACATTTTTTAAATATTTGCCATGAATATATTATAGAACATACGTCTTTAACACACAAAAAGTATATATATTTTTAAAATATTAATGAAAATTTGTCTATTAATCATATAGATTCTGTAATTCAAATTGAAAAAAAAAAATAACACCAAGGTGCACCTGTGTAAGCCGAAAAGTACCTGTGTATGAAATTTCATGGCCGTACAGTGCTTAGATTTACTACTACAGTAATAGACCACACACATATTCTTTAATTATATATTTAAATCTTAATTTCAACAATCTCAGCACAATTAGATCAATTTATATACTGACTATATTTTCCACAAGCAACATAATTTTTTATATTCCCATTACTATATTTAATTTCCATTTTGTGAAATGCAAGAAGAATAAAATGGCTCCAACTCACCCATTTACCTCTCCACTGTGATCATATATTAGGATGTTTCAGGCCGAATTCCAAGAACAAATCTAATCACAACCTACCGGTGTTTGTGCGCATGCACAAAGGTTCATAAATAATAAAAATTACAATTTATGAATGGATGGTTTCAAGATTTTGTTTTGCTTTGGAGTAGTGTGTAATATTGAAAGGAGCTGTTATTAATTTATAAAAGTTGGGTGGGCAGTCAGTTTCTTATATTGCAATTTAAAAATTATGTTTCAACACGTATGGAAAAGTATATATATATTTTTTAATTTAGGAAAATTCAACTCTTAATCAAGTGAATTCTATTCAAAGTTTGTTTGAAAGATAAATTTTCTATATGTCCGATAGTGTTAAGATGAAAATCCTATAATAATATTTTCAGTCACTAAGGAACCAATTTGTGTGAAAATTGCTCAATGTGCTGAAACATAAAATAACTAAAAAATTAATTCAAATTAAAACAAGAAAGATCAATCATGCTTAAAGCATTGATTATGAAACACTTTCCAACTTCAATGCAATTTTATTTAAACAAGTCTAAAATGCAATACATTCCTCGGTAATATTTTGAAACTTATCACAATACTGCATTAATTTATTATATTTGAAAACTTAAACCTTCATTAAAAAAAATGAACTTCATTCAAATGACGGCATTGAAATATAAATTGCCTGGTTTAAACATCTCTAAAATGTTATACATTCCTCGGTAATAGTTTTAGAATTATCATAATACTACGATAATTTATTATATTTGAAAACTTCATCGAAAACAACTGAAATTAATTCAAATGACGTCATAGAAAAAATAACACGCCTGGATCTCTCTATAAAAACATGATTTCATTCATAACTTTCTCGCATTCATTTCATTCATCACAATACTATAATAATTTATTTTATTTAAACATTTTGTTTAAGACCATGGAGCTACAAAAAATTAAACTCTATGCTTGAAACTTCATCGAAAAAAATCGTCCTTCTCTTTATGAAATCAATTAATATTTCATTCATATCAGCCATGCAGACTCCATGGACTAAATTATTTTGTGTTAAAAAAATACAGGAATTCTAATACAACTCATTCTATATATTTTGCTGTTTACATTTTACATAGGTGAAAAATAGGCTTAGTTGTAGAAATAATCAAATTTAGATGAGCATTTAAACTCAAATATATTGTCATTGCGTTGTTTCAGTATGTAGATGCACAGAATTTAAGCAAAAATAAAGTAGTTTTAGGACGGATACAACACTCAATATGAATTAAAAAGAACTTTAAAAAAATCACGATTTTGAAACAAGATGGATGCCATATATCATTTTGAAGTGGGTCATGTGATCGTTTCATATCATGGTCACGTGATCGTTTCATATAAGGTGTAATTATTATTTTAATTTTTATTTAAAAGACTACTGAATATATTTCGCTGAATTTTTTTTTTATATATTTTATGGAACAATTTGAATATTACCTAAAATTTTCGAAGCAATTTGTGAATTTTAAATCCGCTTAAAAAATGTTTGAAAAATTAGGTCCCATAGGGCTCAATGTATTTCATTTTTTCGACCCGGGTTCAATCCAAAACTAATTGGGTAATATTATTCATTTATATTCCCATAGGTTCTACAGACCGTCTGAACAACATACTAAAATTTCATTTTGATTAAGTCATTTTTACGGCAGTTATCGTGCTAACAGACAGACAGACAGACAGACAGACAGAATGAACAAAGTCATAAACACTTTTCAACTTTGTTGTAAAGTGTTAAAAAAAAAGAAATCTTGCCAAGGCAGATCTGTCTTGTGTTTTGAAGTACTTATGTACTAAATTTCATGGCCATAAGAGTTTAGATTTTTCATTACAGATGACACAGACAAACATATTACTTTATTATTATAGATAGAAGTTATAATTAATGCACCAATGGCTTTAGGGAAAAAACTGTTTTGGATCTGTGTGTAATATTTAAGGGAGCTGCTGTTAAATTCTAAACATCAGATTATCAATCAATTTTTTAAAAATCGGGGACGTCTTCAAAAGAAGTAAAACATATATTTTATCAAAATTCATAAAAATTTGTCTATTGATAGTACGGATTCAATTAAAAGTTTGTTTGAAAGAGAATTCTTCGGCCTTTCCAATGGTGTTAAGATAGAAACTTTGTGATAATAGTTTCTATCGCTAAGAAACAGATTTGTGCAAAAATTGCTCAAAATAGAACTTCAGCATTTAATAATTATAAAACTAATTTGAATTTATAAAAAAAATCTTAATGTGCTGTTTCCGCTCAGAAGCCAAAGTTCTTGCACCAAATTTCATAACCTTAGAATACTTAGATTTTTATTTACAGACAACATAAACAGTTTCCTTTATTATTATAGATATTAGCTTTTAAGCATAAGAGTAAAATCTACAAAAACATACTTAGTAATTTTAATTGATTTAATTTGCTCAAAAGAGCACTTCTTGTTGCTTTAAGCTCCATATCATCCATATCGTCAATATTCTTGTCAAGCCATTTCTGAGTATTATCTGACCTTTCATCACATATTTTCTTAGGAGACTTATACAGCCTAAGTAGAAAGAAGGAGAAAAAAATAAGACAATTCAATCATTAAATGAAATGTGAATATAGCACTCTGCAAAGTTATAGAATATAGATATTAGAGTGGAACTTATTTTTAATGCAAACTTTGATAATAGAGGGCAAAAGTTACTTTTTGGTACGAGATGTCTTCATGAAAAATTTGAATAATTTTGATTAATATCTTTAGATGCCACAAACATGTTGAAAATTAAAAAAATTTGAAAAAATATATTACCATTTTCCAGAAATTTTCTGGATTCATTAATTTTTAGTCGACCTAATGTGATAGAGATGAAAAGTTGCTTTTAGATATAAGATGCCTTCTTACAGAATTTAAGTAATTTTAATTGATGAATTTTCCCGTGATAAAAGAATTGAGATTGGCAAAAAATTATGAAAAACAACATATTGCAGATTTTTTCTATAATAACATATTTAATTCTATGTAACTTCATAGGGCAGAAAGATATTGGTAAACAAGAGAGATGATATAGACTCTACAATCTGATTGAATTTTTAGATCTACAGTTTACTTTTAATTTTTTCTTCATTCTTACATGTTATGTTCTTAGTTTGTGTATTTCTTTCTTTTGTTGTCTCTACTGTGGTGTTGTGCTGTGTGTTCTTACACACTAGCAAATGATACCGGCCACCCAATCTGTTACTCTAAGTCTTCGGACGAGTCGGTTGGTCTGGGCTTTCGACACTAGCAAATGATTACTGTATTAAGTGCTACTGCTAGAAAAAAAAAATTCTTAGGGCACTAAAGATGCATTATGTTCATTAATTAATCATACATAATTAATGGTAAAAAATAAATTATTTGGTAATAATTTTTTACATGATGCCTTGTTACATAAATTAGAAGTGTTAACTTTCATATCACAAGTACCACGCAATTTTTACTAAAATCAATATTTTCACAGAAGATCTGCAATGACGATGAAGGTATCATTCACGTCTAGGAGAAGTAGGGGCTGGGGATGCTGTACATATTTTCAAATCTGCGTTTAGTGAGATACTATAAGTGAAGTACAGCTGATTATACTGGTTTATTATGTTAGCTGTAATGCAATTTGTTCACACTTGTTCATGTGTGTTTTCAGTTTTAGTTATTTTTATTCGTATGCTATCATATCTTTACTATTTAACAGACTGACAAACGGAGAGTTTCTTTGATCTAAATTGACATGTAAATGAAGTGTGTGAACTGAGCAAAAGTTTGAATGCCCTATATTAGGGCATTCAAACAAATTTTATGGAAAACTTCTAAGTTTTCCATAAAAGTCTTCTTAACATAGTCTCCATAAGTCTTCGTAAGTGTTTAGTGTTAGTTATTTTTATTCGTATGCTATCATATCTTTATTATTTAACTGACTGACAAGAGCTAAAAGTTCCTATGATCTAAAATGACATGTAAATGATATGTGTGAACTGGGCAAAATTTTGAATGTCCTATATTAGGGCATTCGAAGAACTTTTATGGAAAACTTCTACATATGAAGTTTCTATGAAAAGTTATCTTCAAATAAAGCATTACTTAAAATCAAATAGCCCAACAAAAGACCCAGTAGCAAGCAGTGTTGGCATGATTTAAATCAATTGATTTAAATCATGATTTAAATCTAGATTTAAATCAACTGATTTTTTTAAAAAAATCATTGATTTAAATCAAATTTTTTGATTATGCTTTTTTCTTTTCTACTTTTATAAAATCAATTATTTGAAGGTAAAATTGTAAGGAATTTAATAGAGGTCAACATCAGGGTTGGCATAATGCGAAATGAGTTAGAAGGAAAAGATTTAAATGTAATTACATATGGGTGTTCTGCCCATGTGTTAAATTTATTGGCAAAAGATTTACTAAATAAAACTATCAGTGATCACATTATACAAATAGCGAAATATTTCTGAAATACTCATCTCCCTAAGGCTTGGTACAATAGTGAAAGTGGCAGTGCATTAGTTCTCCCAGTAGATGTAAGGTGGAATTCCTATGCTGACTGTTTTCAATCATACGTAAAATATTGGTCGAAAATAGTAAAAGTATGTGAAGATGAAGAGCACCGAGAAGACATAAGTTCTGATATCAAAAGAAAAGTAATGGACTTAAATATTAAAAGAAATGCAGAGCAAATGATTGAAGTTTTGAAACTCATTGCTTGTGCACTGGATACAATCCAAAAAGAGGACTGTTCCCTTGCCGAATGCATCCGTCAATGGAAAATTTGGGGTAAAAAGTTAGAAAGAGTGTTAGATAAAGATGGAATTAAGAAATATAAAGCAAGATACCAACAAGCAATTAATTCAGCGCCATTTTGCAAGGGTTTTATTAAGTCCCTCTGTATTAAATTAAGATGAAATTTCAGTTAGTGTGGATGAAAAGAATCAAGGTTTAGAATTCATTATGGAAAAGTGTCCAAAAATCTTGTCAGCATTGTAGCCAAATTCCAAGCAAAATTTGACCCATTTCAAAAATCACCATCACTTGATCAAAAAGTTACTGCTACAATGACTGATTATGATTGGTGGAATTCATTTTATGTAATGGGAGGTAAAGAGAGTATCACAGAACTTGAAATCCAGTTTATCTACCAACTAACCACAGCTGTGGCTTTATCTTCTGGAATAGAAAGACAGTTTTCTTAGTTGGTTTAGTTCATTCTAGCCTTCGGAACAAATTAGGAGTGGATAAAGCATCGAAACTTGTGTTTTTAATGAAACAATTAAATCCTTAATTAATTTGTTTAAAAAATATTGAAGAAATTCTGATTTTTTTTGTTTTTTAAATTAATATAATATTTCATTATATGAATATTTAATTTGTTCTTTAAATTTTACCATTTACTAATTAATTCATTACAAAATGTTTAAATTTATCTCTTATTTAGTTTGCACTTTCCAATTACAAAATAATAGATTGTCTTTAGATTAAAACATAGATATTTATTTTAAGGTAATAAGTGAGTAGAATATACTATATAGTTAACAAGTTATTTCTTATAACAAATTGCAGCACTGAATGTTGCAAAAAATATAAAAACACAACATTAATTAAAAATAAAATTCTGAAAAATCAAATAAATCCGATTTAAATAAAAAAAATCTGATTTAAATCAAATAAATCAGATTTTTTTGATTTTTTAAAAAAAATCATGATTTTTTTTCAACCTTGGTAGCAAGTGAACTTTAGATATTCTGGAAGTAAAAGTAGAAATATATATAGCTGTGTTACGCCCCATAGCAGGTTTAGTAGCACTAAAATCATGGTTTCCGTAGCACTTCATAGCACAAAAAATGAATTTTAATAGCACTTGGGAGCCTTAGAATCGAGGTTTTTGTAACACAAAAAATATAAAACAGTAATATAAACGTTTTAAAAACATACTTTACAGTAAACAATGAAAAATTGAACACAAAAGCTTTTTTCATAGAAAATATGCAAAGAAGTTTCTTTTTTTTAAATGTCTGACTGCTTAATAAAAAAAGAATATTATTAAAAATGTATGTGCTAAGAAGTTTCTTTCTTGAATGAACAAATGAAAAAAAAAAAAAATATGCAGCAAAGTCACTTAGATATATTACTCATCTCATTTGATCTAACCTGTATTTTATGTGTGTTGTCTTTTTTAAAACACATTTTAAATCATGAGAACACAATTAAATTATTTCAATTATTCAGTTCACTGATGTTACTGTGCGGTGCAGTATATGAAGGAACTAAAACAACATACAAATAGTTTACTGTTTGGGGGAACAAGTATTTATTAGTTGAATTAGTCGATACATCAGTTCAAGGTTTTTCATCAAGTGTAAGATGGGCTCCCCGTGTACCTTTATCAGAAGATATTTCACATGAACTTACTGTTTAGAACATCTAAACAGATTATGAGGGGTAGTGTTTTATCTAACTCTGGTGAAACTCAAGTAAACAAAATTGGACAATACATTTCCCCAACTGCAGGAAAATGACCATTAGGAAACCTACAATGACTCAGAAGATAATAAAAGGTTGTGTTTAGTGAAAATTTCTTTACATGCCAGATGTTAATACCATGTAAACAACTAAATATTGATTAGTTAAGTAGTGATGTAGAAATGTGAGTGCTTTTGTAAATGAGAAATAAGATTCTAGTGCCATATTAGTCTTGGCCATGTTTTAAAATGTGACTGACTCATTTTAAACAGTAAACATTCTCAAATAAAAATTTTGAAAATGATGTTACTGAAATTTGGAGGTGGGGAGGCTGGTACCAAAAGCAGTACAAATAAAAAATTTTAATGGTCAATTCCAGGACAAAAGAATGATGTCATTGAAATTTAGAGGTGGGGACTAGCAAAATGAATACTGCTTTAAAATAAGACTAACTGTGCACCAGAAACAACATAAATGAAAATTATTGTGGTACAATATTATACAAATTACGTACAATGAATGGTAACATCGAAATTTTAAAATTTTGAGGTGGAGTCTGCCATTTCTCCAGCCCCCTCCACTTTGGAATTTTAAAATTTTGCCATTGTCCTACATTTATACTGGATTGTACCACAAAAATTTCAGCCCCCTCCCACTTTAATAAGAAAATAACTCTGTACTGGAAGTGGTACAAACAAACATTTCTGCAATACAAAAAAAAAAATGATGGCAGTGAAATTTTAAAATTCTTAGGTAGGAGATGCCATTTCTTTAATCTTGCACTTTGAAACAAAAATAACTCAGTACTGCTATGCTTATAGGTATAGCCAGACAATCCTAATTATAAGAAGATACAAACTGTAGTCGAACAGTCAGTAAAAAGTAGCCATGTGGTGCACCCATTAAAATCGGTCTGGTACTGTATGCGCTAACTAAACACTGTACGTGCTAGCCTACACTGTAAATGCTAACTAAACATAAAAGAAAAGTTTTAAAAACCTTCCTAAATTTTATGATTGTTCAAAGATTCTTGTTTTTGGACATGGCTTTAATGTGACACATATGGCTTTGGTATTTAGGTTAATGAGGGAAATTAGTTTCTCAAAGACAGAGATATGAAAAATTATAAAAGATATTTTTATGTTTCCTTTTGCTTAAGTCATTTTTCTAATTTACTTTCAAAGAAGGTTATGCTTTGAACACGTGTGCAGAATTTTATATTGAAATATTTTTATTGTTGCAAATGAGGCTAGTTAAATGTCTAGAGTCTGTGATTTTGATAAATCATAATTTGATTAACCAGTTGTTCAGTACTAATCTGTACTTTGTATTTTAATTTTAAGGGTAATTCATTAACTTTGTTAGATTAAATCGGTACCTAGTTAACTGCATTTCGAAAATTAGTGAATTTTTAATAATTAACAGATTTTGGTTAGCCAAATGAGGGCATTTTTTTTTCTCTTTATCAAGCTTTTGAGAAATTATAATTATGGTTAGATGTTTATTCGACTGGTTCACTGAAGGTGGGCTGACTTTCACAGCAGGAAGGATAATTGTGATCGCTCCAAAATTGGCAATATTTTTTTGATAAAAATGTATATCAAGAAAAATTTAAGGAAAGAGGATGGTATAATTAGCAATTAAAGTAGTTGTCTCACCATAGCTAAATGGGCAATTTCTATTCCTACCTGACACTGACACCTCCTTTTTCATTAACCGCTTTGCTAAGCTGATCAGAAATTCTTGAAAAACTATAAAATACAACTAACTCCATAAAACAAATTTTATTTTGTTTTTGGAATTCATCTGTTGCATTATACTTTTAAGACTTTAAAATCAATAGAAATGATACATAACTATGACAGAAGGGAAAATTTGCATCTGCCCTTATCTCAAGAATGATTTAGTTGTAGTACCTTGGGAATCAATCTTTTTAAGTAACTTTTTTAAAATGGTTCAAAAAGTTACATATTTAAATTCATTGTTATAAAATTCATTTCTATAAAAAAAAAAAAAAAAATTAAAAACCTCTAAGTAGTTTCAATATGTATGTTCAATTTTATAGAATTTTTTATCTGTCCATAATTTTAACAAAAAAAATTATGAAGCACTTTAGAAAAGCTTCTTTTCTGGTTTAGCATTTAGAACTGTTGCTGCAGTGGTGTACCATCATGGAGCAGGATAGAGCAATCGCTTCAAGCCTGTTGAGCTAAACATATTTTTGGCTTACGAACCAAAAACTATAGCATTATTGGACAAGGTTTGAACTCAAACTTGGCAATGAAATTCCCCCCCCCCCCCCCCCCCGAGTTTTCCAGAATGTTTGCAAACTTTCATAGTCTGAAACATAATATTTTTTAGTATATAACACTTTATTTAGTTGTTGTTGTTGAGACCCAGTCCGTCCGACCTACCAGAAAGGTGTAAGGTAACTGTTTGGACGGCCGGGAAGTGCCACCCAATTTAGACCGGAACCCAGTGGGGGAGGCATCCACAGGGACCGTACCCTCCTTCCCCTACCACCAACCTCTCGGAAGGACTTACGGACCCACATGTTTAACGTGATCGTACTCCGCATGAACACGGCGGCAGTTAGTGAAAGGCACTTTATTTAGTGAAAGAATTCAAATTTAGTCCCACATAAAAAATTTAAAATGAGAAATTAGCCAATTTGATGATAAAAACATGGAATCAAATTTTGAAAACCATGAGTCCAATTACGATTAGGTAAAAGTACTTTTAAAAACAGTTTAAATTTTTCAGAATGACAAAACATTGGCTTATTCCAGGCTCACATAGAATTCTTCTGGGTTTTTAATGGAATATTATAATTTTCCATGAGTTTTCAAGCTGAATTTAAAAGTTTTCCTTCTTCTCCTTGAGGTGTATGAACCCTGTGGGAAAGGGTGTCCTAAAATTATTTGTTTATATACACTGTGCTACTCCATCCCACTTCATGGTTATGCCATAGAGTACAATGCACAGTAGATTAAAAGTGTAATAAAACATAATAAGATTGCGATTGACGCCATATTTTTAATTATAATCTGCAGCCCTTTAAACTTGAACATACCCTTTACAAGAAAACTTAATTGAGTGAATTTCCTCAACGCTACATTTTTTTATATTGCTTAGTGAATTTAGTTAGTCTTGTAGATGAAACTACAAATACACACATAATTTGAATAAATTCTGTCTGACTGTGCAATTTTGACATTCTGAAATTAGTCCACCTGATTTTGATGTTCAATTACTTAAAAAAATTAAAATCAAACAAAGTAGTACTGTACACATTCATGTAATGTATCTCTTTACCATGATTCTTCGTCGGATAATTCAATATCATCGACGTCAATAAGTTCGGTTTCAGTCGTTGTCGAAGGTTCAGATTTGTTTGTATGAAACGATTCAATTGATGATTCACGATCACTAGCATTTTCCGAAGTTTCAATTTTAATTTCCTTTGTTTCAGTGTCACTGTGGCATTCGGTTGCAGATTCCATGCTTTCTTTGAGCATAAATTGCATAGTTTAAATTTGTAAACTATTGGTAAATAGGTGGAAAACTAGACATAACTAGATTTGAAGTAGTCATTTTAGTGGTAAAGATTTTACAAGTCCAGTTGAGGTGCCTCAAATGTATAAATAATGAAAATGTAATAAGAATTAGAAACATTTTGTGTTGAAAAAATTAATGAAAAATCATCAAAATGGAAATATAAAATTATAATATGATCTTGATCGAGGTAATTAAAAGAGAAAATCCGGGAAAAGATTATGTACTTCAAACCAAGGATGCTTCAAAAGAGAGAGCATGCGCACCAAATGCTGTAAATATGCGTCTGGTCGTGAGATTGCTATACAATCTGATGGGTAAAAGTTGGTAAAATATAAAATAAAATATGTCACATGACATGCGCAGAAGTAGTTATGATTACGTGGCTATTCGCAGCTTTGAACAATTAAACTCAATCAAGTAGCAAAGCAAACATCAAAGTTTTTGTTTATTTCATTTATGAGTGTCAATTAGTGCAATAAAACTTAGTTTTGCCAAAATGCCCCGGTTTCAATGTGAAAGTTTGGAATCATTGTGTTTAGATGTAATCGCTCATAACTTTGATGTATTCTGTGCTGCATTTTCTTCGAAAGAAAATAATAATTTCCTTTTTTATATGGATTTCATACGTAAGTGTCCGAATTGCGCTTCATCTAATCGGTTAAAATGTCAGAAATTTTGTACAAGGTCTTTTGCATGAATTGAGCAACTGATATTGTTTATTTGTAATTAATTCCTTGAATAACAGATATAAAGAAAAATATTAAAAAACCATTACATATGAGCTGTAATAGTGCAGTATGCATACCCCGAAGTTATGTTGAAATTGGTAGAGATTGGCGACGAAGGTCTATTCCGATATATAATGCATTACACGCATCAAGGGATAAAATACACTACGTTTATAGGCTAGTGCGTTATTTTAAAAGTGCAAAAAGTATAAAAAACTATATTTGTAGTTAAACATATTGTCTGTATCTCATATTAAAAAATCCTTTAATAAATATCCCTCGTATTAAAAAATCCTACAAAAGTTTAGAACACAAAGACTGCTCCGACTTTAAAGAATATGGTTAACTTTTCAATCAGTCGCAAATATGATGATGTTCAATTTAAATGTACTTTTTTTATGAAATGCTTGTTCCAATGTAAATATTGCCTTTTCAGTTCATCTGCTCCTAGTTTTTGCTATTTTAAAAGCGATTTCTTGAATGGATAAATGAACAAAAGAGATTAATAGTTCAAACAAATTGATGTAAAGATATTAATTAATTTTGTTGACTTTATTATACAACTGCAATACAATATTTTTATCATTAAAAATATCATATTGCAGAAAGAAATCATATTGCAATATTTTTATCATTAAAAATGTCATATTGCAGGTGTTAAAGAGGCCTGTCATAGAAAGCAAAATAATTTTCTACTAATGGGTCCTTTTATTGCTTTCATTTATGGTATTATACTTAACACATATTACAAAGGCAGAAAAGCAATATTTTTTCTATTGAGTGTACTTCTCTATAACAGTACCATAGTGGGAGATTTTTTACTAGGGAGGCTGAAAATTTGGTATTACAAGTGAAATTTATATTTGAATTTGCATTTTAAGTTTTATTTACTGGTGAATAAAATAAAATAATTTTACATAAATATGCAAAGAGTGAATGAAATGCATGAGATACAAATATATATAAGATGTAACATTTTAAATGTTTTCTTATTTCTAAATTAGATGAACTTTTATAATCATTTTATTAAATATGATGTCATGGTGCCCATAGGGAAAGTAAAAGGGGCCACACTCCCCCTTGGATATTTAATAAAGGCGAGCATCAAGCCAGTCAATGTTGTACATCGTGTGCTTGAGTTTGCCTTAATACCATGCTTCTTTCAATGTACTGTAAAGACTATATGCTTTCAGCTTCTAGATATACATTTTAATGGGAAAAATACTTTGAAAAGTCTCATTTTAAGTAAGTAATGTGCAACAGTTTTCTAAACAAAGACATATATTTGCAAAGTTATTTTAAAAAATTATCTTTAAATTAGATTTTAAACAGGGGAGGCTTAGCTTCTGAGCCTCAATGGATGCTACGCCAATGGATACTGTATAGTGATTATGATAAATAAAAGTGAGAGATAAAAATTACATCAAGCTAGCATGATCCTGTGGAAATTACTGAAATATTTAATTCATGAGCGAAAAGTACTCATTGGTTTTCCTCTCTCAAAACATGTCACTAATAGAATCCCCACATATAATTTACTATTTTTAGATCTCTATGTGTGCTCAATAAAGTAAATAAAAAGGTTTTTTTGTTTCAAAATTCCATTTGCTATATCTTATAAAACATATCAACCTGGAAAAATTCAGTTGTGTAATATTTAAACACTGTATCTTTGCTCACCAAAGCCTAAAGTATAGCACCAAGACTATTTTTTGTACTTCAGCACATGGAGATTTTTTTAGATAGCTTTCATATTATGTCATTTCAGCCATAGCCTGTACTCAGCACTCAGCATTTTGTAAGTCTGTTAAAATTTTTGGTTAAAGCTTTATGCTATTATAGTACATTTAAACTAAAGTTAAATCAGTTTTGTGTTCTGTAAGGATGTAGTAATTTTTGTTAGAATACTAAAAGCAAAATAAGTTTCTAAAGTGACTGCTATTTTAATGCACTATAGGGTGAACAAATGGAAAATCTTACAGAAAAAAGAAAATATGGATAATAAGGTCAGGACCATTCTCAGAAACTCTGGGCATAAATTTTAGAATTGAAACCATCCCCAATTGACAATTAGTACCAAATTTCAATCTTGGCCTCAGTCCAATAAGTATTTTTAAAAGTAAAGTCTGGCACAAAAATAATTTATCTAAATGTATTAAAACCATGAATGTGCATTATTTTTATTCTCATAATTAAATTATAAGCTATGTTTTTATACTTTAAAAATAATTCATACATTCTATTAAATTTCATCTACTTATAATATTTTATATAATATATTATTATAGGATCTTTTAATGTATGGAGTAACTCTGTTTGCTTGCTTCAATTTTGATGCAATTTTCATTTTATATTTATGAATCTAATGAACAGACTCGACCTGCTCATGCTAAATTTGAAGCCAATTTTGCTGCTTTACGACTTTTGAGCTCACACAAGAAGGGGGCAGAGGCTTTTGTGCCTGCTGTGCGGGTGTAGAACTTGCTAAAAAAACTGATTACCAGAAAAACTGGTTGCTATATATTTAGTAACCAGTCAAAGCCCACTAGTTTTAATTAAAACAAACTTTCTGTAGCAAGTAATATTTTGCAGTTAATTTCCTATTGAAATAATCATAAGGTTTTTTTTTTTTTGTTAAATCTTGTCCTTGAGTAAATAAATATATTAGTTGAAATGCAAGTACACATTTTAGAGGCTCATTACAACTAAGAATATAGTACCGAATACTCAGCTTATATTCGGTATTTGGCCTAAAATCTGAATATTTGGCTTTCAACTGAGGCCGAATATTCGGTATTCGGCAAAACCTTGATTTGGTACATCTTTAATTACAGCATGAAGTGGTTTTGCTTATAATAAATTATAATAAATTTATTTATTTTCTTATTGCAGAAAGACGTTGTTGCACCGAGCTTTTACCAAGACTTTTTCTAAAAAAATTATTAAAACCAGAACATCTGTCAATTGTTATCAATAAGTATTCCAAGGAACTGGATTTTCAGCATATTTTGGATATTGATTTTGAAGCTGTCATTTGCAGATTAAAAGAAATTGGAAATGTTAGTAAAATATTTGTTAATTTTATCAAGCTAATTAGGTTTTTAATATACTATTTAAATAATAATCACTATAGTAATAAAAGTATATACTTTTGTGTTTACTTTTTATATATTCAGGATTTTGAACTTACTTTTAGCATAATTAAAGCATGTAACTTGGCACAGAATCAATAATGAACTGGATCACAATGTGAACACAAATAAAGATAATGTAAAGTTAGTAACTGTACATTTCAGAAATCATTGAATTTCCTTCTTTAGGAGAAGACAATTTAATGATTTTCAAAATGTAGGTCTTACTTATCTTTATCTATGCTGCATTTTACATTTTGATCAATTGATTATTTTTAACGTAATAATTTTAACATTATTGTTAATCTTATATTACTACTTTGAGTGCAATACACTTTAATTTTTTTTAAATATTAACTTATTATTTGTTGTTTCCTTCTAGTAAATATATTCTGTATTTTTTCCTTAAATTTTTCCAATTAATTTCCTGTTACAGTCCAAAGAAAATGTGCAACCATTAATATAGTCTTAATGTTAAATTACTTTTAACTTTACTATTTTATATACAGTGAAATCTTGATAAGCCATTTTTTTTTAGTCCCATCTGGTTCTTATAGACGACAATATAATTAAAACCTTGTTTACTTGACACTAATTCAAATGCTATTCCAAATAACTCATTACTGTGAAAAAGGTATGAGACAATATCAGATGTGAGAAAGAATACTGAAATGAGTTACACTAACACATGACTTCGAGAACTTCTCTTATTGCAGTTGCTGAAATTAGTCAGACCTGAAAATGTACTAATTTCTGATGTAATTCTTAGAGAAAAGGCCATGGGAATCACAAATGAACTCAATGTTAAAATCTTAAATGGAAGTAATTTCTAGATAAGAACGCTTTAAAGAAAGGCATTATCGTTCTCTTAAAAAAGTGAGCAGGGAAGCAGCAAATGTTGTGGGAACTTGAATAAGTCATACACTGAAGGATATTTTAATCCACTATTTGGAATGGATGTGTTTAACTTAAATGAAACTAAACTGTTTTATTGTCTTTTTCCTTATAAAATTTTGGCATTTAAGGACAAAAAGTGCACTGCTGGAAAACTTAGTAAACAGCATTTAATTATTTTACTTAGTGCTAATATGAGTGGAACAGAAAAACTGAAAGCTCTAGTGATCGGAAAAAGCAAAGGTCCGAAATGTTTCAAAAACAGGAAATCTCTCTCAATTGATTATGAAGCTAATTAAAATGCACAGATGTCATCAGTTATTTGGGAAAATGCATATTCATGACTTGAATATGCAATTTTTCTGCTATAAAAGAAATGCTGCTGTTATTGTGGGCAACTGTCCTGCACACAATCATCCAGAAAGTTAAACAATATCGAAATGATATTACTGCCACCAAATGTGACCTCACTTCTTCAACCCCTTATGCAAGGAGTTATTTGTGAATATAAATATGGATATAAAATATTGCTAGTTAAAGATTTGATTAAAGCTTGTTATGAAAATAGGTAGTACTAAAAAGCTTGACGTGTCCATTTTGAACATTATCAATTACATTCACAGAAGTTGGAATTCAGTCTCAAATAAAACTGTAAAGAATGTCTTTAAACATTTGGGATTTGTATCTGGTGACAAATTAAATGAAGATTCTGACCTCAATTCTTTATTGAATTTATTAGAAATTGTAAATGAAAGTGGATGTACTGTTTCCGACAAGCGACATTAATGACAAAAATATTGATAGCAATGTTGCAGTATGCTTCTCAAGTGACATAAAAGACTACAGAATTTTTAGAAGAAAAACAGGAAAGGGCTAGTGGTGAAAGTAAAAATGAGGAAATTATTTCACCACCTAATAAAACACAAGTTCTCGAAACCTTAGAAACCACTCGATTTACTTGACATCAGTTCAAGGCAGGAATATGGAGTCGGTGTCAGTCCTTTAGGGTGGAGACAGAGTCTGTAAAAATACTGACATTAAAATAAAACTATTTAAAAATAATTTTTTTTTTAATATTTAAATTTTCAATAGTTTTTAAAATAATTTTTAGGCTATAAATTATGAAAACATCAAATGTTTACCAATTAAAAAGCTATTGATCTAAAAAATTAAAAATTCATTGCTATTTATGTCAGTATTGGAAGTCAGATATTAGAAAATAAGAGGAATTGGGCAGTAGAAAAAAAGACGAAGTCAAAGTTGGAGTCGAGGGTTTGAAGTACCAACTCCACAGCCCTGGTTCAAGGTACTACAGCTGATGAATTCAGAGCTTTAAATGTTTTAAAGAAGAAAATCAATTTGACTGGCAAGTGTACAATTCAATTTTTAGTCAAATTTAGACAAGTACTTGAAATCATAACACTTATGTAAAATTGGAGTATTAAAGCTTAAAGAATGTTCAAATAAACCTCAAAAGAGGTAAAGCTAATTTATTTTTATCATTTACGTAATTTATTCATGCTTTTATTAATTTATGTAATTAACGTTATGAATATCCTCATAAATTTAAAATTTAATTAATTGATTGTTATAGTAATGCATAATCAATATTTTCAATTGTTACTCCTCTTAAGTTGTCAAAACTTCTTGATCTCTTGAGTTGTGACTAATCAAAGTTTTACTGTGTTTGATATTGACTTTAATGATCATTAATTGAAAAGATGATGTGAGCAACACATGATTTCCTTATACATCTTAATGAAGTTACTTTTGATAAATTTAGAAAAAAAATCATGTATTTTTAGTAATTTATTTATATCTGTGTTCAAAACTCATGAAGTAAAACTCATTGAAGTAACATGCATGTTTTTGTACTTGTGTGAGAAATTATCATTAAAATGCAATTGGGATTTAATCAATATTACATGAAATAAAGAATATTCGGTAAATTTGTTAGCATCAGAATGTAGAACTATTATAAAACGGGTATTTTTATGACTAGAATAACTTAGATCCATGTTGCTAATAGATTTGTCATAGTGTTCATGCTTAAAGTTTTAGGACAAGGTGCTCTGCCCTTTTCCTCTGGAAAAAGTTAATTCTCCAAGCTGAACCTTATCAAAACAGTTGAGTTTGCATTGTGTATTAATTTGTGCTTAAATGCATTGCTATGTTTTCCTTAAGGCTCCAGATTTTTAAGGTTCGTGAGTCTTGTAATATTTTCTTATTAAAACATATGTTTGTTTTTTAAATGCCGTTTTTATACTTTTAAAAAGCACCCTTTGTGAAAAGCACCCTGCCCTTTTAGTTTAAAGTCTATGGTAATAACACTATGTCACATAACATTGAACAAGATAAAACTTATTTGACGACATTTAATACTTTTTAAATTTTATGTAACTTTTGTGATAAATTTATTTAAAAATCCATGCAATTTTTAAGGAATTTATACCAGCATTCTTTAATTATATTAGCATTCTCATTTTTTTAATGATAAATTATGCAAGTATGACATGATTTTTTATTTTACATAACATACTGGATCCATATGTTAGTTGTCCCGATTTTATGATAATTTATTTTAAAGATCATTAAAAAATTTGGGACATTCCAAAGACTTGATCATGTTAAAATCAATAGGGTTCCGTGCCAAATTTAATTAGAACATCTCTCACTTGTTTTTCAGATATTGTCTTTTTTTTTACACAATACTTATGGTAATGAAAAATGTTTCTCTAAAAATTTAAAATATATGTGAAAGTTAAGAAATTTACTCCCAGATTCAGATAAAATGCTTACAAGTTGTAACTCATGTTTCTCTCGCATCTCAGTCTTTTTGATATTCACTTGGAAACTTTCTGACTCGTATTTTTCGGGTAAAACCTCGTGTCATATGACTAAGTTATGATGAAAAGATATGGCTGCTCAGAGCAGCCACAAAGTAAAAGTGGAAGCAGCTATTTTCTTCTAAAACTAATTATTAACTTAAACATTTAATTTCTGGTTTATTACACCTAACAGTTCTTTTGTGATCATAAGATAGTTATTGAACTATTTGTTGTTTTTTGTTCCTGTTTACAGTTATTGGCACTTTTAAATAAAATCATTAGTTATCCAGAAATTTAGAACTTATTTTGATATCCTGAGAGTACACCCACGATTTGATAGGATACATCATAATAGTATTTTAGTCTTTAACACTAGCACAGTGGAGATGATTGTATGCTGAATATATGCAGAACTAAAAAACAGTTTCCGAGTAAAAGTACAGCACCACAAGTTGAATGTAGTTTTACACACACATGAACTTTTAAACAAAGAGATCAGGAGCTAATTCATTAAGTCCACTAGATACAAAATATGCAGTATATGTTGTCTTCTTTGACCTAGACCGTCTGACCTACTCGAAAGTGTAAGGCATCTGTTTAGACGGCCGAGTAGTGCCACCCAATTTAGATCAGAACCCAGTGAGAGATCAGTATATGTCTTGAGGTAAAGTTAACTAAAAAAAAAATAAAAGGTCTATATATTTTTTTTAATTTATTGCAAGGCCCTCATATGTCTAGTGCTCCCAGCCCACCTTGGGCCAATGAGTAATCTAGCCATTCAGTCAGTATGTTAAAACCAAATCTGAAATTGTTTTTAAAAAAAAATTATCTCATCTTCATAATAAAATGGCAGGGTTTTTCTATATTTATTCCCTTGTAAAGTCCCTAGATGGTTTCAATGATAAATGAATTAATTTGTTTTATTTCAAATACAATCAAATTCTTTTAATAAAATTCTTGATTTCACAATACATACAAGGTCTTAATTAATATGGTTTTATAAATGGTGTGCCAGTAAATCAGGCAATTTTATAAATACTGTAAATAAATAATGCACCATTTTTATTTTTATTTATTAAATACCAAGTACCAAACAAAATAACAGAAAAAAGCAATTTTTTTTTTCAGGTTACAAGCTTTACTTTCTGAAAATAACATCTGTAAGTTGGTTTTGATTCAAGGGAGTTTTCATTGTTCTTGCACTCTTCCACCTCTTTTTTAAATGTTGAGCCATTATTACATTGTTCCACTGCAGCATGGTTACTGAATGCTAGAGTGAGAAGGTTGTAACTGTCGTTGCCCTCTTACCTCCGCACCTCTACAATGGTCTCCAGCCATTCTTAAAAATTGCTCGTTTCACTGGCACACCCTTTATTAAATTACCTTGCTCTAATAAATAAAATTCTATCCTATTCGCTATATTGGAATTCAATTATATTTATATTTTTTTTGTATATATTAGGTGATTTTTGACATATTTTTAAAAGTATTTTCATTTACAGGTTGTACAAAAAGTTTCTATGATTGGAATTAAACCATTTTATAACTATGATAGTATATGGATTTATTTATCTAATATTCAAACCATAGAACTGCAGCGTACAATATGTTCTGACAAGACTGTTATTCTTATATCTGATCATTGTCCTCAGCTGAAGAATTTAAATCTTTTGAATTGTTTAAAAATATCTGACAAAAGTTTGGTGTACCTAAGCAAAAGAATGCCACCACTGGAAAGTCTAAACGTCCAAGGAACTGATGTAACATATAAAGGAGTTGCTAGCATCTTGCAAAGCATTCCATCATTAAAAAAGCTATGGTTTGATAAAGTGCCTAAAGCATTATTTGAAGTTGTGGGATTAAATGATACTTCAAAAGATTGTGGTAAAGATAAAAGATTTAATTTAAGTAATATTGCATTTCTGAATAATTATAGGAGGCCTGAAAACCATTTAACCTCAATGATAGAGATCTGCCAATCTCTTTGTCCTTTTGTAGAAGACCTGACAGTTACTGAAATTATCTCTGAAAAACAACTCAACTTGTGCTCCTTATTTCAAGACTTAAAAGTTGTCAATTTGCAGTGTAGTTTAATCATTAGTCATGAATTATGTATCAACAGCTTTTTAAAGCTAAGAGGTGACAAAATTCACAGTTTGACATTGATGACTTTTTCACTGTCTTTTGATGTCTTAATCAAGTGTTGTCCTAATCTAGAAAACTTGATTCTAGAGTTTCCCTCGTTTGATAGCATTCCAAGCAGTGATTTGGAGGTTAATTTTTTGCATCTAAAAAATTTTAGTCTTCATAATGGTGTTTTAGTTTCACCAGAAAATATTAAATCTGTTTCCAATATTATTTCTGCAAGTCCTAATTTAGAGGAGATAACTTTTCGTGTTTGTGAATTTGTAAATGAGATTTATGATGTCCTTCTGAATTATCCCAAGAACCTTAAAATCTTAAGCTTTAGTAATACTGCAGTTGAAGCTCCATTCCTGGAACAAGTTTTAAAGACTCATGAAACTTTAGTAGATCTTCGAATTGACAACTCTGGTATCACTCTTGATGAATACGATGACCTCATGGATATTATAGATGGCATGGATAGAAATGTACGTGTGTACTGGGCGGACTACAGAGAAGCTATTCGAGAATTATATGAAACAGATTTCGATGTAATTATTCGTAGTATGAAACGGCAAATTATGAAATTGTAATAATAATTATATTCAGAGCTTCATTATAGTCATTTTATGAGCATTTTTATAAATTGTTAAATTTTATTAAACATTTATAGATGCAATTGTTTTGTTGTTTGTATGGTATTTTCTGCATGCACTTTTTAAACATGAGTAATGCTCTGCTATTTTAAAATATTGTTTTCCATCAGCTAAACAGTATTCTATTTCCAAAATAGTCTATTTGAGTGAGATAAATAATTTGCACTCAAATAGACTATTTGAGATGCAACAGAAAATGCACTATAGAAGCATTTGTTGTTGTTTGTATGGTATTTTCTGCATGCATTTTTTAAAGATGTGTAATGCTCTGCTATTTTAAAATGTTGTTTTCCATCAGCTAAACAATATTATAATTATATTTCTAAAATAGTCTGAGTGGGATAAATAAATTGAAGTTGAAATTTTTGCGATTTGCATTACCTTAAAAAAAAGTTTTATGTAACTTTTAGCAGTTACTCAAAGTTTATGCATCTCATCACCGTTGTTCAGATTAAATTTTCTTTCACAGGCTTATATGCTAAAAATCTAATCTACAGAGCTTTATATACCATTGTTATATATATTTTGCAATGTCAAAATGTGCAGCGCTTTTGGACTATTATTAAAGATTCAGCTTCAGATTTTCTGGTACTAAAGTCTAATTTCTTGGTTGTCAAAATTTTTGGAATAGCAAGTTAGCCACATTACACATATTAAACATTAAACTTAAAAAAATATTTGTAATTTTAATTTATGGCAATAATCTAGTATAACAGTTTTTTTAAAATTCTATTAGGTAAAAATAGTTAACAACTAGTTAACCTTTTAAATATAAAAGAGGCTTAAATCTTCCTTCCTTTAGCCAAAACAAAAAATGATTTTTATCTAAGAAGTTCTCACAAAGTTATCAGTCATGGATGTTGAAAAATGTGTAGGCTCTTTTAGATAAAGTATTTAAATGGCAAACCAAACAGAAATAATGAAGATTAGAAGAAACAAGAAATTAGTATACTTTAAAACATTATTACATTTATTGTATGGGAAGCATTTAACTGTGTAAAGTAGATATACAAGTATATATGTATAGCTATGTTATAAAGACATTAAAATAAGCATGCAAGAAATGTTGCAACAAAATAATTCTGAAATATTTCATAGACATTGCAGCTCGTATGAAACTGTATCATCGTACGAAACGCATTTCTGCTTCTATAATCTTACAGCATTATACTGAACATATTGTAATGAAGTAGCTACGTTTGTCAAGCAAGATCGTATAGATACCACAATAAAATATTGTATCCACATCACTATTTGTCACAGTAACATACTAAACGCACATTTATACCTGCATGCAAGCATATAATATTTATTTCTGATGTTATGAGATATAACAGCAGTATAAACTCAGACCGTCATATAGCATTGTAAGTAATATCACCATGTCATATTTCATGGTGATGTTGGATATGGCTATCTCCCTGCAATTGCACAATAATTTGCCATGTTTAAGATGATGTCATCATCATCATCATATTTGGCACGACAGCCCAGGATGAGCCATGGCCTTCCGCTGAAGATTCCTCCAGGACTGTCTATTTCTAGACCTGGTCTGCCAGTCTCTTGCTCCAATCACTCTAAAATCCGAATCAACTGAGTCAAGCCATCTCAGCTTTGGTCTTCCTCTTTTTCTACTAGTAAAGGGCCTTGCAGCAAACATCTTCTTTACCGGGTCCCTTTCATCCATTCTAGCAATATGAGAGGCCCAGTTCATTCGCTTAATTTTAAAATATTTAATAATATCGGGTTCCTTAAAATATCTATAAATCTCTGAGTTAAAACGCCTCCGCCATAGGACATTCTCCTTTACTCCACCAAGGATGCTTAAGATGATGTCATAACAATAAATAAGACTTTTATGTAACAATGTAGCAACATCAATATAAAACGTGGGTTACGCATTTCAGTTCATCACAAATAGGTATTGTTATTCTAGATGATTTTACAATCCCGGGATTTCGGGATTAAGAATTTTCTTTCAATCCTAGGATCCTACAAGATTGGGAATTTCATTTTACTTCCTTTAAAGAAAGCCATATTTCATACTTTTAATATTTCGGTTTATTTGTCTATAAGTATTACATATAATAAATGAAGGATAATAGCACATTGATATCTCCTTATAATAAGCTTTTGGTACAAAACTTTTAAACATGATGCATATTTTTATAAACAGAGGAATATCTTGGTACATTTTCGAATTTGTAATGAACATTGAATATACTCATGGAAAACATTGAGCAATCTAACTATCTAAAGTAGTATATATTAAATTATGCAATATAATATATGAAAAGATCTTGTAACTATGCAATAAAAACATATGTACCTTATTGGGACATAGATGGGTAATTTTGACTGGGGGTATGTGAAAACTTTTTTCGGACTGTATTTAATATGAGTGAAAAATTTAATAAATATTAAATTGTTTTTTATTTTGTTGAATGAGTGCATTGCTGTTCTAGTGACTTCCTTGCAATTTGAAGTCACTAGAACAGCCAGCAATGTATTAATATTTTGTTAACCTACAATTTTGTTTTTTATATTTGTAACATACCACTTTCCTCTAAATCCGACAAATATTTATATTCCATTCCATCAAAAATTTGAAAAATTTAATAAATATTAAATTATTTGCTAAACAAAACCCCACTAAAAGGACCCTAAAAAGGATTTTTGAAAACACTATGTCCTCTGTTAATTGTTGCACTAGAATATCGCTGTTTTTATGGAAGCTAAATATGTACAAATTTATAGGTTACAGTTAAAAATTTAAAAGGTCAGTACAGATTTTATGCAAATTTTTAAAGATAGACAAAATATGGCCAGAAGCACTTTATCTGCCGACAAAAGAAAAATAAATGGTATGTTTCCAGACTAAGTCAAGACAAGAGTGGTTTAAATAAGGGACATTTCAATTTCATAGAACTTAAAGATAAGATTTATATATTTTAACCATACAATTATTTCAATACTAGAAAATGTATCTGGCACAGCCTGGTTTAAAGCAGGGATTAATTGAATCCATTTATTCAATTTTTCAACAAGCGTATTCGCCCCCTGCTAATAACACACGACTGCGCTCTGTTGGCTTAATACGCTTTAAATGCTCCCCTTTGCCTCGTTACATAAGGGCACATGCGCCCACTTCGCGCATACTTAATATATCCTAAATAAGTATGCGAGGAAGGAGAATGTTAAACTTGCTAAAAATCGTTACTACGTCTTCAATAAATAAAAATACCTGCAATCATGAAAAAGAAAAAGTAAACTTATGCACCTATATACCTGTTAATTGCAAAAACTTTGAATAGCTCAAAATATAAGAACCATAGATGAAGGCAGGAGAGTTAGGATTACATCCATGGAGGTAAAAGTAAGGAGTTAAAGCTCCATATTAAGAAAATGCCAATATCGTTTGAGACAATAACTCAGGTGGCACTGGGATAAGATAAGTAGTCTTGCATTATATGCAATTCTATGGCGGAAGGCCTAACATATTTATTTAAACTGTCAATTTTTAAAAATAAATTATTAGTTCAATGTAAAGTAGGACAAACAATAAAGGATATTCCTACGTATTCAAAATTATTTTATCTATCTATTTTTATCTCCATATATTCTGTACTCTATCCTGCAAGTAAGAAAAATTACAGGTTAATTATACTTATAATCAGGGAAACCTTAATATAAAAATAATCAAAAATGCATATTCTAAATACAATGCCTTTCTGTTTTATCAACTAACAAATAGCGGCTACTTTACTAACAGTAGCGGCACCTAGATAAAATTCTCAAAGTATTAGTGCATTTTCAAGCGTTTCATTCATAGAAGTTTTATCTCCTTCTTTCTAACTCCATGGTCACATACTTTTATTGGTGAAAATTTTATATTAATTCTCCATAGAGTCCATATTGGAAAATAAAATCTAGCAATGTAACTCCCCCCCCCCCCCATTCTGTCCTATCCCCTCTCTCTTTTCGAAATCGTTATGCCAATAAAAGGAACTAGCGAATGATACCATAAATTGTATTGCATTTAGCACTTCTGAATTAGAAACGAAAATTTGCAGAGATTATTACACATTTCCCAAAGTTAGAAACTACCCCAAAGCCACACTTTTCGTATTGCTTATTAACAGTACAAATGCAAGTGATCAAAAAGCTAAAATTTCCAAAAAAATCCGTTATTTCCCAAGTTTTCGATAAAAAATGAATGAACTACCTTTTATTTTGCCTTTTTTATCAAAACACTTAACACTAACTTCTATACCACCCTGTGATTGAAAGTATTAAAGTTTTTATCATCTAGACTAATGCTATGGAAATATTTTCATTCCCATTCTCATATCTGCTTTATTATTTTAGATACGTCTTCAACAAAAATATCATAGCATTAACTCATTAAAAGGAAGCCAACCAGCCTTGGAAAGGCAAAACGACATTTTTTGAGATACGTCCTTCTGCCTTCACAAGACCGTATAGAGACGGACAGATTCTGCCTTACTATGTATTTTTTTTTCCCCTAACCAGACGGTCTGACCTACCCGTAAGTGTAAGGTATCTGTTTGGATGGCTGGGAAATACCACCCAATTTAGACCGGAACCCAGTGGGGGCGGCATCCGCAGGGACCGCACCCTCATTTCCTTACCACAAACCTCTCGGAAGGACTTACGGACCCACATATTTAACGTGCCCATATTCCGTCGAAACACGGGGACAGTTCGGGCAGAGCCGAAAATCGAACGCGCGTCGGTCGTCCGAGTTCAAGCCCCGCGCGTTAACCACTGGGCTGTCCTCCCCTTACCACGCATTTAGTATTAAATTTTACAAAGATTGGGGGAAGGGCAGACTGTACGAGGCTGTTATTATCAATAGTTAATACTTAAAGAATCCGCGTTAAAGTGGGGGGGGGGGGTGCTAGCGTTCTCAAAACAGGCATAGCTTTAGTATCGATGTCGATATCTGCAATGGGAAGGCAATCCTATACCTTTTAGAACCCACGAGTTGCGATTTTGGACATGATTCCAATACGTTCCCTATACATTACCATGTACAGCAGGGAAAGTAAAAACCTGATGTGGACAGCACATTACTTTCCCTGCAGACTCATATTCACATTCTCTATTTCTAAAATAATTCATTATATTGAGTTTAATTTAAAAAAAAATAGCGCCCACAGTTATTTAAAATGACATTGAATTGGCACTTTTAATTCAATTCTCGTTCTCAGTTGGTAACTGGACTTATTTTCAAAGGTGGCGCAGTGTAAATGCGAAAAAAACTAAAATATCTCGAGAACGGCTAGTCCTAGTGTAATGGGTCGGTCTTATTCTTTTCATGGTTAAACATTATGTATGAAACAAGCATTTAATTGATATATTTGAACATACGTAGTTTTTTATTTTAGATTTTGACGATTTTTGAGGCCCATTTCGCAAAAAAAAAAAAAAAAAAAAAAGGCAGGTTTATTTCTCCGAATCGTAACGAAATCTAATCAGCACCAGGGTAACCCACAAGTGACTTATCTTCCACATTTTGTGAAATTTGATCTTTTAGTTTTTTAGCTAGCTAGACTGGATACAAACAATTTGCGGGCCAATTCGCAAAAAAAAGGCAGAGTGTTTATTCTCGAATCGTACCAAAAACTAATCAGCACTACAGCAGAGTCACACACAAGTGACTTATTAGCAGCACCAGATTCGTCCACAAGTGACTTACTTACCAAATTTTATGAAATTCTGTCAATTGGTTTTTTAGTTAGAATGGATACAAAATCTGCACAGACAGACATACACGACACACAGACGTCACGCGAAAAATGGTTTTATCGTATTCTAGAAGTCCCGATACGTGTAGATCCGTCGAAAACTCGAGTTGCGATTTTCGGTATGATTCCAATACTTTCCCTATACATTACCATATATTGCAGGGAAAGTAAAAATCTGATGTGGACAGCACATGACTTTCCCTGCAGACTTATATCGACGTTCTCTTTATTTTAATTAAATTTAATTCACTTTTAATTCTCATTTGATAACTGGACTTATTTTCAAAGGTGGCGTAGTGAAAATACGAAAAAACTAAAATATCTCGAGAACGGATAGTCCTAATGTAATGGGGTTGGTCTTATTCTTTTCTTCGTTAAAAATTACGTATTAAACAAGCATTTAATGGATATATTTGATTATACGTAGTTTTTTATTTTAGATTTTGCCGATTTTTTCGAGCCATTTTGCAAAAAAAGCAGATTATTTTTTTCTGAATCCTACCAAAATCTAATCATCACCAGGGTGACCCACAAGTGACTTATCTACCAAATTTTGTGAAATTCAGTCTATTAGTTTTACAGCTAGAGTGGATACAAGCTTTTGCGGGCCATTTCGCAAAAAAAGGCGGGTTCTTTTATCCCGAATCGTATCCAAAACTAATCAGCTCCAAACTCACCCACAAGTGACTTACCTATCAAATTTTATGAAATTCGGTCAATTAGTTCTTTAGTTAGAGTGGATACAAAATCTGCACAGACAGACACACACACAGACGTCACGCTAAAAATGGTTTTTTCGTATTCTAGAGGTCTTGAAACGTGTAGATCCGTTGAAAACTCGAGTTGCGATTTTCGACATGATTCCACTACTTTCCCTACACATTACCATGCATTGCAGGGGGAAAAAATCTGATGTGGGCAGCACATGACTTTCCCTGCAGAATCAATTTCATACTTTCTTTATTTCTTTAATAATTCGTTAGATTGAGTTTTATTGCACCAAATAACACTAAATTTGCATTTTTAATTCAATTTTTGTTTTTATTTGGTAATTGGACATTTTTCTGAAATCGGCGTAACAAAAATGCAAGAAATCTCAAATATCTTAATATCTTGAGAACGGTTAGTCCTAAAGTATAATGGAGTGTGTTGTATTCTTTTCCTCGTCAAAAATTGCGTATAAAACAAAAATTCATTTGATATATTTGAGCATATATAGTCTTTTTTTTCGATTTTTGAGGGCCATTTCGTAAAAAAAGTCAGGTTGTTCTTCTCCGAATTGTACCAAAATCTAATCAGCATCAGAGTCGACCATAAGTGACTTATCTACCAAATTTTATGAAATTTAGTCGATTAGTTGAGTTAGAGTGGAAATATACACTTTTTGTGGACCATTTCGTGGAAAAAGGAAGGTTGTTCTTTTCCGAATCGTATTAAAATTTAATCAGCACCAGGATGACCTGCAAGTGACTTATGTACCAAATTTTGTAAAATTTGATCAATTAGTTTTTCAGTTACAGTGGACACAGGCAATTTTTGAGGGCCATTTCGTAAAAAAAGGCGGTTGGTTTATTCCGAATAGTATCTAAAACTAATCAGCACCAGGGTCACATACAAGTGACTTACCTACCAAATTTTATGAAATTCGGTCCATTAGTTTTTGAGGTAGAGTGGATACATACGTTGCACAGACAGACAGACACACACACAGACGTCACGCTGAAAATAGTTTTTTCGTATTCTAGATGTATCGATATGTGTAGATGCGTCGAAAACCCGAGTTGCGATTTTCGACATGATTCGAATACTTTCCCTATACATTACCATGTAATGCAGGGAAAGTAATAAAATGAGTCCAATGATCAACTTCACTATCCTATTATTACTTTTCCTACAATATATGGTAGTATTGGAATCGTGTCAAAACTCGCAACTGGAGTTACATTTTTTGTGACATCTAGAACACGAAAAACTATTTTAGCGTGACGTCTGTGT
Source organism: Amaurobius ferox (assembly GCA_951213105.1). Lineage (NCBI taxonomy): Eukaryota > Metazoa > Arthropoda > Arachnida > Araneae > Amaurobiidae > Amaurobius > Amaurobius ferox. The sequence continues at coordinate 54,728,288 of OX578136.1, read as the reverse complement.
GTATCTATCCACTCCAACTCAAAAACTAATTGACCAAATTTCGTAAAATTTTATATGTAAGTCATTTGTGGGTTACCCTGGTGCTGATCAGATTTTGGTACGATTCGGGGTTAAAAGTACGTGACTTTTGTCCTGATTAAATTTTAGTACTATTGGAAAAGAAGAACTTGCCTTTTTCACGAAATACAACCCGTAAAAATCGTCAAAATCTAAAATAAAAGACTACGTAATGCAACAAATGCATCAATTAAATGCTTGTTTTATAAATCAATTAAATACTTGTTAATTTTTGACGAGGAAAAGAATAAGACCTATATCCCATTACTCTAGGGCTAATTGTTCTTGAGATATTTTAGTTTTTTCGCATTTTTGTTACGCCGCCTTTGAAAATATTTCCAATTATCAGATAAAAACGAAAATTGAATGAAAAGTGCAAATTCAGTGTCATTTCAAATAGTTAGGCGTGTTATTTTGTGCAATTAAACTCAATTTAATGAATTATTGAAGAAATAAGGAAAATATGAATTTGAGTTGGTATGCAAAGTCACGTGCTACCCACATCAGATTTTCACTTTCACTGCAATATATGGTAATATATAGGGAAAGTATTGGAATCGTGTCGAAAATCGAATTTCGAGTTTTTTAACGGATCTACACGTTTCGAGTACCATAGAACACGAAAAAACTAGTTTTAGCGTGACGTCTGTGCAATGTACGTATGGTTACCATTCTAACTCAAAATTTATTTATCAAATGCCAGCCTGTTGACTATTAAGTCATGAGACTTCGTGCTCTCCAATATTTTTCTACAATACAATTACAATGAGATAATGTACGCAGCGGTCATGTCTTGTCCAGTTGTACACAAAACACACACAGGTGAATTGGGCACGAAGACTATCGTGCCCAGTCAAAAGTCTAAAAGTTGCAGTCGCAGCTGCACGAGGAGCATCCGGAACACAATGGGGACTGGTCTGAGAACATTCCAGAGTTTAGCACTAGAAGAGCAAACAGTCGCAGTACGGAAGGAATGTCTAAAGATTCTATCTATTTCAAGTTTTGATGAATGAAGGGGCAAATTTCTGTTCAATTTCTGGATTATATTACACCCCTTCTTTGCCAAAAAGTCTGCTTTCTCATTACCCTCAACACCGCAGTGGGAGGGCACCCACAGTAAAAACACCTTGCGTTGTATTTTCCCGAGAAGAGATCAACACTGCTGGAAGCGATGACTTTTCCTTTCTTGATTAGATGATAGAGCCTGAAGGGCAGATGTTGAATCGGAGAGGATCACAGCCCTCTCAAAAGAATTCTGCCGAATGGAAAATTGTTGAAAGTGCAACAAATATTGATTTTAGTTCTCCATCAAAATGGGTTGAGAAGTTTCCAACTAGCAGAGAAAAGCCAAAAAGTTCACAGAAAATGCCAGCACCAGCTGCTGGAGAAAAGTCCAAAAGGGAGCGTGTAGATATGCAGCCATTTACAAGGAGGATAGCCATTATGGATAGTATCAAGAGCGATCGCATGAAGTGCCTCAGGGCAAAAGTCTGACTTTTTAATTTTCTGATTTAAGTCCAGTCTTACATCAAGGTCCATATAGTCCAAGAGGTTAGCAAAAGAGAATAGTTCAATAGGGGTATTATTAATTAATTGATAGCAGTTAATATCTTCGACACATTGGATGAGACCCCTTTGGGACTTCTACGTACTTGATTGTGATTGTAGTCTCGCCAAAAAGAATTGTTTGGGAGCCTAGTGAATTTACTGAAAAGAACAGTTGCATTTTTATTAATCACATTGGTCATTGGTTGGCTATTTGTCAGTAATTGCATCGCCAACACAAGGGTAGTCTTGACTCCTCCAGTGACAATTCGTAAAACTTGGTTTTGGAAAGTCTCGAGGTGTTTTATCACTTTACCAGAGGCTGAAATCAGCACCTCATTACAGTAATCTTGGACCGGTTATCACTTTACCAGAGGCTGAAATCAACACCTCATTACAGTAATCTTGGACCGGTTGGATAAACATTTTATAAGTCATGTTGAGAGTTTCCCTGTTGCATCCCCATTTAACTCCAGTTAGTCTTTTAAGAATAGAGAGCCTTTTTTCTGCTTTTGAAATAACGTGCTCAGTATGCTTGTTCTAGGTTAGCTTATTATCGAAGACGCAACCCAAGTATGTTGATGAATCAAGTTGAGTATGTTCGCCCTGATAAACAAGTTCAGAAACAAAAGGCTGTCGGTTGAAAGTAAAAAGTTGACTGGTGGTTTTATTTATGTTTACTGACATATTATTATCCATGCACCAATGTTCAAGTCGCTCCAAGGATAGGTTTGAAGTTGTATTGAGTTTGGCTTGATCTTTTTTCGCAGAGCTTCACCAAAACACTAGGTCATCTGCGAACAAGGTCGAATTTGTCAATCCATCTGAGGACATTAGGTCAGAGAGATCGTTACTAAAAATATTAAACAGGATGGGGCTAATTACTGTGCCTTGTGGTAAACCAGTTTCGTTTTGTTTAAATTTCGAAGCGTAATCACCAAAGCGAGTAGCGCAAAAACGCTGGGAGAGAAAATCCCTGATCCACAAGAGCATCTTGCTACCAACACCCATAGTTTGAAGTTTTTGAATGGTCTGTAGTCTCCAGGCCCTGTCGAAGGCAGCCTCAAAGTCTACAAATACGGCAAGGACCGAGTGCCGGTGATTCAGTGAATCTTTTATAGATTGACTGAAGAAGGCGACATGTTGATTAGTTGATTGAAATCTCCTAAAACCCACCTGGGCTGTAGATAAAAGATTGTTTGTCTCGATATACTAAGTAAGACGAGACACTATCAATCTCTCCATGACTTTTGATATAACGCAGGTTAAGGATATAGGTCGATAACTATTTAAGTCATCTGGAGGTTTATTCCTTTGTGAATTGGAACTACAATAGCCTTTTTCCAAATAGCAGGTACTCCAAAGTCCCAACTGTAGTTAAATAATTTCAGAAGCACTGTAAGCACAGTTCTAACTCAAAATCTAATTGACCAAATTTTGTAGGTAAGTCACTTGTGGGTTACCTTGGTGCTCATTACATTTTGCATATTTTGGTACGGTTTGGGTTGAAAGAACCAGTCTTTTTTTTTTTTTTCAAAATAGCCCGCAAAAATCGTGTGTATCCACTTTAACTGAGAAACTATTTGACAAAATTTCATAAAATCTGGTAGATAAGTTGATGGTGGGATATCGTGGTGCTTTTCAACACTTTACAAAAAAAATTGAAAAGTGTTTATGACTTTGTTCATTCTATCTGTCTGCCCGTCTGTCTGTCCGTCCGTCTGTCTGTCCGTTAGTACGATAACTGCCAAAAAAATGACTTTATCAAAATGCAATTTTAGTATGTTGTTCAAACGGTCTGTGGGACCTATGGGAATATAAATGAATAATATCACCAAATTAGTTTTGGATTGAACCCGGGTTGAAAAATTGAAATACATTAAACCCTATGGGTTCTAATTTTTCAAACATTTTTTAAGCAGATTTAAAATTGACAAACTGCTTCGAAACTTTTAGGAAATATCCAAATTATCCCATAAAATTTATAAAAGAAATTTCAGCAAAATATATTCATTAGTTTTTTAAATAAAAATTAAAATAATAATTACACCTTTTATATGAAGCAATCACGTGACCAACTTCAAAATAAAATATGGCATCCATCTTGTGTCAAAACCCCGATTTTTAAAGTTCTTTTTAATTCATATTTAGTGTTGTATCCGTCCTAAAACCGCTTTATTTTTGCTTAAATTCTGTGCATCTATATACTGAAACAACGCAATTACAATATATTTAAGTTTAAATGATCATTCAACTCTGATTATTTCTACAACGAATCCTAATTTTCACTTATAGTGAATGTAAACACCAAAAGATGTAGAATGAGTTGTATAAGAATTTCTGCGTTTCTTTAATACAAAATTATTTAGCTCATGGAGTTTGTAATATAGCTGATATGAATTCGTTGATTTTACATAGAGAAGGACGATTTTTTCGATGAAGTTTTAAGCATAGAGTTTAATTACTTGCAACTCCATAGTGTAAAGTTTTTAAATAAAATAAATTATTATAGTATTGTGATGAATGAAATGAATGGGAAAATGTTTATGAATGAAATGCTGCTTTTATAGAGAGAGCCAGGCGTGTTATATTTCGATGACATCATTTGAATAAATATCATTTGTATTCGATTAAGTTTTCAAATATAATAAATTATTGTAGTATTGTGATAATTTTAAAAATATTACCGAGGAATGTATCGCATTTTAGAGATGTTTAAATAAAATTGCATTGAAGTTGAAAAGTGTTTCATTAATCAATGTTTTATGCATGATTGTTCTATCTTGTTAGATTTTGGTATGATTCGAAAAAGTAAAGCATCTACCTTTTTTGTGAAATGGCGCGCAAAAATCGTCAAGATCTAAAATAAAATACAACAAATATATAAATTAAAGGCATGTTTTATACACAGTTTTTGACGATGAAAGAAATAAGACCAACCCGTTAGTCAAAGAGTTAGTCTCAAGATATTTAAGTTTTTAATTTTGGGGAACTGAAGACGTTTTTCACTGTAGTGAAAAAACAATTTTATTCTTAAAATTTAGTTATTACGTCTCTTGAGGGAACTGAAGACGTTTTTCACTGTAGTGAAAAACAATTTTATTCTTAAAATTTAGTTATTACGTCTCTTGAGGGAACTGAAGACGTTTTTCACCGTAGTGAAAATCAATTTTATTCTTAAAATTTAGTTATTACGTCTCTTGAGGGAACTGAAGACGTTTTTCACTGTAGTGAAAAACAATTTTATTCTTAAAATTTAGTTATTACGTCTCTTGAGGGAACTGAAGACGTTTTCACTGTAGTGAAAAACAATTTTATTCTTTAAATTTAGTTATTACGTCTCTTGAGGGAACTAAAGACATTTTTCACTGTAGTGAAAAACAATTTTATTCTTAAAATTTAGTTATTACGTCTCTTGAGGGTTATTTTAATACTGATTACATTTTAGCATGATTCGAAAAAATACAATCGGCACTTTTTTAACGAAATGGCCCGTAAAGATCATGAAAATGTGAAATAAATAACTAAAATTGCTGAAATATATTAAGTACTTGTTCTTCATGTAATTTTGACAGCACAGCGAATGAGACTGACGCCATGATTCTAGGATGAACCCAGGAGATATTTTAGTTTTTTGGAATTTTGAAGAGCAGAAAACTTTAAAGTTCATTAAGTTGCCAAATAAAACGAACATGCATTAAAATTGCAAATTGAATATAATATCAGAAAGGTATCTCTGTTATTTTCTGCAATTAAACTCCATATAATGTATCATGAAATAAAAAATAAGAAAATGAATTTGAATGTGTAGTGAAAGTCATGTGCTTCCCACAAAATATATTTTTCTTTTTACTTTTCCTGCAATACATGGTAATGTATAGGGAATGTGTTGAAATCGTGTCGAAAATCGCAACTCGAGTTTTCGACCTATCTATACGGTTTGGGACCTCTAGAACACGAATAAATTATTTTTAGCGTGACGTCTGTGTATGCAGTGTATGTGTCTGTCTGTGAAATGTATGCATCCACTCTAACTCAAAAACTAATTGAATAAATTTCATAAAATTTTATAGATAAGTCACATGTGGGTTACCGTGGTGCTCATTAGATTTTGGTAAGATTCGGAATAAAAGAACTTACATTTTTGGTGCGAAATGGCCCGCAAAAATCGTCAATAACTAAAATTAAAGATTACGTATGCTCAAATGTATCAATTATATGTATCAATTATACAAAATAAAAGTCTTGCCTATTTTAACGAAATGTTAATTATTGGCCGATTTTTCATCAAAATGAAGTTCTTTTATATTTTAATGAAATTTTAATTACTGGGAAATTATGTGTTTGTATGTTTGCTATAGGTGACTGGGATTTATAATTGCCTAATTCTAATTAGCCTGTGCGAAGAACGGGTATTCACTGCTAGTTATTTGATAAATTACTTCAAATTAGTTGCAGATACATACAAACAATACATTTACAAACAATTTACAGTTATATATTATTAGACTTTTCGCCAGTTTAAAAAAGAAAGGTCCATTAGTTTATTTATTTATTTTAATTTTTCATCGAATAAATTTATTACACAATATTTCCCCCCAAAAAATAGTCACAATATGAAATGAAAATTGCATGAATTTTTGATGTTGTTGTTATTGAGACCCAGACCGTCCGACCTACCAAAGGTGTAAAGTAACTGTTTGGACGGCCTGGAAGTGCCATCCAATTTAGACCGGAACCCAGTGGGGGAGGCATCCACAGGGACCATACCCTCCTTCCCCCACCACCAACCTCTCGGAAGGACTTACAGATCCACATGTTTAACGTGATCATACTCAGCGTGAACACGGCGGCAGTTTTGGCAGTGGCGGGAATTGAACCCGGGCCTACCGAGTGCAATTCTTGCGCGCTAACAACTGAGCTATCGGGCCCTTGAATTCTTGATGTGAAACATCTCTGCGGCGGGATATGGAGGAAATCATGAAAGGAAAGATGAGGATGAACCGAAATTATGTAACGAAAGTGCCACTAAACTTACATTGCCAAACTTGCAGGATACTATAGAATACACAAATTAATTTCCACTCGCGGGGACGACCTGAGGGGTTTACGTCCGTTATCCGCCTGGTACTATAGAAATCCGCTGGACAATCCCTGCCCTCTGTGTTGCGTTTGGCCACAGACTAATATTCTCCCAGTTACCTTACACCTTTCTGGTAGGTCGGACGGTCTGGGTCTCAACAACAACAACAAACTAATATTCTCCGGCCGTCCAAACAGTTACCTTACACCTTTCTGGTAGGTCGGACGGTCTGGGTCTCAACAACAACAACAACAGACTAATATTCTCCGGCCGTCCAAATAGTTATCTTACGCCTTTCTGGTAGATCGGACGGCCTGGATCTCAACAACAACAGACTAATATTCTCCAGCCGTCCAAACAGTTACCTTACACCTTTCTGGTAGGTCGGACGGTCTGGGGCTCAGCAGCAACAGACTAATATTCTATAAAGCATGGGCACGAGCGTAAATAAATAACTTGCGTTGTAGAATGCGCAGAAACGTAAGGGCATTGTTTTTACTATTGTGTGTAATAGTAAACGGAAGATGATGGCAAATAGAAATTGAAACTAAACCTATTAAACATCGAAATTTATCTTTGTGATGAAAATAAGTTATTGAGAATACTTGAATAACAACATATATTTAAAGCTTTCATTTGCTAAAGTTGCACTTTAAGTGAATGCACACACTCATTTTTGCCATAGTCACTAACTGACGTTCTAAAAATGTATACATTTACTAGTAAATTCTACAATGTATATACGAGCGAGAAGGGAAAGATATGTAACGATTTTTCTTTAAAAAAAAAAACTCGTATATATATTTAATTAAAGTGAATATTTTATTTTTCGGGATGCATTTAGATATATCCTACGAAAATGAGAGGTTAAATTTTTAATACAGAAATAATGAAAATTTCCATACTGTTAAACAAACGGGTATTTTGTTTTGGAAACGTCACGAAACGTAAAGACAAAATTGTACGTGTGACGTCACGTGCACTCTATACAATACACAGAATATTAGTCTGTGACCGAAATCGGCACAGAGTACAGGCAGTGTCTACGCGGAGCATGGGCACGGTACATCTGTAGAGGTGATGATGGGTTAGGGCTCCTAAATACTAGCAGAGAGTATAGGGCCTTATGCTGGGTCATCCTTCCGAGGGGTGATGAGTCAGGAGAAGGAGGGTATGGACCCTGTGATTAGCATATTCATTGAGTGTCGGTCTAAATTGGAAGGCTCTCTCCTCGTCGTCAAAACAGTTAACTTAAACCAAACCTTCCTTCCGGGTAGGTCGGACGACTGGGTAGAAAGAAGGAAAGAACTCAATACCCAAATATGTAATTTTTGTTCTGATGTACCTTTTAAGCTGTATTTTAAAACAATACAGGTAGGCTTGAGCGGCGTGGAGTGCCTGTAAACGTTACATCCAAACTTTTCATCGGCGATCACTTTGTCGTTTGTGACAACAGACATCAATCTTTTTCCATTCAAAATATGTGAAAGAAAGTGATGCTTCACATCAATCTATAACAAGTAACAGAGTTATTCATTAGTTTTTTTCTATTATCATTGTTCAGTTTAGTGTTTTCATTCATATTTTTTAATTTTATTTTGTCACTGAAAATTTATTTGAGTTAGTTATGCATTGATAACAGATACCAACTGTATTTTATAAAATAGAATTTAAACAGAGAAATAAAAAGTAATAATAAAAAATCTGATGTGGGCAACACATGACTTTCCTTATATAATGTAATGAATTTACTACTTTTACAGTAAAAAAAAATAGGTTTTTCTTATAGTAGATATTAATATACTTTTAAAGATATTGAATTTTCGACAATTAGTCGTCATTTCCGTTGATTTAGCGTCATTTTTATTCATTTGGCGAGATTTTCGTTAATTTGGTAACATTTCAAAAAGTCGCCGAGTTGGCGATATTCCACCAAATTCGTCGCCAAAATCTCGCCAAGCGTTATGGACGAAGAAATAAGTTGTTCTTACAATAGATAAATGACTATTGGCGTTCAAATACAAAAGTATTAATCAAAGTATCTTTTTTCATGAATGGAACGAGCTAGATCCACGAGAATGATGTCACTCAATTTATCGCATGGTATTACATATGAAAAGTGAACGTGTTTCTCAATAGGATTTTTTTTTTCATTTTATATGACTTTTTGATAATTTTTTTTGAAAAATGTGCCATATCTCGAGAACGGTTCATGTTAGCGCTCTAAAATTCATGTCAATCGTTTTCTAATGAAAAATTACATAAGAAATGTCTATTTGTGGAACTTTATTAGTGATTTTGATTTTTTGACGATTTTTTCAAAATTTTATTCGAAAATTTAGGGGGATTCTGAACATTCGATTGCGTATAAAAACAATAGGCTTCCAGTGTTTACGGATTGTGATTTTTGTACCAAATTTGGTTCGAATCGGTCCATTCGTTCGTCAGTTATCGTCTCCACACACACAGACAGCACTTCAAAAATGTTCGATTCGTGATCAGGGATGTTTGAAACGTGCTCTCCCGTCGAAAACTCGAATTCGAATTTTCGACCCCGTCACAATACTTTCCTTATACATTATTATGTATATAAGGAAAGTAAAAAATCTGATGTGGGCACTGCATGAATTTCCCTACATCATGCAATGATTTACTTCTTTCATGGTAAAATAAGGGTGTGCAAGATTCACAACACAATGTTTTTGGCATTGAATTGCACCACGTAAATTGAAATTTGTGCTTTTGCCAACTTATGAATTCAAACAGAGTGATTTATTCGTGCTGACGTGCAAAATTCTCATCAAAATGCAGTCACCTGTTAATGAATATCTAGTGAAATAAATGACTATAAGCGAATTCTATGACGTCAAAATGTAAAACTAACAAAATACAAATAACAAAAAGTATCTTCTCTCGTGAATGGAATGAACTAGATCCACGTGAATGATGTTAACAGATTTATCACATAACATTGTAAATGGAAAGGGAACATATTTGATGATACTTACTACTTACTACGAAGATATTGATTCAGTGGATACTTTTGAAATACATCGGCGGATTAATCAGATGGTGTAAATGAAAGAGATAGAAAAATTGGGGTACAATGTAAAAAAAATGACATTCAAATGGTACTCTGATAATAAAAGGTTGGGAATCACTGGGATGTCGATCTCTATGGTTGCCACCGTCATCGGTTTCTGTCTGAATTAGGTGGCACCATCGCCTTTAATGTTCCATAGGTAGGTGACAACTATATTTTTTGAAAAAAAATATTTTTTTTTCGCGGGGAAGAGCGGGGGTTCCCGAGCTATTTTCATTCGATAATTCTGGCTTTTTTTGAAAAAAAATTGCATTAAATTTATGTAGAAAAATATGCGTAAAAAAAGGTTTTCTTTTAAGATAGCAACAATGTTTTTCTCTTTTATAATTGTTAATTAAATCCAATTATCAATTAGTAATTAATTGGCATAATTGGTTTAAATTATGGAGACATCTTTCGGAATTCCAAAATTAATGATAATCTGTTGACATATATATTTTAAAAAGTAACTTGTATTAATGGATTGATTGCATTTTATCGTACTTAAATATCATATATGAAACTGAATTAATCATAAATTGTAAAAACTGTAGCAATCTTGGCTGAATGAAGATAATCGCATGTCTGAACTCTGTGTTCTGCAAGTGGTCAGATGGCCATCCTTGTTTTCTGAGAGAACGACGACACTTTGGGACATTGGATATACAGTGTCGTTTTTAAATCAATGGAATTCCCCTAAATGTGTTTCCTTTCTCTTGCTGTTTCACTTTCAACTGCATGTGTGGTCTTCTATGAAGAAAAGGATCAGCACTTGCAACTCTGAACCGTTGAACCAGATGGCTCTATTTGTGCTTGAAGAATGAAACCGCTACCCTGTTTCTTATTCCACACCAGAAAGGAACTATTATTATTACCTGCCTATCAATGATTTTGTTTTTTGTTTCACTAAAGTGAAGCGGTTTTTCATTTTACAGTGGACATTTAAAAATCGAAGTAAAAAATAGTTTTGATAACTAAATGTATGATAAACAAAAGAAACATTCTTATTTGGTTTTCTCCGAGTGATTACCGAATTTTTACGAGTTGGGGGGGGGGGGGATGACACCTCCAGTACTTACGTTCCTGATCGTGACTAAAAAATGCAGTAAGCGCTGTTCAGTATAATGCCACAAGTGTGTATCATTTAGAAATATGCCTTTATCCCCCTTAGCAGCGCTTTATGCTTTTCACATACAATAGAGTATGGGCACGTGACATCACACAGAAAATTTTACAGGAGCTCTCCTCCACCGGAGACATTTTATGTTAACCTAATTTCTATTTATGCGATAGCATTTAAATATATTTATATAGGGCAAATAGAAAACTTGCCCCCTAAAGTTTCATTCACCCCCCCCCCCCCCTCCGTCCAAAAACTCCTGAAAGACTGTTAGTTTCCAAAGCAAAATAAATACTCGTATGATTAGCAGCGTAGGGAATTGAATTATTCCTGCATTAAGAACGACTGATTTAGAAATTTACAATCGTTTAACCCATAATTTTAGTAGAATATTTATAAATTCATCTTACTTCATGGACATTTTTTATTTTCCAGTAAATAAATTATTTACTTTCAATAAAATATACACACACGTTTTTAAGAAAATTTGTTCTTTCCCTTCTTGCTTATAGTATTACTGTAGAATTTGCTAATAGTGTATATATCTTCAAAACGCTAGCTGGTGACTGCGATAAAAATAAGTAGTAGTGTACTTTCACTTAAAATCCTTTAAAGTGCACTTTACTAAATGACATTTTTAAAGATATATTTTTCCCTTTTAAAAGATAAAATTTCCTTTTTATATCAGTTTTCTAAACAACTTATTTTCAGCAAGATAAATTCCGATGTTTAATCGGTCTAGTTTTAAATTTTATTTACCATCATGGACAATTTACCATTACTCGCTATATTGAAAAGAACACCCTATTGCCTTTATTTTTCTGCGCATTCTACAACGCAGGCTGTTTATTTACATTCGTGGCCAGAAAGGCGCCTCTCTTTTTAGTTGCATTGCCGTCAACGCCGCTCCATATTTAAATCTCCTTGGAACTCCGTCACTGGAGACGAAACATTTTTCTCCTCCGCATCTTCCGAAAGTCCCTACTGATTGCTGATCGCCCAGATTTGTATTTTTAATCACTTTGTTGATATTTAGCTAGAAGTATTGGAAAGTGAACGACAATGGTTATTCTAAATAGATGTTGCTGTTGCAGCGTATGGTGTGGGAGTTTTACGTGCGGGATATTGACACTGGTAAGTGGAAAACACAGGGAGATCATAATTAAAGTATTCCCTGTTTAGAATCAGTCTTCTGGAGAAATATGTATCAGACAAATCTTTACTAAATTTAGAAGTTATCCTATAAACTTAAAGAGATATCGTAAAACACTTACAGAATACTAAAAATTAAAACACATTTTATGTACACACTGTATTATGAAATCAATGGAATACTAGTTATTGAGAGAAAATTATGAGCAACAACTGTCCATAAGAAGTAATACTAATTGATAAAATAATAGAATAATAACAATGGATATCAATAGTTTTCATGATCTCCTTACTGACAATCACTTTGAATATAAACACTTTGCTAGGCATGGATTTCAAAATATATTCCTTAAAATTTTATATATTAAAACGCCATTAATTGATAGATTTGTATTTGAATTATTATATTAATAAATATCAAACACCCTTCCCATGCGGCTTAAATCAAATATATAATAATAGTAATGTTGTAAAATATAGTTTCGACCCCCGCGCCAGTTATTATTCTGTGAATAAACATCTATTGCGCTTTTCTAATATCTCATGCAATCATAAAAAAAGAAATAAGCATGGTAAAGGAAAAAGTAAATGTAGTACGACTCTTGACTACAAAGCTGATATGTTGAAATTGCACTATAATTATAATCAGTAATTCAATCCTGCCGATCAGAACTTCGTTATTTAATGTTAATTAAATAATTAAATATTATTAGAATTAAATATTATTTAAATTAAATATTATTTGTCTTAACTTTTTAAAATCAAAATTTACTAATGAGCATTTTAAGCATTTATTTTTCGATCTGCTATTTTCTCGTGCCAATTTCTTTAATTACAATTCTAATCTTCTATTAATGCAACTGCAAATACTTATTGCGTAATTTCATTCAAACATCCAGTTCATAATTCCACAAACCTTAATGATATATTTAAAAAACATACACAATTGTTACCTACCGAAAATATCAAAAGTTAAGTGTAAGAACAAACAATGAACTTATAGAGATATTGCAAAACACCTAAGACTAATTATAAAAACTAGTTAAGTATACTATGTTGAGAAATCAATGGAATGCAAGTCGGTGAGAAACAAATTTGTTGGGAGGGGGTGGGGGTAACAGAATAACAATCCACGGGAAATGAAACTAATTAGGATAACAATAGAAATAATTGAAGATTTTACAACTTCTTTGTCGTCTATTCATTACTATACATTGTAATTCTTTCTATTATTCTCTGAATTGGTTTTATTTCCGATGAATTGTTGTTCAGTTTCCCCAACAAGCAATATGGTTAGTTTAGTAATTTTTTAAATACCCTAAATTTTACATGTGTGTGTGTGAGGGGGAGGGGGGAAGGAATACCTCCCTTTATTAGATAACTTAGTTATGAAATGTAAGCTCTAATGCAGAATGTCCAATTGGCGATCCTTGAATAAGGATAATGCTTAGAAAGAATATTTAAAATGAACTAAATTAATAAAATTTATTTAAAAAGAAATGAACAAATAATGATACTTAATAAAATATGTAACTGTAATAAAATGTGTTGCATAAATGTGTTGAAATATCTTTAAACAGCCGCAAAAATATTTAGATAGAAAATTTTGGTCTGCATTTTATAGAAGTTGAAGAATTTTGTACAAAGCGTGAAAAACAGAATGAGAAAGTGTTAAATTATGTGTTTGTCGCACTGCTTTTTATCCTTTTGGAATTAAATCATTAATTCATACACAGAAAACGTCTTGCGCGCTTTTATCTAAATGAAAGTAATTGACTTTCAAGAGAAATTTTTCAATCCGAACTTTTGTATTTTAATGAAACATTTACGGCCATAAAAGAAAAATAAATCAATAATTATAAACAATATGAAAAAAAATTCCTACGGCAGCACTGAAAAAAAAATGTAATAAAAAGCTGTTTATTCACAATGTAAAAACTCCAGTTCCGTACTGCACAAATTCTTTTCACACATTCACAAATTGTGCATTGATGCATTTTAAAAAAGAACAAGAAAGATCAATCATGCATAAAGCATTGATTATGAAACACTTTCCAACTTCAATGCAATTTCATTTAAAAATCTCTAAAATACGATATATTCCTCGGTAATATTTTTAAAATTATCACAATACTACATTAATTTATTATATTTGAAAACTTAAAAACTTCATCGAAAAAAATGAACTTTATTCAAATGACGGCATTGAAATATAAATTGCCTGGTTTAAACATCTCTAAAATGCGATACATTACTCGGTAATATTCTTAAAATTATCATAATACTACAATAATTTATTATTTTTGAGAACTTCATTGAAAACAAATGAACTTTATTCAAATGACGTCATCGAAATAATTTGCCTGGCTCTCATATAAAAGCAGCATTTCATTCATAAACTTTTTTCCATTCCTTTCATTCATCACAATACTATAATAATTTATTTTATTTAAAAGTTTAATACTATGGAGGTACAAGTAATTTAACTCTATGCTTAAAACTTCATCGAAAAAACGCATTCTTCTCTATGTAAAATCATGAATGTTTTATTCATATCAGCTATATTGCAGACTCCATGAGCTAAATAATTTTGCGCTAAAGAAATGCAGCAATTCTTATAAAACTCATTCTACATCTTTTGGTGTTTACATTCTCCATAAGGGAAAATTAGGCTTCGTTGTAGAGACAATCAAAGTTTGATGATCATTTAAACTCAAATATATTGTAGTTGCGTTGTTTCAGTATGTAGATACACAGAATTAAAGTAAAAAATAAAGTGGTTTTAGGACGGAAGCAACACAAAAAAATCTGATGTGGGCAACACATGACTTTCCTTATATAATTCAATGAATATACTACTTTGACAGTAAAAAAATAGGTTTTTCTTATAGTAGATACTTATATTCTTCACAGGATATTGAATTTCGGTCAATTAATCGTCATTTCATTGATTTAGCGTCATTCGTATCCATTTGGCTATATTTCCGTGAATTTGGCAACATTTAAAAAAGTCGCCAAGTTTGCGACATTCCACCAAATTTGTCGCCAAAATCTCGCAAGCGTTATGATCGAAGAAATAAGTTATTCTTACAGCAGATAAATGACTATTGGCGTTCAAATACAAAAGTATTACTCAAGGTATCTTTTTTCATGAATGGAACGAGCTAGATCCACGAGAATGATGTCGCCAAATTTATTGCATGGTATAACATATGAAAAGTGAACATGTTTCTCAATAGGAAATATTTTTTTTTATTTTATATGAATTTTTGATAATTTTTTTGAAAAATGTGCAATATCTCAAGAACGGTTCATGTAGCGTTCTAAAAGTTATGTCAATCGTTTTTTAATGAAAAATTACATAAGAAATATTTATTTGCGTAACTTTATTAGCAGTTTTGATTTTTTGACGATTTTTCCAAAATTTCACTCGAAAATTTAGGGGGGTTCTGAACATTCGATTGCGTACAAAAACAATAGGCTTCCAGTGTTTACGGATTGTGATTTTTGTACCAAATTTCGTTCGAATCGGTCCTTTCGTTCGTCAGTTATCGTTTCCAAAGGCTCATTGACACACACACACAGACATAATTTCAAAAATGTTTGATGCGTGATCAGGGATGCTTGAAACGTGCTCTCCCGTCGAAAACTCGAAATTGAATTTTCGACCCCGTCACAAAACTTTCCTTATAAATTATGTATATAAGGAAAGTAATATGAATTAAAAAGAACTTTACGATTTTGACAGAAAAAGATGGATGCCCAAATGCCATGTAGATGAATGCCCACTTCAAAATAAAAGAGGGATGCCATATTTTATTTTGAAGTGGGTCACGTGATCTCTTCATATAATGGTCACGCGATCTCTTCATGTAATGGTCACGTGATCTCTTCATATAAAGGGTGTAATTAATATTTTTATTTAAAAAACTACTGAATATATTTTGCTGAATTCTTTTTTATTTATTTTATGAGATAATTTGAATTCTTCCTAAAACTTTCGAAGCAATTTATGATTTTTAAATTCGCTTAAAAAATGTTTGAAAAATTGGGTCCTATAGGGTTCAGTGTATTTCATTTTTACAACCCGGGTTCAATCCAAAATTAATTGGGTGATATTATTCATTTATATTCCCATACGTTCCACAGACCGTCTGAACAACATACTAAAATTTCATTTTGATAAAGTCATTTTTACGGCAGTTATCGTGCTAACGGACGGATAGACAGAATGAACAAAGTCATAAACACTTTTCAACTATGTTGTGAAGTGTTAAAAACCCCGCCAGTGACTCAAATATGGTAAGATCACCATTTTGTGATTCGCAATACCTTCTAAATAATTCATATTATTTATTAATTTTTCATTTATTATAGACTTTATTTTATTGATTTCTGTTTCTATTTGAAATTTCAATCATTTATGACTTAATATAAAAAATCCGATGTGGGCAGCACATGACTTTCCTTGTATAATGCAATGAATTTACTACTTTTACAGTAAAAAAACAGATTATTTTTATAGTAGATATTTATATTCTTTCCAAGATATTGAATTTTCGTCAATCAGTCGTCATTTTTACTTTCCTTATATACATAATGCATAAGGAAAGTATTGTGACGGGGTCGAAAATTCGAATTCGAGTTTTCGACGGGAGAGCACGTTTCAAGCATCCCTGATCACGAATCAAACATTTTTGAAGTGATGTATGTGTGTGTGTGTGTGTGTGTGTGTGTGTCTGTGTGTGTCAGTGAGTCTGTGGAGACGATAACTGACGAACGAATGGACCGATTCGAACCAAATTTGGTACAAAAATCACAATCCATAAACACTGGAAGCCTATTGTTTTTATACGTAATCGAATGTTCAGAACCACCCTAAATTTTCGAATGAAATTTTGAAAAAATCGTCAAAAAATCAAAACCGCTAATAAAGTTACGCAAATAGTCATTTCTTATATAATTTTTCATTAGAAAACGATTGGCATAAATTTTAGAGCGCTAACATGAACCGTTCTCGAGATATTGTGCATTTTTCAAAAAAATTATGAAAAAGTCACATAAAAAAAAAAAAATTCCTATTGAGAAACATGTTCACTTTTCATATGTAATACCATGCGATAAATTGAGTGACATCATTCTCGTGGATCTAGCTCGTTCCATTCATGAAAAAAATATACTTTGAATAATACTTTTGTATTTGAACGCCAATAGTCATTTATCTGCTGTAAGAATAACTTTTTTCTTAGTGCATAACGCTTGGCGAGATTTCGGCGACGAATTTGACGGAATGTCGCCAACTTGGCGACTTTTTTGAAATGTTGCCAAATTAATGAAAATCTCGCCAAATGGATAAAAATGATGCTAAATCAATGAAAATTACGACTAATTGTCGAAAATTCAATATCTTGGAAAGAATATTAGTATCTACTATAAGAAAAACCTATTACTTTCCTTATATACATAATGTATAAGGAAAGTATTGTGACGGGGTCGAAAATTCGAATTCGAGTTTTCGACGGGAGAGCACGTTTCAAGCATCCCTGATCACGAATCAAACATTTTTGAAGTGATGTCTGTGTGTGTGTGTGTGTGTGTGAAAGTATGTGTGTCAGTGGGTCTGTGGAGACGATAACTGACGAACGAATGGACCGAATCGAACGAAATTTGGTACAAAAATCACAATCCGTAAACACTGGAAGCCTATTGTTTTTAAACGTAATCGAATGTTCAGAACCCGCCAAAATTTTCGAGTGAAATTTTGAAAAAATCGTCAAAAAATAAAAACCGCTAATAAAGTTACGCAAATAGACATTTCTTATGTAATTTTTCATTAGAAAACGATTAACATAAAATTTAGAACGCTAACATGAACCGTTCTCGAGATATTTCACATTTTTCATAAAAATTATCAAAAAGTCGTATAAAATAAAAAAAAATATATTTCCTATTGAGAAACATGTTCACTTTTCATATGTAATACCATGCGATAAATTGGGTGGCATCATTCTCGTGGATCTAGCTCGTTCCATTCATGAAAAAAGATACTTCGAGTAATACTTTTGTATTTGAACGCCAATATTTATCTGTTATAAGAATAACTTATTTCTCCGTCAGTAAAGCTTGGCGAGATTTTGGCGACGAATTTGGCAGAATGTCGCCAACTTGGCGACTTTTTGAAATGTTGCCACATTAACGAAAATCTCGCCAAATGGATAAAAATGACGCTAAATCAATGAAAATGACGACTAATTATCGAAAATTCAATATCTTGGAAAGAATATTAGTATCTACTATAAGATAAACCTATTTTTTTTACTGTTAAAGTAGTAAATTCATTGCATTATATAAGGAAAGTCATGTGGTGCCCACATCAGATTTTTTTTTTACTGTAAAAGTAGTAAATTCATTACATTATATAAGGAAAGTCATGTGTTGCCCACATCAGATTTTCATTGATTGACAGCTATTTCATGAACTGCCCCGTTATCCATGACTTGAAAGACTACTGCAAGAAAGCATTTTCAAAAAATCTGATGTGGGCAACACATGACTTTCCTTAAGTAATGCAATGAATTTACTACTTTTAGAGTAAACAAAAAATCTGATGTGGGCAGCACATGACTTTCCTTATATAATGCAATGAATTTACTACTTTTACAGCAAGAGAAATAGGTTATTTTTGTAGTAGATACTTATATTCTTTCCAAGATATTGAATCGTTATTTTCATCGATTTAGCGTCATTTTTATCCATTTGGCAAGATTTTCTTTAATTTGGCAATATTTAAAGAAGTCGTCAAGTTGGTGACATTCCACCAAATTCGTCGCTAAAATCTCGCCAAGCGTTATGAACGGAGAAATAAGTTAATCTTACAGCAGATAAATGACTATTGGCGTTCAAATACAAAAATATTATTCAAAGTATCTTTTTTCATGAATGGAAGGAGGTAGATCCACGAGAATGATGTCACCCAATTTATCGCATGGTATTACATATGAAAGGTGAACATGTTTCTCAATAGGAAATATTTCTTTTTTATTTTTATATGATTTTTTGATAATTCTTTTTGAAAAATGTGCAATATCTCGAGAACGGTTCATGTTAGCGTCCAAAAATTTATGTCAATCGTTTTCTAATGAAACATTACATAAGAAAAGTCAATTTTCGTAACTTTAATTAAAAAAAATGTTGTGTAACCTTAGTTAAAAAAAATTCGAAATATATTCAGTAGTTTTTTAAATAAAAATGAAAATGAAAAGATCACGTGACCCACTTCAAAATGATACATGGCATCCATCTTGTCTCAAAATCGTGATTTTTACAATTACAATATATTTGAGTTTAAATGCTCATCCAAATTTGATTATTTCTACAACGAAGCCTATTTTTCACCTATGTAAAATGTAAACAGAAAAATATGTAGAATGAGTTGTATAAGGATTGCTGCATTTCTTTAATACAAAATCATTTAGTTCATGGAGTCTGCGTAGCTGATATGAATGAAATATTCATTGATTTTATAAACAGAAGGACGATTTTTTTCGATGAAGTTTTACGCATAGAGTTTAATTACTTGTAGCTCCATGGTCTTAATTTTTAAATAAAATAAATTATTATAGTATTGTGATGAATGACATGAATGGGAAATTATTTATGAATGAAATGCTGCTTTTATAGAGAGAGTCAGGCGTGTTATTTTTTCTATGACGTCATTTGAATGAATTTCAGTTGTTTTCGATGAAGTTTTCAAATATAATAAATTATCGTAGTATTATGATAATTCTAAAATTATTATCGAGGAATGTATCACATTTTAGAGATGTTTAAACCAGGCAATTTATATTTCATTGCCGTCATTTGAATGAAGTTCATTATTTTCGATGAAGGTTTAAGTTTTCAAATATAATAAATTAATGCAGTATTGTGATAAGTTTCAAAATATTTCCGAGGAATGTATTGCATTTTAGACTTGTTTAAATAAAATTGCATTGAAGTTGGAAAGTGTTTTATAATCAATGCTTTAAGCATGATTGATCTTTCTTGTTTTTTCTTTACCTAACTTGTGCAATTCAAACTACTTATAAAGTTAAAAAGAAAACAGAAAAGCAGTATATAACACAAAATTAATGATATCGACCGGTTTCGAAGACAAAAACAGCCTTCTTCGTCAGCAGAAGCAAGAAGCGCGAACTAAACTCGCCAAAGCAAGATCGATATTATGAAAAGTCAAATCATGTGACCTTTTTTACCCATTCAGAGCTTGTCACTGGAGCCCAGGGCGCAATCAATGCAGCCTTTCATAGTATGCAACAGAGACTGGCATTAAAATAAAACGCGATTTGAAGCAGGTTAGTTTCCTTTTATAATTTATAGTAGAGCACTTATGTTCGTAGTTTTACTCACTAAATAGGTGCTTTGAATCTTTTTGCAAGAAGTTCAAATTTTTCTTTACTTTTTAGTCGATCATTCATAGTATCCTACAACTCGCTCTGCAGAGGATATTTACGCATTTTTAAAACGATTATATTCCGAAAAGGAACAAAAGTTAAATTAATTCACAAAAAGAATTATTGACAACAGCTCATTTTATAGAAGCTAAATTATTGTATAATGTAGTTAAATTTTGTCTATTTTAAAAATGGCGCATGTAAACAAGCTTAGGATTGAAGTCCACGTTTTCGCTCTTTCTGAAGACAAATACTCTTAATTAGAAACGCTGTGAAAACTATGGAATTCACATTTCTAAATGCAAAATAAGCAATATTATTAATAATAAAGGGGAAAAGCGTCAAACTTTGCTTTTTACCATGAAAAGAACAACAAATGAATACCCCAAAAAGGTACGTGCATGTACGGCTATTTCAAAAAGTATCTCGTCTCAAAAGAAAATACACAGACTTAAAAACAAGAAAATAAATTAAGATTTAAATCTTAGAAACGCTAAAAAGCATAATGTTCACCACCTCTTGCTAGATATGTGGCTGAGCGCAGAATACTCTGTAGAATTCTCTATTAAAATTATTTAGCTTGTGACAGATGTAAATATATTGTGATAACTGGCAAAGCTTAAAAATATTACCAAGGAATGTATTGCATTTTATACATGTTTAAATAAAATTGCATTGAAGTTGGAAAGTGTTTCATAATCAATGCTTTAAGCATGATTGATCTTTCTTGTTTTTACTATAAAAGTAGTAAATTCATTGCATATAAGGAAAGTTATGTGCTGCCCACATCAGATTCTTACTTTCCTTATATACATAATGCAAGGAAAGTATTGTGACAGGGTCGAAAATTCGAATTCGAGTTTTCGACGGGAGAGCGCGTTTCAAGCATCCTTGATCACGAATCAAACATTTTTGAGGTGATGTCTGTGTGTGTGTGTGTGTTAGTGAGTCTGTGGAGACGATATCTCACGATTGAATGAAGTGATTTGAATGAAATTTGGTACAAAAACCACAATCCGTGAATACTGGAAGCCTATTGTTTTTAAATGTAATCGACTGTTCAGAACCTCCCTAAATTTTCGAGTGAAATTTTGAAAAATCATCAAAAAATCAAAACCTATAATAAAGTTACACAAATAGACATTTCTTATGTAATTTCCCCTTAGAAAACGATTAGCATAAACTTTAGAACGCTAGCATGAATCGTTTTCGAGATATTGTACATTTTTCAAATAAATTTATCAAAAAATCCCATAAATTAAAAAAAAAATAACAACTGCTGAGAAACATGTTCACTTTTCATATGTAATATCATGCGATAAATTTGGTGACACCATTCTCGTGGATCTAGCTCGTTCCATTCATGAGAAAAGATACTTTGAGTAATACTTTTGCATTTCAAAGCCAATAGTCATTTATCTGCTGTAAGAATAACTTATTTCTCCGTACATGACGCTTGGCGACGAATTTAGAGGAATGTCGCCAACTTGGCGACATTTTTAAATGTTACCAAATTAACGAAAATCTCGCCAAATGGATAAAAAAGGCGTAAAATCAATGAAAATGACGACTCATTGTCGAAAATTCAATATCTTGGAAAGAATATAAATATCTACTATAAGAAAAACTTTTTTTTTACTGTAAAATTAGTAAATTCATTGCATCATATAAGGAAAGTCATGTGTTTCCCACATCTGATTTTTTTTGTTCAATTTTCGAGTTAGTGGACTATTTCCAACGTGCCCGATTTCTGTCCTCAAGCCTGATGACTGTAACCAAAGCGGTAGAAGTCACTTTGATCACAGTCAAAGGCGATTCTGAGGTGGTCCCCGGTCCCTGCTCTAATGCTGGTCAAGGTACTTTAAACATATGCTGGTTACGTTATAACTCATAATCATCTACCAGATCAATGATAGATTAGCGCTAATGGTTACAAGCCATAACGGAGCACTTAAGCCTTGGGACATTCATATTATTGTATTACGTAAATAAGTACTATTGTTTCTGAGTTTAAAATAAATTTTGGTAGTTAAACTTTTGAAATTGTTGCATTCAAGGATGTCTTACTATTGATCAAACACTGTATTTTGTAATAATTGTCAACAAGATGCGAAAAGAAGCATTTGGGGGAAACGTCACCTTCGATCTATCATTATAATTTTCGAGTACTTCACTTTTTCTGCAATTTATAGAACGTGAAATAGGAAAGTATTATGATAGGATGGGATTTCAAAAGATTTACTCTTTTAGAGCATCTCTGTAAATGAATGAGCCATTTTTCATCGATTTCTATATATGGACAGGATAACATCTAATCACAATAATCAAATAGAATATAATTTGGAAAGATTATTACAAACGATGTTCAAAAGACTATTTATTTTCGAATAAAAAATGGGGCATGGGAAAGACGTTAAATTTATCAATCATTCGTTTCAATTTTTCAAACATTATTTTCAATTTTTCAACATACACAGACATGATTGATTTGTAAAAAATCTGATGTGGGCAGCCAATTTCTTTCCATATATAATGCAATGAATTTACTGCTTTTAGAGTAAAAAAAAAAGGGTTATTCTTATAGTACATACTTATATTCTTTCCAAGATATTAAATTTTCGTCAATGAGTCGTCATTTTCATTGATTTAGCGTTATTTTTATCCATTTGGCGAGATTTTCCTTAATTTGGCAACATTTAAAAGGTCGCCAAGTTGGCGGCATTCCTCCAAATTCGTCGCCAAAATCTCGCCAAGCGTTATGCACGGAGAAATAAGTTATTCTTAGAGCAGATACATGACTATTGGCGTTCAAATGCAAAAGTATTACTCAAAGTATCTTTTCTCATGAATGGAATGAGCTAGATCCACGAGAATGGTGTCACCAAATTTATCGTATGATATTACATATGAAAAGTAAACACGTTTCTCAACAGCTGATATTTTTTTTTTAATTTATGGGATTTTTTGATAAATTTATTTGAAAAATGTACAATATCTCGAGAACGGTTCATGCTAGCGATCTAAAGTTTATGTCAATCGTTTTCTAAGAAAAAATTACATAAAAAATGTCTATTTGCTTAACTTTATTAAAGTTTTTGATTTTTTGATGAATTTTTCAAATTTTCACTCGAAAATTTAGTGGGGTTCTGAACATTCGATTACGTTTAAAACAATAGGCTTCTAGTATTCACGGATTGTGATTTTTGTACCAAATTTCATTCGAATCGCTCCATTTGTTCGTGAGATATCGTCTCCACAGACCCACTGACGCACACACACGCACACACACACAGACATCACCTCAAAAATGTTTGATTCGTGATAAGGGATGCTTGAAGCGTGCTCTCTCGTCGAAAACTCGAATTCGAATTTTTCGACCCCGTCACAATACTTTCCTTATACGTTATGTATATAAGGAAAGTAAGAAAATCATATCTAGAGTCAGAGTATCCAGATGAAATCGGGACGAAAACGAAAAGTGCTCGCTAGCTATGAAAAGTTAGCAAGTAATTTGTAGCACTTTGAAAGCCTGTAAACGAAACAAATGAGTTGAAAAAAGCGAACAAATTGAATCTTTATTTCACAAAATATTATTTTTGCAAAAGCATTTTGGCTCCATCAGACTGGACGACCCATCGCTGATTTTTACTTTCCTTATATACAATAATGTATAAGAAAAGTATAGTGACGAGGTCGAAAATTCGAATTCGAGTTTCCGACGGGAGAGCACGTTTCAAGCATCCCTGACCACGAATCAAACATTTTTGAAGTGATGTCTGTGTGTGTGTCAGTGAGTCTATGGAGATGATAACTGAAGAACGAATGGACCGATTCGAACGAAATTTGGTACAAAAATCACATTCGTAAACACTGGAAGCCTATTGTTTTTATACGCAATCGAATAATAGAACCCCCCTAAATTTTCTAGTAAAATTTTGAAAAAATCATCAAAAAAACAAAACCGCTAATAAAGTTACGGAAATAGACATTTCTTATGTAATTTTTCATTAGAAAACGATTGGTATAAATTTTAGAACGGTAACATGAACCGTTCTCGAGATATTGCATATTTTTAAAAAAAATTATTAAAAAGTCATATAAAATAAAAAAAAAATATTTCCTATTGAGAAACATGTTCACTTTTCATATGTAATACAATGCGATAAATTGGGTGACATCATTCTCGTGGATCTAGCTCGTTCCATTCATGAAAAAAGATACTTTGAGTAATACTTTCGTATTTGAACGCCAATAATCATTAATCTGCTGTAAGAAAAACTTATTTCTCTGTCCATAACGCGTGGCGAGAATTTGGCGACGAATTTGGCGGAATGTCGCCAACTTGGCGACATTAAGTTGTTGCCAAATTGACAAAAATCTCACCAAATGGATAAAAATGATGCTAAATTAATGAAAATGACGACTAATTGAAGAAAATTCAATATCCTGGAAAGAATATAAATATCTACTATAAGAATAACATTTTTTTTAACTGTAAAAGTAGTAAATTCATTGCATTATATAAGGAAAGTCATGTGTTGCCCACATCATATTTTTACTTTCCTTATATAAATAATGTATAAGGAAAGTATTGTGACGGGGTCGAAAATTCGAAATCGAGTTTTCGACGGGGGAGCACGTTTCAAGCATCCCTGATCACGAATCAAACAGTTTTGAAGTGATGTCTGTGTGTGTGTCAGTGTGTGTGTGAAAGTATGTGTGTGTGTGCGTGTGTGTGTGTCAGTGAGTCTGTGGAGACGATAACTGACGAACGAATGGAACGATTCGAACCAAATTTGGTACAAAAATCACAATCCGTAAACACTGGAAGCCTATTGTTTTTAAATGCAATCGAATGTTCAGAACCCCCTAAATTTTCGAATAAAATTTTGAAAAAATCGTCAAAAAATCAAAACCACTAATAAAGTTACGCAAATAGACATTTCTTATGTAATTTTTCATTAGAAAACGATTGACATAAATTTTAGAACGTTAACATGAACCATTCTTGAGATATTGTACATTTTTCAAAAAAATTATCAAAAAATTATCAAAATTATCAAAAGTACACGTTCACTTTTCATATGTAATATCATGCGATAAATTGGGTGACATTCTCGTAGACCTACCTCGTTCCATTCATGAAAAAAGATACTTTGAGTAATACTTTTGTATTTGAACGCCAATAGTCATTTTTCTGTTGTAAGAACAACTTATTTCTTCGTCCATAACGCTTGGCGAAATTTTGGCGACAAATTTGGCGGAATGTCGCCAACTTGGCGACTTTTTGAAATGTTGCCAAATTAACGAAAATCTCGTCAAATGGATAAAAATGACGCTAAATCAATGAAAATGACGACTATTTGTCGAAAATTCAATATCTTGGAAAGAATATTAGTATCTACTATAAGAAAAAATTATTTTTTTTACTGTAAAAGTAGTAAATTCATTACATTATATAAGGAAAGTCATGTGTTGCCCACATCAGATTTTTTCTTTTATGGGGAGCGTGATGGCCGGTTAGTTGTTTTATTTAATCGTCAAACTGTGTTGTTTAATCGACCTGTGGCGAATGCCAATTTTCAGATCTACCAAGGGGTAATTTGAAAAATGGATTTCAGATTTGGATTGTGCATGGTCGTATTAGTATACATACGCTTTCTTCAGTCTTCAGGGTTGCATTCAATGATCTGTCATACTGACACTGCACTTTTAGAAAAGTGATAAGATAAAAATCCATTTACATCGGAATAAGGGGTGTTAGCCTCCAAACAATCAGGACATTCTACAGAAAAATCTGGGCGAAAACTATAAGAAACACATGCTGGGGTTTAGAGAAGCGCCGTAATCACCAGATATGTCCAAGGGAGCTAGCTTATTATATTAGTATAGAATCCCGAAATCTTAACTGCGCTAATCCGGAGAATAGGTCACCCTGGTTAAATCGGAGAATATGCCACGCACTTTGCGAGCGCTCTATGTTGTAATCTGGTAACCTCTTGTATCGGATGTTTTCGGCGGTAATTGTGTAACATCCAATAAGAATACGTTTCTGTGTTTGCTACAGTTTTCTGATGTAAAAGAACATTTCTATCAATATTTTTGGCCATTGTTGTACGTACTCTCAATATTTGATTTATTTTGTAAATAATTTTTAATTTAATAATTATTAACTTTAGTTTTAGTTTTGCGGATTTGCTTTTGTTGTCGATCATATTTCCCTTATGTCTTCTGGTAAGCGCGAGCAAATGGAAGGTGAATGTAGTTTTGTAAAACGTGGTAGGATGGATGTTGGTATGAATGAATCTAGAATAAAATTTTACTATAATTTGGAGAATAAAGGTTTGAAAGAAGTGATTAATTGGTGTGTTATGAAAGGGATTATGAGTGATAAGTATGTTTGTCCTAAGTGTAGAGATGAAATGAAGTTATGTGAGTTAGATTGGAGGATTGATGGATTTGAATGGAGGTGCCGAGAGAGGTCTGGAGTGAATCAGCATGATGTCAGTAGGAACATAACGAGGGGTACATGGTTTGAGAAGAGTATATTGAGTTTGATTGATATTTTAATTATGACGTTATTGTGGTTTAATGGTTGTGAGTGCAAGTTTATTATGAATTAGTTAAATGTTTCCGACAAAACTGTAACTGATTGGAAACAGTTTTGCCGGGACATTTGTGCGAGTGTTTCTTTGAATGAAAGGATTAAGATTGGTGGCAATGGAGTGATTGTTGAAATAGATGAAAGTAAGTTTGGTGTAGAATAAGTATGGAAGAGGAAAGCCAGTGATTGGGCAGTGGGTGTTTGGAGGAATTGAAAGAAGGATGAATAAATGTTTTTCTGCTAAGGTGCCTAATAGATCGAGTGAATGTTTGCTGGAAGTGATTGAAAGGTATATCGAGAAGGGGACTTTAATAATTTCGGACTGTTGGAAGGGGTATGATTGCCTTAAACATATAGGCTTCATGCGCCTTCAAGTGAATCACAGTTACGAATTTAAAGATCCCGAGACAGGCGCGCATACCAATTCGATTGATACTAAATTGCAACTGCTCACTGCAGTATATACAGATATAAAAAAAATTTTATGCACGGAATTTTTTATATTCACTAAACTAACTGCGAACATCACACACTAAACCGGGTGGGCGCGGTAGCCCATTGGTTAGCGCGCTGGAGTTGCACTCGGTAGGCCCGGGTTCGATTCCAGCCGCTGCCAAAACTGCCGCCGTGTTCATGCGGAGTACGATCACGTTAAACATGTGGGTCCGAAAGTCCTTCCGAGAGGTTGGTGGTAGGGGAAGGAGGGTACGGTCCCTGTGGATGCCTCCCCCACTGGGTTCCGGTCTAAATTAGGTGGCACTTCCCGACCGTCCAAAACTGTTACCTTACACCTTTCTGGTAGGTCGGACGGTCTGGGTTTCAACAACAACACTAAACCGGGTACAAAGTCAATAATCCATTTTGAATCTGGCTTTAAATTAATTCGTAATAGCAAAACTAAAAATAGAGTGCCGAACCAGTAGTGGATTTTCAAAGTTTATTTAATCATAAAGAAATAACTTCTCATAAAATGGCTTTGAAAACTGGATTATACAGTCACTGATTTATTACCATAATATACGTAATGAACCCTCTTTAATGACAGTGGTGAATTTTGTTTACAATGTGACTTCCTGCGCTTCACATAATTTTTCACAAAAAGGCACAGATATAAATATTTTATCTGATGATGTAAAACTAGTAGTCGGGTACATTGGAGCGATACAATACTTATAACTATTCGGAAGTTTGGGAAGAAACAATTATAATTATCGGAACTTTCCGAATGTAACCAAACTTATGCACCAATTCTCAAAGACGGGAGCCGCGGACGAACCTTGTGACGTCACATTCCGTGCGCGCAAAAATGTACCGTTTTCCCGCTACAGTCAGAAAGCCGAACTTTGACTGCTAATAAAACATGAAATACTGTTCGGAGAATACAAATTTTTGTACTTTTGTCCGTTTTGAAACATTTCGAATCGAATAAAAAAATAAAAAAAAGAGGCCGGGATTGTCCATTCTGAAATCTTGCACATGTGAGGTATGTGGAAAAGGGTTTAATCAACTAGTTAATTTAAAACGACATATTCAAGTGCATAAGGTCTCTGAAAATTCATCTGAATGTTCTAAATGCATGTAACTCTTAATCATAACTATAGTGTTAAATGCTTTATGTGAGGTTTTTGAATCAGAAAATTAAAGTTATATCTGCTGTAATGATAGAATGTGATAATCTAAACTAAAATATATTCGTTATACAAGAAAAAAAAAAGACTATAGATGGGTTTTATAATAGTACATATTGGATATAGTACTGAATTTACCTATATTGGAAACTTGATTTAGCACTTACGTAACAATTTTGGTATGATTCCTACCGGAATGCTATAAAGAATCTATGATCATTTTAAATAAGTGATGAAAGTGTTGTACATTGCTTGTGTGAATTTATACCTTGGCTATACTAAAGCACTGAATTTTTTTTATCTTTCATATGTATGTCCTACCTGTGAACGGAAGTTTGTACACAAAAGAAGTCTAGTTCGGCATACGAAGATTCATTCTGATAATGCATTGAATTATCAATGTAACATGTGTGAATGTACATTTACTTGTAAGAAAGACGTATCCAAACATATGGATACATATATTCCCGTTCGAGTTTTTGAGTGTACCCAATGTTCTATAAAGTTTACCGGAAGGGACACTTAGAAACGCCATCTGGTATTTCATCTGAATGATAATGTAAAATGCAATATTGTGAAATTATATTTAGTAATACTGCCATATGTTACATCATCAACGCATTGAACATGGATTGCGTCGACTTCAGTCTGGTGTTGACGGAAATACTGATGAATTGGTTGGCTCCCATTCACTGTATCTTCCGTTACTGATGTTTATACGCTCGATGTTGCACCTTCAGACATGATTGGCCATGTAACTACTTGTTTTAATATGATCTCTTTCTGCAATTTTTTAAACTTATCATTTTTATAATATATAAAAACTTTATTATTTTATGTAGCTAGGAATTTTATGAATTTAATGTGACTTTTTAAAGTTTTAGTCTCTTTAAATATTTTTTAACTTTGCGTTTTTATAATTTTGAGGGTATATGCTACCTTTCTGAATTAGGACTTGAAGGGTATTTCCCAAGTATTAAGAAATGTGGTGTTATGTAATAATTGTTAAAGTGAATTTATACCTTGATTGTACTAAAGTCTTGTCTTTCATCTTTTACGGGTGTGTTATATATACAGTAAAGTCTATGATAGGAAATGGTCCCTGACTCAACAATGAATGAAATTTAATGAATGGAAGTAAAACCTAATGCTGGCTATAAAATTGTAGTATGAAGCAGGTAATATATGAGAGAAATCAAGAGTATTTGTTGATTTAAAGTTTCTAAAAGTGGTAAAGATTGTGAAAAAAAAAAGAAATAGAATGTTCTAAAGGAAGATGAGAAAGGTGGTTTTTATGAACACTAGTCTTAATATTATATAGGAATTTTTAAAGTAATACACATGCATTGTAAAAATTCGTTGACATGAGTGATCGGTTAGAATTATACGTTGCATTGACAAAATCAGTAACCACTTTGTTACGAAAGGAAATTGAGCAATCTTCTACCTATAGCTGAATTATGTATTGGAAATGATCATGTTTCTAAGAAGGTAAATTATGAATGTTCTATGAATAATAGACTAAAATGGGATTTTTACTAAAGATTTCGTTTTGTATAAATGTAAAGTCTTAAGGAAATATGGGTATATGAATACGTTGAAAGGGTATTGAAAAGTAAAAGGTATGAAGATGTGATAAAAGAAATATTAGTAAATTTATAAGTACTAGATTATTTTACCGATGATGGATTGGGGATATAAAACGCAATAGTTCTATATTCTAACACTACCGAGCGTTGCTGAAACCACTGAAATATGACCTTTTATATTTGGAAACTAATCGTAAAACTTTAAACTTCTTCGAGTGTTTGTTTTGGCTCGCTTTCACACTACGGAGTCATGTGTGCATATGCGTGAAACCTTCGAAACTATCTTGTATATGCGGGACTTTACTTTGAAGGAATATGACAACATTCCTCCTGCGAAACTGTGAAATATATGATTTATACGTTTCTACTCCAAAGATTGGAAAAAGGGATAAGTTTACGATCTTATATATAAATACCTACTACGGGTCTGATATGAATTCGCATGAACTAAGTATTCAAAACATTATACATTTATGAACCTTTCAAAATACACCTTTATTAATTTTTTGGAACATAAATAAATAGTATTGTAAATTTTTGATTGATAAAAAATCACATTTGTAACTTTTTAAAGATGGGAAATTGTATTTGTCAATTTTTGAAAAGTAGAAAACTTGTATTTATTAAATTTTAATCAAAAATGGAACACTTGTGATTTTCCATACGAAATTAACACACATGTTGTTTTTGAAACGCTGAAACGTACATTTGTTAAATTTCACTGCGTGTAAAATCACATTTGTTAATGTTTGAGAAGTTGAAAATTACATTTGTCAGATTTTTGGAAGTAGAAAATTTGCAGTTGTTAAATTTTGACTAAATATAGCACACTTGTTAAAATCTATGATACTTTTAATAGGAAAATTGGGACACATGTTGTTATTGAATCACCGAAAATTACATTTGTTAAATTTCACTATACTCAAAATCCCTTTTGTTAATTTTTAAAAAGTTGAAAATTATATTTGTCACTTTTTTGAAAGTAGAAAACTTGCATTTGTTAAATTTCGACTAAAAATAGCACACTTGTTAATGCACTTGTTATTTTCCATAGGAAAATTAGCACACATGTTGTTTTTGAAAAGATGAAACTTATATTTATTAAATTTTACTAAACGCAAAATCACATTTTCTGATTTTTTAAGTACTGAAAACTGCATTTGTCAGTTTTTTAAAGTTGAAAACTTGGATTTGTTAAATTTTGAGTAAAATAGCACACTTGCGAAAACACATGTTATATTCCATAGGAAAATTAGAACACATGTTGTTTTTGAAAAGACGAAAATCACATTTGTTAGTTCTTGAAAAGTTGAAATTCACATTTGTTAGTATTTGAAAAGTTGAAATTCACATATGTTAATTTTTGAGAGATTGAAATTCACATTTGTTAATTTTTAGTTTTTCTTATAGATTAAAATTTGCATTTATAAATGTTTGAAAGGTATATTGGTGTTGATACCTAGAAAAATAAAAAAATGAAATTAATGGTATTATACATTTTATTATTATCCCTAAAATATCCTGAGCAATACTTATCTACCCATTAATTAAAAACGTCCTTCTTATTCTTATCTAACTGATAAAATGTCCCACTTCATAGGAAAATCACGTGACACAATTTTTAACTCCGCCCCTTCTGTGACATCCTTCTTCTATTTATGCATATCTTATGATATCATAATTACGTTGCCTTCCACCTACTTTAAGGTCTCTAAGGGCCCCCATGTTAAAACATGGCACTTTACCATCCCCTCTTGTTGGTGAAATCTCCTTATTTATCTGCTATTGGTGACATTTTTGTCAATTTGGCAATATTTAAATAGTCAACAAGTTGGAGACATTCCGACAAATTTGTCACCAAAATTTTGCCAAATGTTACGGACGGAAAAATAGGTTTTTCTTATATTTTTTCCAAGATATTGAATTTTCGTCAATTAGTCGTAATTTTCATCAACTTAGTGTTATTTTTATCAATTTGGCGGTATTTTCGTTAATTCGGCAATATTTAAAAAAGTTGCCAAGTAGAAACCATTCCGCTAAATTCGTGGTCAAAATCTCGCCAAGCGTTATGGATGGAAAAATAAGTTATTCTTATAGCAGATAAATGACTATTGGCTTTCAAATGCAAAAGTATTACACAAAGTATATTTTCTTATGAATGGAACGGGCTAGATATACGAGAATGATGTCACCAAATTTATCGCATGATATTACATATGAAACATGAACATATTTCACAATAGTTTATATTTATTTATTTTTTTGATACATTTATTTGAAAAATGTACAATATCTCGAAAACGGTTCATGCTAGCATTCTAAAGTTCATGTCAATCGTTTTCTAAGGAATAATTTCAAAGGAAATGACAACCTGTATAACTTTATTAAAGGTTTTGATTTTTTGATGACTTTTTCAAAATTTCACTCGAAAATTTAGGAGGGTTCTAAATATTCGATTGCATTTAAAAACAATAGGCTTCCAGTATTTACGCATTGTAATTTTTGTACCAAATTTCGTTCAAATCGCTTCATTAGTTCATGATAGATATCGCCTCCACAAACACACACATGGACATCACCTGAAAAACGTTTGATTCGTATTCAAGGATACTTGAAACGTGTTCTTCCGTCGGAAACTCGAATTGGAATTTTCGACCCTGTCACAATACATTCCTTGTGCATTATACTATGTATATAAGGTAAGTAAAAATCTAGAACTAGTTATAAATTTGTTAAATTCGAGCGAAAATTCCATACCATAGGAAGAAATTTAACATAATCATGCATAAAAGGTTTTATTCATGGTTCAGTGATCACGAAACTTCAATAGTTTCAACCATTGTTGTGAAAAATTGCTGTGACACATTTTTTTTTGTGTTCGTGACGTCACTAGCCCCTCTCGGGAGCAATTTCCCTCCCCCCGGGTGTACAGTGTCAAGTATGGTATCAATCGAAAGACTTTTTCAAGCCGCTTAAAGTGAAGGATAGTGCGAGACCAGAAATTGTTGTCACATGAGACACTTTTATTTGTAGTATTTATGATGTCCAGAACGACGAACAAAGCTGTAGTCTGGCTGGCAGCAGGGTTTATGACGAAGTTAACCTAAAGGGTCAAAAGACTATAAATTTAGGGGTGCCATACCAGAGGGGCTGAGAAGGGCCTTGCTAAATGTGAAATGATGCCATTGGGTTAAGAAGAACCAGTGAACGCCAAAAAGAAGAAAGGCGGAGCTCCCCCCCCCCCCCCCCGGCCGAAGGAACCACAGCTTGGAGCAGACAACGAGAAACATTGATGGAAAGAAACGATGGATAGAGAAGATGATCGAATTTTGATTTAGAAGCATGCCAGAAATAATCACGATTTTGACTTAAGAGCACGAGTGGAGATGAATGAAAAACAGATTTGTAGAGTGTCCCGTAGAGGTTCCAAAATAATGGAAAGAGATCAATGTGCGAGTGCATTCAAAGTACGAGTAGGAGCCACACACCACAGAGTTATGGCAGTACTTCAGCACTAAGACTGATGCAAGCCTTTGAGATATGATAAAGCTCAAGACTAAATTGGAAGGTATGTGCTCTGCAATTATCACAGGTCCTAGACACGATAGTAATTTTAATAATTCTGGTCGCATATGTCCCCTCCGCTAACATAATTAATGAAAATTGATGTTGTTAATAAATGGTATTGTTTAAGTTTAAATGGTGTGATCAATTTAGCATTTCATTAATTAATTATTCCTTTACAGGACTCGCACAAAAAGTAAAGCAATTGGAGGATTTATTGTGGCACAACAATGCAATGTACGTTTAATATAATTCCACTATATATGAATTTACGGTAATATTAAAATAATAAGTATACTTAATAAGTAAATGTTTTTAATAAATATAATAACAATTCCTTAACAGTACTTTAACTTTTATTTTATTTCGGTTGCCACAGATAGCATGCTATAATTGTAATCATTTTGACCCACAACACCAATTTTTTATAAAATATCTTGTAAAATTTGAAACAAAATGTTGCATAAAAATAGAATTTGGCGTGAGAAAGTCGAATTGAGCCACACTATAGTTAATTTAGTGTAGTTCTAAATTTTCTTATGCAAAATATGCCTAAAAGTAGAACTCTGAGAAGCTTTATTTGGCAGGTGGTTCAAAGTTTAAGTTCCATGGAAAATGGTTGTAATGAAGGTTAAACCACAAAAAGTATAAATTTGAACATACAATATAATTTTGTTCCGCATGAAACATATACAAAAGTATGTTATATACTAACTGACTGATGCAATGACTCAAGATTTAACGAATAAAATGTATAATTTCTCCCTTTAGCGAAATGGGTATCAGACGGTAATTTTTACATGAAAGTCAAAAATGCTTGAAATTTCAAATAGAAATAGAAATCAATAACATAAAGTCTAAAATAAATAAATAATTAATAAATAATCGGAATTATTCAGAAAGTATCGCGAACCACAAAATGGTGATCTTGCCATATTTGACACACTGGCAGGGTTTTTCTTTTTCAAAGTGCATCAGTGCACAATTTGTGATTGTGTGAAAATAATTTGTGCAATACGGAGCTGGAGTTTATACAGTGTGAATAAACGGCTTTTTATTACATTTTTTTTTCAGTGCTGCAGTAGGAATTTTTTTTCATATTGTTTATAATTATTAATTTATTTTTCTTTTATGGCCGTAAATGTTTCATTAAAATACAAAAGTTCGGATTGAAAAAACTTTTTTGGAAAGTCAAGTACTTTCATGTAGATAAAAGCGCGCAATACGTATTCTGTGTATGAATTAATGATTTAATTCCCAAAAGATAAAAAGTAGTGCGACAAACACATAATTTAACACTTTCTCATTCTGTTTTTTAAGCTTTGTACAAAGCTGTTCAACTTCTATAAAATACAGAGTAAAATTTTCTATCTAAATATTTTGGGGGGCTGTTTAAAGATATTTCAACACATTTTATTACAGTTACATATTTTTATTAAGCATCAAAATTTGTTCATTTCTTTTTAAATCAATTTTAGTAATTTAGGTTCATTTTAAATATGTTATATAAACATTAGCCGAGTTCGAGTATAGCCAGTTGGACAATTCTGCATTAGAGCTTACATTTCATAACCAAGATTTCTAAGGGAGGTATCCCCCCCCCCCCCACACACACACACAAATGTAAAATTTCGGGTATTTAGAACATTTCTAAACTAACCATATTGTTTGTTGGGGAAACTGAACAACAATTCATCGGAAATAAAACTAAATAAGAGAATAATAGAAATAATTACAATGGACAGCAATGAATAGATGACAAAGAAATTGTAAAATCTTCAATTCTTTCTATTATTACTATTCTAATTAGTTTCATTTCTTGTGGATTGTTATTCTGTTAACCCCCCCCCCCCCCCCCCAAACAAATTTGTTTCTCACTGACTTGCATTCTATTGATTTCTCAACATAGTACACTTATCTAGTTTTTAAAATTAGTCTTAGGTGTTTTACAATATCTCTACAAGTTCATTGTTTTTACACTTAACTTTTGATATTTTCGGTAGGTAACATTTGTCTATGTTTTTTAAATATATCATTAAAGTTAGTGGAATTAAGAATTGGGTGTTTGAATGAAATTGCGCAATATGTATTTGCAGTTGAATTAATAGGAGATTAAAGTTGTAATTAAAGAAATTGGCAAGAGAAAGTATCAAATCGAAAAATAAATGCTTAAAATGCTCATTAGTAAATTTTGATTTTAAAAAGTTAGCACAAATAATATTTAATTTGCATTTTCTGACATTAAATAAGAATCAGGGGCAATGGAGATGGAATGAGATTTATAATCCGGCAAGTTCATATTTCGTTTCTGTTTTCGCCAAGACTTTTTCTCAAGGCTCAAGGAAAATGGTATTTAAAGGGGTGCCTGCCTTATCTGGGAAAGTACCAGACTTTAATCCCCTGTCTGATAAAAGTGGAAAGATTGAAGGAAAGGATTGCAACCTAAATGAGGAAGATTAAACAGAGTAGAGGTTGCTTGACAGTTTATTCCGCCAAGTCTTGGGATAGAGTATTTTTAAATTATCATAATCTTTAAGTTCCAAAGGGGTAGTGTAGTGGGACAGATAATTTGGAAGAGGGAGTGCGCTAAACAAGTGCTGTCCTTGAGCGAGCGATGAGTTGAACCAGATTCAATAGGAAACAAACGGAGAGGTGGGGTGGGGTGGGGGGGAGTTAAGTTGGTGGACGGAAAGAATTTATCCCAAATGCAAGGGTGTGATAAAATCAAAGGAATGACGTTGAAGGTAAGAAAAACGGGGTTCTGAGTAATCTATACCAGCCGCCTCCTCTTTAAAGCATTTAGGGATTTATTTTCGCATAGTTCAAGAAGGGCGCGTGATCTCTTCTTCCTGAACATCGGAAGCCGAGGATCAGAGTTACAGAGATTTAAGAATTTCGTACCTTCGGGAGATCACGATGAAGGAGAAAAGCTAATTTTCGGACTTAGGCAAAAATAGTTTTGATTTTGAGACCTCGATGGATAACGTCATTCCTAACATAACGAGGAGCGTTGACGATCAAACGAAGGGAGTTATTTTTCAGTTTTAAGTCTCTTGATATTGAAGTCAGAGGCCGCTCCCTATACCATATGGCAGAACCGTAGGTCATGATCTGTCTTAGGCAAGCTGTGTAGAGCAATAATTTATTAGTAAGAACACAAGCAAAGGCGACGGAACGAATAAATCTTATTGGGGGGGGGGGGGGGGGGGAAGGAACATTTTTTTGTTACGCATACTAATGTAAATTTTAGAGCTCCTCACCTTCATGCATTACTCACAGCATTTTATTTGCAAATATAAAAGATAGAAAAAAAAAATAGAAAATATTTGCAAATAAATTCAGATCATTAGATTTTTTTCTTTTTCCGTGTTGAGAAATAAAATAAAGAATATTATGCAACGTGCGAGTTGTATAATTTTTTGCTAACAGCAATAAAAGTCTGATGTGGGCAGCACATGTGTTTCCCTACAAATTTAAATTTATTTTCTTATTTTTCATTTTATGATGCATAAAATTGAGTTTAATTACAGAAAGCAACATGGACACGTTTCTAATATCATACCAAATTGGCAGTTTTAATGCATGTTCCTTTTATTTAGCAACTTAATACACTTGAAGTACTTCGGCTCTTCAAAATTCCAGAAATCTAAAATATCACGAGACGGGTTCATCTTAGAGTCAATCTTATTCTCTGTATTGTCAAAAGCTACATAAAGAACAAGTAATTTATTAATATACAGGGTCTTTATAATTAAAGTTCTACTTTGAAATGGACATAAAAGGAAAACTCCTGGACAGAATTCTATCAAACTTGGCAATAGTTTACAGGAGGTTATGGGATTTTATTTTCCGTAAAAAAAAAAAGTTAAAAAATTCTCCATCAGCGGTGAATGGCGCTGTATGCAATATTGTTAAACGAAATAAGACATGAAAACGTCGGTTTAAAAAGTTTTTAATCGTTTCTAAAACGTGTTACAAATCATGTTCAATGTGGCTTCCACCATTTTCTGAAAGCAAATTAAATCGCATTATTGCGTTCTCAACAGTAGCTCTTAGCATATCAGGAGGAATGTTACGGACATGTCGGTGTATCACATTTTTCAATTCCGCCAAATTGTTTATGTTATCACCATAAACAGTGGCTTAGACACAACGATTTTTATGCAGGACGGGGTTCCACCTCACATTGGTATATGTGTCAAACAGTTACAACCATCGAGGTAGTATATATAATGAAGAGAGCTTAAGGGTTGCAATCGGGGCCAAAGATAAAGGGAGTTGTAGTCAGGACGAATTTCCTGAGAACCCGTTTTCTTCCGACTGTGACCCTGTACATTTCAATGGCGATTTCTGACCGAGAGCGTGTTTGAGAAATATAAATAGTAAAATAATGGTTATGTACTGTTGCGCTTACGGCTGCAAGGAAAAGCATGTAAAAGGAGGACTTTACTCTTTCCATGGGTAAGTTTTTTTTTTCATTATATATCTTACAAATATAGTTAAGAAGTAATTTTGCTAGATTTTAGCGTGGTGCATTTCATTTGGCTATTAATTTTATTGCTTTTAATGCTATATTATTAGAAGTTTTGCTCTATTTTTGGTGTTTGTGATATTGCAGAAGACTTATAATATCATTCTAACACTTTAAAAAAACATTCGGAGTACTTTTGTGATAGTTATAGAGCTATTTCCGGTATCCTCATATGTTTTCCCTTCGAGGTAGAACTTGGCGATGTTTGGCGACGTTTGGCAAGATTGGGTGGCTAGGGAAGAAACATAGGGTGTTTAGATAATGAGCGTAAAAACGTGTCGTATGATAAAGTTTTACTTTCAAAATAAAATATAATAGTTTACATTCATTGAAAATGTCAGTTAGATTTTACATCACAATTTTTCAGTGCATTTTATATAAAGATATATGATCTGAAATATGAGCATGATCTCATTTCTAGTTCAGAGTAAATTGTACTTAATAAGTCGATGTTATTAATCTTATCCTTGAGATTGCCCCCCCCCCCCCCCCTCACCGCATAAATTTTATACATGCCGATGTTGGTTAAATTAATTTCATATAAACATCTCGATTGTTCACAAATTAAATATAAAAGGATATATCATCAAACTCCCAGTGTAGTAGAAGTATTTTGGTATTACACTCTTGTTTAGTTTTCGAGAAAGAAATATGCCTTGCCCAAAGAAATATTTGAATCACCGACTTCTTGATCACGCGTTAGCAATCTATTAAATGAGAAATATTAACTCTAAAAGAACCTTACATTCTCCTCATCATAATTTAAGTAATAGGCTTTTTGATCTAGAAACAGCTCTACCAATATAAATATTTTTACTTACATCATGTTTTATGTACCAAAGTCGTGTTTCAGAGTCTTTCAAGTGCGACTAATATAAATTGAAGTCCAAATTATTATAATTACAGAAATTTGACGAAAATAAAGCAATTGGGACACCTAGCTTAGGTGATTCAAAAGTAATAATTTCATATTGAAATAATTTTATATTGAAATAGGACTACATATATCATCTTCATCAACTAGTTACAACATGATTTAAATGAAATAATATCACACGAAAAGCTCAAAAAAAGGAAGGAGGGGGGGGGGGATAATGGGAATTAAATAAAGATGTCAGGAGGAAGAGATGAAAAGGTAATAATTGTTACACATATTTTAATATTTTTTAGTTCGTATGAGATAAAATAGCGAATATATATATATATATATATATATATATTTCCCTATATAAGAAATATTATAAAGTTTTATATTTTTCAATTTTCCTCGGAAAGTTAAATATTTTATTATTGCAAATATTACATTGTTTTATATTTGACGGTACACATACAATATATTAAAATAAATTAGATGTAAAAATGACTCAGTCGTATTACGCCTCAAAGCAGATATGGATAATGCTAACATAACTTTCAGAGATAAAGTTTATCTGGATAAAAGTGAAGAATTCTACATTTTAAGCAAGCATGCACACAATTTTTTCATATACTTTATAATTGTTTTTAAATATATTATACACATTCTTCAATTTGTATACTTGTAATCTATTTCATATCATATTTTATTTGTAATTGCTTTGTAGTTCAAGTTGTTTTACAAAATTGACTTCATTAACAAAATTATTCTTTAGTAATAAAATTTTTTGGTAATAAAAATATTCTAATCCTATTTCGTATTTTTCTTCATACATATTTTTTAAAATCTTATAACGTATAACACGTGTAATAACTTCCCAGTCATCCTCGACTTTAATAGAAGTTAAAAAAAAAACAGAAGGTACATGTTATGTGGGTTTTAACCACACGTCCGGTTAGAACGCATAAATCAGTATTGTTTCCCATTGAAACAATCTCCGACATTGGCCGTGTCGAATAAAAATACATAAAAATCAAATTATTGGAAAATGAGGACAACGGACATGATATAAAATATTAACAAAAATATATTTATTGACAAAAGGAAATTAAAATAATAATAAAAGAACATATTTAATTAATTCAATTAACATTCTTATTAAACCATAATTATTCTAAACTGACATACGTGTTTGACATTTCCTAAATCATCAATAGTTAAAGTATATATATATTAATCCCCTTCATTTAAGTTTCCTAATAAATTCATTCTAATTATTTTACTCAAGTGGAAAGTGAAATAGAATGTCGAGAGAGTGAAAATTAACTAACAAATCGTCATCAGACTAGTAGTATAAGAGACATGCATTCAGTACTTTGAAATACAGCGTAGGATCGTCACTGGATGCGGGGCACTTCGACCGCGGAAACGCCGGTCATCGCTGCCGACCTGTTTTGGGAGAACTTTTCTCTCCGAAACACAAAACCAATTCTCCGTTCTCTTCGGAGCACACAACCAATTCTCCGTTCCTTCTGAAAAATCTAACACTCTCTCGAACATCCGAAAAATGTCTCCTCCTACACAATTAAGCCCCAGGTTTGTTACTGGTTCCCCCAATTGAAGCCCCTGGTATTTTCATTGGATATTTCCAAAAATGTCCAGCTATTGGGTGCTGTGATGATAGGAGGATGGCGATCACCCCAGAATTAATATCTGGCAGGTGGACCGAGGGTTCTCACGACCTTGCGTGCACGTGCAGCCGAACCGGCCAAGGGTCACCTCTCCCCAAGAGCGCCCTGCTGTGCGCCCCTCTGTAACTGGGCCATCGTTGTCCATATTTCCCAGAAACATGGCTTACTCATTCTTTTGCAGGTGTTCTCTTAGGGAACTGTATAAGAATTGAAGGAGAAGTGCAGGGACCATCTTTGTAGGTTGCACTCCCTCCATAATTCGCAATGTCCCAATTTGCCTTGGGACATTCACCCCCATCCCTGTAGTATCAAGGGTGTCGCAGGCTAGTATTCACCTAAAAAACCTGTAAACGCATTTACACACACACACATATATATATATAACAAAATAGTAGCATAAATCCGATGACTGTCATCAAACTCTTGGAAAGATAAAGTATAAGATATTTTTCTGTCTGACATGTTTGAGTTCTATAGAGCTTCTAAGTCCAATAAATTGGCTGTCCAAAGGTTGAAGGAATATCCATAATAGCAATGATAAACGTAAAGTTCAAAAGTTTGTATAGAGTCTTAAAAAGTTCTTTTACGGGAAATTGTACTAGAGGGTCTGTGGCTATAGCACGCCACTGTCTCCAATTTCAGTGTCATGGTAGGTGCAAAGAAAATCGAGAGCTTGGAGATCTGCAGATAGAGCATAACACTGTCATGGTAGTGCAAATTGTGGTCTTTGAGAGTTTATGTGAAAATCACGTCACTGAATCATCGTATGACTGTCATGGAAGTGCAAATTGTGGTCTTTGAGAGTTTATGCGAAAATCACGCCACTGAATCATCGTAGTATCACTGTGATGGTAGTGCAAATTGAAAGCCTGGAACTCTGTATGTGGATGACGTTACTGCATCACTTCTCGCTGTGGAGTGAACATGTGGAAAATGGAAGTTTTCTTGTGAGAACAACACACCACTGTCTGCATCATATAACTGAATTTTTATGCATGGAAGAATCTTAATTGAGGCACACACTTTATCGATACACCAATGCATACATATACATACAGTCTGATGACACAAATTCTATATACTAACTCGTTGGTTACAACAACATTTCACGGATGACTGGATTGTAAGCTGACACTTCCCCATTTCTTGGCCACCCCGGCCACCTCAACCCCTGTGACCTCTGGGTATGGGGTTACCTCAAGGCCACTGTTTCTGGTGATAACATAAACAATTTGACGGAATTGAAAAATGTGATACACCGACATGTTCGTAACATTCCTCCTGATATGCTAAGACCTA
The DNA here is from genome assembly GCA_951213105.1 of Amaurobius ferox. Taxonomy (NCBI): domain Eukaryota; kingdom Metazoa; phylum Arthropoda; class Arachnida; order Araneae; family Amaurobiidae; genus Amaurobius; species Amaurobius ferox. The sequence goes on along the minus strand of OX578136.1, from coordinate 54,686,037 downwards.
TTGTTGAGAAAGCAGTAATGCGATTTAACTTGCTTCAGAAAATGGTGGAAGCCACATTGAACATGATTTGTAACACGTTTTAGAAATGATTAAAAACTTTTTAAACCGATGTCTTCATGCCTTATTTCGTTTAAAAATATTGCATACAGCGCCATTTCCCGCTGACGGCGAGTTTTTGAACTTTTTTTTTTTCGGAAAATAAAATCCCATGACCTCCTATAAACTATTACCAAGTTTGATAACATTCTGTCCAGTAGTTTTCCTCTTATGGCCATTTCAAAGTGGAACTTTAATTATAAAGACCCTGTATATAAGGAAAGTAAAAATACGTGGCATCTCAATTTTTCTTAACGGTTTTATTATTTTTCGTGTGGAGGGGAAACTATACATTTTTAGCAATATATATAATTAAATTTTGGGGGGGGGGGGGGTATTGCTCCTAGTTTTAAACTGGGAGGCAACTGCTCCCCTTGTTTTATACATCCCCTGTCAGTGAACACAAGACTTGTTCTTTCATGAAAACAGAAAGGATGCTTTAGCTCCCATTGTCTGTTTCGTATCGAAAAAGACTTATTGGCGCTCTTTACTGAAAGGGCAAGGAAATTGAGGAATATCTAGACGCCGCAATGTCGAAAGAAAATACACGGTCGCCCACGCAGAGAGGAAGGGGGGCGACACTCGAGGGGAGGGGACCCGAGGAAGAGGAGTGGGGTGGTCAGACATCAAACGCCCGAAAGCCGCTTTTAGGGGTGGGAGGAGTCTGGACTCTTTTGACGTCACAAAGGGATAAGTAAAGAGAAAGATGTGACGATTCTATGGAAATTATACACTTTATTTTGTCAAATAATTCTTTCTTTTTACTTTCCTTATATACATAATGTATAAGGAAAGTATTGTGTCGGGGTCGAAAATTCGAATTCGAGTTTTCGACGGCAGAGCACGTTTCAAGCATCCCTGATCACGAATCAAACATTTTTGAGTTGATATTTGTGTGCAGGGGCGGCAAATAGGGGGCGCGGTCGCGCCCCCAAATTTTTCTTATTCTGAACCAAAACTGAAAAGGCGTAAAAAAATTCCAAACAAAATCAGTGAAAAAAAAATCCCCAAGGTGAAAAAATCCCCATGATGATGTTAAATCATATCACAGAATCAATATTCAATATAAAATTATAGATTCAGTATCTAATGAAATTGAGACAAGATTTAATGAGAATAATATATCCGTTTTGTTTGCCCTTAGTTCAGTATTATTCGGATGAGATATCGGAAAAGAAAAAGAAAAAGTTTCAACCATATGCAAAGTATATAACTTCCAGAAAAAGGAATTGCTATGTGAATTGCGACTGTTTTATTCGATGGTGGAAAATGTAAACATAGACCATCCCAATTTTAAAAGTCGCCTGAATTATTTTCAAGAGCGGAATTTAAAAAATGTGTTTCCTGTCATAACATTATTAGTTAAATTATTTTTGACTGTGCCAATCAGCTCAGCCTGTTGTGAAATGTGTTTTTCGTGTCTCAGGAGGTTGAAAAATTATTTTCGTAATACGATGGTACAAGAAAGACTTTCATCTTTAGCTACTTTAGCTATAGAATAGGATATATATACCACTGAATTATGATGATATTGTAACAATATTTACTCTTCATCCAGACTCTAAGAACCGGCGTTTAAAGCTTCAATAACAGGTAAATAAATATAGATATTTGTATTTAGAAAAATTATGTTAACAACAATTATGTTACCACAATTATGTACAAAAATTATGTTAGCAACAATTATTTTTCTCAACATCAATTTAATTTTGTGATCCCTCTCCCCTCTCCTCCCTCCCCCTTCTATTAAAAAACATTTTATTTATTTCATATTTGGGATTTTCATACAAATCTCGCACCCCCAAATGAAATGCTGAAATGCCGCCCCTGTTTGTGTGTGTCAGTGGAGACGATATCTCAAGAACGAATGGAGCGATTTGAATGAAATTTGGTACAAAAATCACAATCCGTGAATACTGGAAGCCTATTGTTTTTAAACGCAATCGAATGTTTAGAACCCGTCTAAATTTTCGAGCGAAATTTTGAAAAAATCATCAAAAAATCAAATCCTTTAATAAAGTTACGCAAATAGACATTTCTTATGTAATGTTTTCTTAGAAAACGATTGACATAAACTTCAGAACGCTAGCATGAACCGTTCTCGAGAAATTGCACATGTTTCAAATGAATGTATAAAAAAATGCCCTAAATTAAAAAAATATATTAACTGTTGAGAAACATGTTCACTTTTCATATGCAATATCATGCGATAAATTGGGTGCCATCATGCCCGTAGATCTAGCGCGTTCCATTCATGAGAAAATATACTTTGAGTAATACTTTTGTATTTGAACGCCAATAGTCATTTATCTGCTATAAGAATAACTTATTTCTCCATCCATAACGCTTGACGAGATTTTGGCGACGAATTTGGAGGAATGTCGCCAACTTGAGACCCTGTATATAAGATATTTTGAAAAAATATGAGTTTTTGAAAAAATCAAATATTTTTTCAAAATTTGATTTCCCCTTTTGATTTTTTGAAAAAATCATCAAAAAATCAAATCCTTTAATAAAGTTACGCAAATAGACATTTCTTATGTAATGTTTTCTTAGAAAACGATTGACATAAACTTCAGAACGCTAGCATGAACAGTTCTCAAGAAATTGCACATGTTTCAAATGAATGTATAAAAAATGCCCTAAATTAAAAAAATATATTAACTGTTGAGAAACATGTTCACTTTTCATATGTAATATCATGTGATAAATTGGGTGCCATCATTCCCGTAGATCTAGCGCGTTCCATTCATGAGAAAAGATACTTTGAGTAATACTTTTGTATTTGAACGCCAATAGTCATTTATCTGCTATAAGAATAACTTATTTCTCCATCCATAACGCTTGACGAGATTTTGGCGACGAATTTGGAGGAGTGTCGCCAACTTTTTAAAATGTTGCCAAATTAACGAAAATCTCGCCAAATGGATAAAAATGACGACTCATTGACGAAAATTCAATATCTTGGAAAGAATATAAGTATGTAGTATAAGAATAACCTATTTTTTTTTTTTTTTGCTGTAAAAGTAGTAAATTTATTGCATTATATAAGGAAAGTCATGTGCTGAACAAACACATCAGATGTTTTAGTATTGCTTTAGTCTAAGAGCTTGGATTGAATATACAGCAATAATCTACTTTAATATCTTGAAAAAATTAATTGAGCTGCAATTATTTTTAAATTGATTGGTTTTTATAATAGTTATAAATTTATAGAACAATGTGGAATTATGCTGTACCACTGTTATAGCCACACGAAGAAAAACAAAGTAGTGGATGTAAGCCTGCATAACTTTTTAGAGCTCCAAAGTTGCAAAATGAGTGGCTAATTAAATGCTGAAGAAAAAAATTACTTTTAATCGTGCCACAGTATATTCAAGGCATTTTCCATTCCATGATTAATTTAGCTTTCAAAAATGAAATTCTGGAGGAGAAAAAAAATCTGATGTGGGCAGCACATGACTTTCCCTGCAGATTTAAATTTATTTTCTTATTTGAAATGACACTGAATTTGCACTTTTAATTCAATTTTCGTTCTCATTTGGTAACTGGACTTATTTTCAAAAGTGGCGTATCGAAAATGCGAGAGAACTGAAATAACTCGAAAACGGCTGGTCTTAGTGCAATAGGGGTTGGTCTTATTCTTTTTACCGTTAAAAATTACGCATGAAGCAAACATATAATGGATACATTTGAGCATACTTAGTTTTTTACTTTAGATTTTTCCAATTTTTGCGGGCCATTTCGCAAAATAAAGCAGGTTATTTTTTTCCGAATCGTACCAAAATCGAATCAGCACCAATGGAACCCACAAGTTACTTATCTACTGAATTTTATAAAATTTCATCTATTAGTTTTTCAGCTAGAGTGAATACGGGCAATTTTTGCGGGTCATTTTGCAAAAAAGGCAGGTTAATTCAGCCCGAATCGTACCCGAAACTAATCAGCACCGGGGTCACTCACATATGACTTACATATCAAATTTTATGAAATTTGGTCCATTAGTTTTTGAGTTAGAGTGGATGCATACATTGCACAGACAGACACACACACACACAGACGTCACGCTAAAAATATTTTTTTTTCCATATTCTAGATGTGTCAAAACATGTAGATCCGTTGAAAACTCGAGTTGGGATTTTCGACGTGATTCCAATACTTTTCCTATACATTACCGTGTATTGCAGGAAAAGTAAAAATCTGATGTGAGCAGCACATGACTTTCCCTGCATATTCAAATTCATTTTATAATTTTTTATTTCATTATGCATTAAATTAAGTTTAATTGCAGAAAATAATATGGATAATTTTCTGATATTATATCCCATTCGTTTTTTTATTACATCTTCGTTTCGTCTGGCAACTTAATTCACTTTAAATTCTTCGGGTCCTTAAAATTCCAAAAACTACAATATCTCGAGAACGGTTTATCCTACAGTCGTGAGGGCAGATTTATTCGCTTAGTTGTCGAATTTTACATGTAGAACAAGTAATTAATTAATATATTTCATCAATTTTAGTCAGTCATTTATTTCAGAGTTTCACTATCGTGCACATGTAGTGTTTTATTTTAGATCAAATATATTAAATTTACGCGTCATTTCGCAGAGAAAAAAGATGGATTATTTTTTCCCGAATTGTATCAAAATCTAACTAGCATCACAGTATCCTTCGAAGGCCAACGACCGTACCGTGCTGAAAACACCGGTTCTCGTTAGATCACCGAAGTCAGGCAGCATCGGGCGCGGTTAGTACTTGGGTGGGTGACCACCTGGGAACACCGCGTGTTGTTGGCTCTTTTCGGGCGCGGCAGCCCAGTGGTTAGCGCGCGATTCTCGCCGCTGCCAGAACTGCCGCCGTGTTCATGCGGAGTACGATCACGTTAAACATGTGGGTCCGTAAGTCCTTCCGAGAGGTTGGTGGTAGGGGAAGGAGGGTACGGTCCCTGTGGATGCCTCCCCCACTGGGTTCCGATCTAAATTGGGTGGCACTTCCCGGCCGTCCAAACAGTTACCTTACACCTTTCTGGTAGGTCGGACGGTCTGGGTCTCAACAACAACAACAGTATCCTTCGAGCGACTTATGTACCAAATTTTGTGTAATTTGGTCAATTTGTTTGTCAGCTAGAGTTAGTGCATACAATTTTTGCGGGTCATTTCGAAATAAGGCAGGTTCATTTTTCCCGAATCGTACCAAAATCTAATCAATACCAGGGTCACCCATAAGTGACTTAACTAACAAATTTTATGAGATTTACTCGATTAGTTGAGTTAGAGTGGATATATACAATTTTTGTAGGCCATTTCGTAAGAAAATGCAGGTTCTTTTTCGAAGTGTATCAAAATTAAATCAGAATCAGGGTGACCCACAAGTGACTTATTTACCAAATTTTGTAAAATTTGATCAATTGGTTTTTCAGTTAGAGTGGATAGAGGCAATTTTTGCGGCCCATTTCGTAAAAAAAGGCGAGTTGTTTTATCCCGAATCGTACCAAAAACTAATCAGCACCAGGGTAATATACAAGTGACTTGCCTTCTAAATTTATGAAATTCGGTCCATTAGTTTTTGAGATGGAGTGGATACATACATTGCACAGACAGACACACAGACAGACAGACACACAGAAACAGACAGACAGACATACACACAGACTTCACGCTTCTTGGGCCAACGGCCGTACCGTGCTGAAAACACCGGTTCTCGTTAGATCACCGAAGTCAAGCAGCATCGGGCGCGGTTAGTACTTGGTGGGTGACCACCTCGGAACACCGCGTGCTGTTGGCCATCTCGGGTGCGGTATCCCCGTGGTTTGCGCGCTAGATTTGCACGCTACCACAAATGCCGCCGTGTTCATGCGGAGTACGATCACGTTAAACATGTGGGTCGTAAGTCCTTCCGAGAGGTTGGTGGTAGGGGAAGGAGGGTACGGTCCCTGTGGATGCCTCCCCCACTGGGTTCCGGTCTAAATTGGGTGGCACTTCCCGGCCGTCCATACAGTTACCTTACACCTTTCTGGTAGGTCGGACGGTCTGGGTCTCAACAACAACACAGACTTCACGCTAAAAATAATGTTTTCGTTTTCTAGAGGTCTCAAAATGTGTAATTCCGTCGAAAACTCAAGTTACGATTTTCGGCATGATTCCAATACTTTCCCTATACATTACCATGTATTTCAGGGAAATTAAAAACGGTGATGTAGTCAGTTTCTCTATATATATAGTATGAGGTATTGGGAAGTATTGTGACTGGGTCGAAAGTTCGAATTCGAGTTTTGACGGAAAAGCACGTTTCAATCATTCCTGAATTGAACTCGGATCGAACGTTTTTGATGTGATGTCTGTATGTGTGTGTCCGTGAGTCTGTGCGATATCTCCCGAAAGAACGGAGCGTCTCGCATGAAATTTGGTACAAAAATTACAATCAGTGAATACTGGAAACCTATTGATTTTAAACCTAATTGAATGTTTAGAACACCCACAAATTTTCAAATGAAAATTTGAAAGAATCATTTAAAAATCAGATCCTTTAATAATGTCACGCAAAGGATCATTTCTTATATAATTGTTTATTAGAAAACGAATGACATAAACTTTAAAATTCTAGCAGAAATCGTTCTAAAGATATTGCAGATGTTTCAAATAAATTTGTCAAAAAAATCCAATAAAATTAAAAAGTATTAATTATTATGAAGTTGTTCAATTTGCATATGTAATAATATGCGATAAATCTGTTAACATCATTCTCAGGAATCTAGTTCGTTCCATTCACGAGAGAAGATACTTTGAGTAATAATTTTGCACTTTGACGCATAACAATTCAACAACAGTCATTTATATGTAAGAAATGCTCTTCTCTTCGTCTGTTTTTGACGCTTAACGATAAATTTGGCGAACTTGGGGTTTAATTTGGCGAAATATCACCATTGTCGTCAAAGTTGAAAAAATGACGTCAAATTGATGGATTAATTCTTAAAATTTCTTATTGCGGATGCTATTAACATCGATAATTGTCAATTCAAAGTTGTGTGAAATACAAGTTAATTGGGTATTGCGAAATAACTGTCATCTGGAAAACGTCAAATGTACAATCCAATGTTAAAAACCTGGTGCCGTGGATCATATAATTTTTTCACTGTAAGAAAGGTAAATTCATTGCAGTATATAGGGCAGGTCGTGTGCTGCCAGATCATACATTTTGATTGAAATATTTACTGCGGTCTTTCGTCTCAAAGAACTCCACTATTGGTTCTGCAGAATTTTAAAACGTCCACAAATCAGTGATATACGGGAATAATACAAATTTATCGGAGCATAAATTTATCGGTTTACAAATATTGATTTGCAGTTGGCTTTAGAATCTACATAAACAGTAGCTATATCTAAACATTTTGCCCGCGAAACAATTTTCATTTTAGTATATGCTCTTGTAACACTTCATTCTTTTAAAGAGTTGTCTTTAAAAGTTACAGTAATAATAGTTGAATAGATTTCATTTTACAAAACAAAACATAAATACCTATAAAGGAATAATGAATGAATTGCAGATATAAGTCATATGCAAAAGTTAAAATTATACACGTTAAAAATGTAGCAAGTATACCTTTTAAAAACTGGATTCCTAAAACAGAAAACCAATCATAAATACAAAAATAAAAATTTTATCGTAATGCAATATATGATGGGATTTATTTTACTAATTAATTACAAATTTTCTTGCTATCGAATCGAATGCTAGAAATTTTTTTCCGATATGATGTCACGTAGCGGGAATCAATTGCTTTCTCCTCCGTGGTCTGACCTATCTTCTTTCTAAATACCGAGCTCCAAAGGGGGGAGGGGGGAGGGGATAAGCGAACCCCTAATTAAATATATATATATTAGATTAGAGAAGACAGGGAAAATTCATAGAGGGGAAAATCAAATAAGGAGGGAGGCCAGCGATAAATATTTGAAGAGGGTTCACAATATGTAAGGGCAGACCTGGAAATTATCGATAATTATATCCAAGTATTGAAAGGAAAATCAATATTTCAAAGTGTCGATATATTGGAATCGATAAATGTGTGTTTATTAGTCACTAACAAAAGTAAAATAAACAAGAAAAACAAGAAAGATCAATCATGCATAAAGCATTGATTATAAAACACTTTCCGACTTCAATGCAATTTTATATAAACATCTCTAAAATGCGATATATTCCTCGGTAAAATTGTCACAATACTACATTAATTTATTATATTTGAAAACTTAAAACTTCATCGAAAAAAATGAACTTCATTCAAATGACGGCATTGAAATAAATTGCCTGGTTTAAACATCTCTTAAATGCGATACATTCCTCGGTAACATTTTTAAAATTATCACAATACTACAATAATTTATTATATTTGAAAACTTCATCGAAAACAATTGAAATTGATTCAAATGACGTCATCGAAATATAACACGCCTGGCTCTCTGTATAAAAGCATCATTTTATTCATAAATATTTTTCCATTCATTTCATTCATCACAATACTGTAATAATTTATTTTATTTAAAAATTTAAGACCATGGAAGTATAAGTAATTAAACTTTATGCTTAAAACTTCATCGAAAAAATCGTCCTTCTCTCTGTAAAATCAATAAATATTTCATTCATACCAGCTATATTGCAGACTCCATGAACTAAATAATTTTGCGTTAAAGAACTGGAGCAATTCTTACGTAACTCATTCTACATATTTTGCTGTTTACATTTTCCATAAGTGAAGAGTAGGCTTCGTTGTAGAAATAATCAAAGTTGGATGATCATTTAATCTCAAATATATTGTAATTGCGTTGTTTCAGGATGTAGATACACAGAATTTAAGCAAAAATAAAGCGGTTTTAGGACGGATACAACACTAAATATGAATTAAAAAGAACTTTAAAAATCACGATTTTGGTACAGGATAGATGCCATATTTTATTTTGAAGTAGGTCACGTGATCTCTTCATATAATGGCCACGTGATCGAGTGATATAAAATGTGTAATTATTATTTTAATTTTTGTTTAAAAAACTGCTAAATGTATTTTGCTGAAATTTTTTTTATATATTTTATGGGATAATTTGAATATTTCTTAAAACTTTCGGAGCAATTTGTGAATTTTAAATCCGCTTAAAAAATGTTTGAAAAATTAGGTCCCATAGGGTTCAAAGAATTTCGTTTTTTCAATCCAAAACTAATTGGGTGATATTATTTATTTATGTTCTCATAGGTCCCACAGACCGTCTGAACAGCATACTAAAATTTCATTTTGTTAAAGTCATTTTTACGGCAGTTATTGTGTTACCGGACAGACAGAATTGACAAAGCCATAAACACTTTTCAACTTTGCTGCAAACTGTTAAAAAATCGGTATTGTGAGTTCAAATGATTACAACTATAGCGTGTTACCCTTCACTTTAAAGTGCTTGAAAAAAAGCTTTCGATTGATACTATACTTGGCAATGTATCCCCGGGGATACATTGTCATGTATGGGAGAGTGACGTTATTAGGGGGACTTTACACGGGGAATAAGCAAAGCCACCTCAACTTACTTTTAATTTCTTATAATTACATAGTAATTATAAAAATTAATAAGTAATTAAAAAATAAGTAATTAAGAAAGAAGATCTGCTTTGGACTATGACGTCATCTTATGAACTTTGAACCGATGACGTTACCTTAGATAAGAACTGATAAGATCTCATTTTAGTACTGTAATTAGTGTGTATATCGTTCATTTGTAGTTTGGATAGCTGCTGATGAAGACCTCATTCTGTAAGGTATTTTCATGTTTTTGTTAACTATTTTTGTATATTCCGCGCGATGTGGCAAACATATCCTCTAAAGTTATAAAAATATACAAAATTTTTCTAAGTATTTAATGTTGCTGTAATTAAAAATTATGAAATTTAACCAAGTTTGGTACATATTTTCGCTTTATGATTTCAAAGATGAATAAAATAATGTAGAAATTCCCCCGTGTGGATAAGAATTGCGTTTAGCACAATCCAATGTTGTACAATTCATTAAAATTACAAGCTCTAACCACTTTATATCTTATGTAATCTGTTTGCACACGACACTCGATTTAGGTCACTTGCTTAACTTATGACATGAACCGATAAGACATTACGAGTTTGGATGTTGCGTGGATAGATCTGGTTCATTTATAGCTGTGACAAATTTATAGTGTTTCAAGATCTTAGTGTTTTAAAAATAAATCTTATACTGCAAATGCGATACTTGGATGTTACTATCCATAAATAATGTCTAAAATTCAAAGTATGCCATCACTCGAACAGCTAATTTCTAGTGGAAATACTGTGGAGTTATCGGTTCCTGCCCTAGACGAGACAAAATCCATGGATATTGTCTCAGATGTGTTAAATTCCCCCTAGTTTGCGGTGGATTGGTTAGACACCTATCACCTATCTTAAGTCTTCCATAGCCCCAACAGAAACACATACCACTGCCAATTCACAAGTCCTCGCCGAGGTCAGAAACTCGACTCAGGATCTGCTTTCTTGTGCTCTAGCACACAGCGGAGTCTTATCCTCCACTACAGAATCTGTTTCGACTGAATCTACTTATTCAGATTCCATGTAAGATATACTTGGTCAGTGGCATTAAGGTTCTGGTGTGTGTGTATGCATATTTGAAACTTCGCCATGGGAAGCTGAATGTGCATATATGGAAATATCTCCCTAATGAACAAAATGAACTACAGTCTATCCGTGAAAGTGTTACATTGTCACCTGCTACTTGGAGTGAATTTTCTCAAAAATGTAGTCATTCAATGCTCTTTACTTCTTTCGATGAAGATACTTCTTTCGTCAGTCGCAATGAGTTATTCTGTTTCAATGACAATGGAAAACTGAATTTACAAAAGATAATTCAATTATATGATTCAAAATTTTGCCTAAAGCAGTGCCATATTGTCTTAGATAAAAATAAAATAACATGTTTAAAAAATTGTGTTCACAGCATTAGTAATAAACTTCGAGAAAGTATATTTATAGACTGGCCTCCTAGTCAAATATTAAAAATAAAAGACACTATAACCTTTCTACCATCAGCTATCTGTGACAGAAAATTTGCATTCGATCATCTAATCTCTTGTATTCATGGCAGTGAAATGTGTCATGCAAGAAAACTTTTCAAATGTGTTGGTCAAATTGAAGATAAAAGTTACCATGAATGTCTTCACAGTACTCCATTAGAAATGTACAACAGTATGCATGAACAAGTATTTCGAAATCTTGATATTAATAACATAGCAAATAAAATTTTGCTGCTCGGGGAAGGAGTCTTTTACTGGTATAATCGACATTTTTTCAAGTCATTCAAAATAGAGGATTATGAATGCGCGATAAAAAAATTATTTTAAGTTGTATTTGTTTAAATGTACAACAAATAATGGTTAATGATTATTTTATAAAGAATAGATTCAATAAATGTTTTCTATCTTTCAAACTGAACTCCTTATTTACATTCATCAACTCATTTTTACTTTCCTTATATACATAATGTATAAGGAAAGTATTGTGACGGGGTCGAAAATTCGAATTCGAGTTTTCGACGGGAGAGCACGTTTCAAGCATCCCTGATCACGAATCAAACAATAAAACATTTTTGAAGTGATGTCTGTGTGTGTGTGGGGAAAAGTATGTGTGTGTGTGTGTGTCAGTGAGTCTCTGGAGACGCTAACTGACAAACGAATGGACCGATTCAAACGAAATTTGGTACAAAAATCACAATCTGTAAACACTGGAAGCCTATTGTTTTTATACGCAATCGAATGTTCAGAACCTCCTTAAATTTTCGAGTGAAATTTTGAAAAAATCGTCAAAAAATCAAAACCGCTAATAAAGTTACGTAAATAGACATTTCTTATGTAATTTTTCATTAGAAAACGATTGACATAAATTTTAGAACGCTAACATGAACCGTTCTCGAGATATTGCACATTTTTAAAAAAAATTATCAAAAAGTTATATAAAATAAAAAAATATTTCCTATTGAGAAATATGTTCACTTTTCATATGTAATACCATGCGATAAATTTGGTGAAATCATTCTCGTGGATCTAGCTCGTTCCATTTATGAAAAAAGATACTTTGAGTAATACTTTTGTATTTGAACGCCAATAGTCATTCATCTGCTGTAAGAATAACTTATTTCTCCGTCCATAACGCTTGGCGAGATTTTGGCGACATTTTAAATTGTTGCCAAATTAGCAAAAATCTCGCCAAATTGATAAAAATGACGCTAAATCAATGAAAATGACGACTAATTGAAGAAAATTCAATATCTTGGAAAAAATATAAGTATCTACTAAAAGAACAACATTTTTTTAACTGTAAAAGTAGTAAATTCATTGCATTATATAAGGAAAGTCATGTGTTGCCCACATCAGAATTTTTAACTTGTGGTATTTAAAACTGCTATGTGGTTGTGTATTAATACATTCAAGTGTATTGGATTTACTAATCTTTATTTTTAAAAAATTTAAAAAAAGGAATTTATTCGAATCCTATCAAATGTCTACAATGTAACTTTCGTAATGAAAGATATTTACACCTTACAGAGTTAAAAGTAACCAAGGTTACTTGATATTGACACATTTTCATTTACTATTCTAATTTATTTATTGGTGGCATTTTGCTACCATAAACAATTCAATATTTGCTGGTGTAAAAAACATCTTCGATCTGTGAAAATCTTCTAATAATTTAAGAAAATCTGATCCACATCGCAATGAGTTCACAAGAGTGTATATAAAGTCTACCATCTCGTTGGGATGCAGATCAGTGATACATTCTCCATTCCCACCAAGCACACCCAAGGTGCCAAGGCGTTTACCTCCGTCTGGGTATTTAACTATGTATTAAGATTTTTTATACGTGGCCACCTTATTTGGGTTGAGATAACTCAGTGGTTAAGAGGCGTTGGGATTGGGTTCGATACCCAACGCCCAAAACTACATCTGTCTCTAAGCGTACTTAGTTAAATTTGTAGTGCAAAAGTCCAGCCAAGAGGTGATAGGTTAAGGGAAAGTTGGTATGGTCCCTGCGGTTACGACCCCCGTTGGATTCTGGTTTAAATTGGATGACACTGTTCCAGCCCTTCAAACAGTTACAAATTTCTTTAACTTTCTGCACACCTATTTCGTTCAATCATATAAATTTTTGAAAGAAGCGGAAGTGACATCTCCAGAACCAGAAATTGGAATCCTTAGAGAGCCCCCTACCTCCATCCTCCTCCAGAATTTGATGCTGAATCTATATCAGCTTTCATTCAAGCTCTATTTATAGCCAATATCGAGAAATGGATGTTTCAAGTAAAATGAAAAAATTTGAACCGGAACTGCGAAAGAAGCCGGAATTAAAATAATTTTAGTGAACCTTCCTACTTTTTTCAGAATTTAATGCTGAATCCATATCAATCACCATCCAAGCTTTATCTACATCAGATACTGAGAAATAGATGCTTCAAATATTTTCAATAAAAGAATAGCAGGGCAAAGTTTTTTCTCCCAATAAAAGCGGGGAAAATAAGTAAATAAAAAATAGGTTAAATCCTTAAACTAGGTATGTACTATAGGCGCTAATCTTGAAATATGCATTTATAGGAACTAACCCTCAAAATTATAAGAATTGGATAGATCTGTTAGAATCCTTCGAATTTACTATCAGGAGAAAAATAGGCAAATAGGGCAAAATTCGGGCTCTAATTATAACTTTGATTAATGCTTATTTTTTCTTTCATAAAAGATGGTTATTCTCGTATTTTTGTTACAAGAAAATTGTTGAAGGGAAAGAAAGCCCAGTTCATCCTGTAATTTTTTTTATACACAAATGCTAATTTATTAAAATATTTTTTATTAATCAAAACAAATTATATTTTATCATTGAGCTATAACATATTTATACGAATAGACTGAAAAATTTCTTCAAATCTTGGAAAAACTATTTACTGTCATTTACCTATTCTATAAAACTTTTAATTAAAATTAATTATTCTATATATAAGTTAACCCTGCACATTCTATTATTTCATATTTCAGTTGTAGCTTCTGATATATGCAACCCCGAGTCAAAAAATTAGAATAATCGAAAAAAATGAATTTGGGAAAAAGGCATTTTATGTATCGCTTATACAAAAAGTAATACAGGAGAAAACTTCATAATGCAAAAAACTATATAATTTGTTGAATATTGTAGCATAAAAATTAATGGAAATAATACAAAAATGAAAATGATTATTCACACTTGGAAAAAATCAAAATAGTAGAATAACATTTACGTGGTTCAAAATATTAGAATAATTCTTTATAAATCACCTTATTTTAAAAAAAAAAATCAAAAGCAGTGACTGTTTAATATTTTGTAGCATCATCTTTACATTTTATAACAGCACAAACTCTATTTGGCAAGTTAGTTAAAAGTGGCTCATAATGTTTTCTGCCTAGACATGACCATATCAATTTTATGCTGGAAAAAAGATCTACTTTGTTTTTTAGCCCAATTTCTTGAAGTCTTTTCTTTATTATTCTCCACAAATTCTCGATTGGATTTAAATTCGGAGAATTAGCCACCCAGGGAAGTACGTTAATTTTGTGTTGTGTAAGCCAGTTCGTAGTGGAATATGACCTGTGGCAAGATGCTAAATCATGTTGGAAAAAAAATCGTCACCACACAAATCTTCCGACGATGGTATTATGAAATTCTCAAGGATTTCTTCATATATCTGAGAGTTAATCCTTTCATAAGTGACACATAGCCTTCCAGCTGGCTGCTAATTTCACTGATCGCTTCATGCATTCCTTGTAATATGCTTCTTGCTTCATTCGCCATACACAAACACCTTGATCACAATATGATACACAGAACATACACTCATCACTGAACAATACCTTCTTCCAATCATCCACACCCCCATAAAAGTCTCTTTTTGCATTACTTCACTCTGTCACTTTTTCTGTTTGCTAGTCATGAGAGACTTTATCTTTGGCATACGAGAATAAAATTCAAGTTTATGGAGCCGTCTTAGTGTTGTAGATTTACACACATCAACACTATGTTTTTTCCACTTCCGATGCAAATACACTTCTAAAACGATTTTTCTTAGCAATATTCTTTAGCTTTCTATCATCTCTCGGAGTAGTTTTTGGCTTTTCGCCCACTATTCAGACGATTGTTTTCAAAATATTCATTGTTAAAATACTGCTTTATTGCTCACTTGATTGAGAATATTTTATGTAACTGGCGATATATTACTAATTACGGCCTTATTTATGCAAATCAATAATACGATTCTTTGTAAACGCCTTTATGTCAGACGAACGACCCCTGTTTCACACTAAATGAACAAAAACAAGAAAGATCAATCATGCTTAAAGCATTGATTATGAAACACTTTCCAACTTCAATGCAATTTTATTTAAACATGTCTAAAATGCAATACATTCCTCGGTAATATTTTAAAACTTATCACAATACTACATTAATTTATTATATTTGAAACCTTAAACCTTCATCGAAAAAAATTAACTTCATTCAAATGACGGCATTAAAATATAAATTGCCTGGTTTAAACATCTCTAAAATGTGATACATTCCTCGGTAATAATTTTAGAATTATCATAATACTACGATAATTTATTATATTTGAAAACTTCATCGAAAACAACTGAAATCCATTCAAATGACGTCATAGAAAAAATAACACGCCTGGCTCTCTCTACAAAAGCAACATTTCATTCATAAATAATTCCCCCATTCATGTCATTCATCACAATACTATAATAATTTATATTATTTAAAAATTAAGACCATGGAGCTACAAGTAAGTAAAACTCTATGCGTAAAACTTCATCGAAAATTATCGTCCTTCTCTTTCTAAAATCAATGAATATTTCATTCATATCAGCCATGCAGACTCCATGGACTAAATGATTTTGTGTTAAAGAATTACAGCGATTCTAATACAACTCATTCTACATATTTTGCTGTTTACATTTTACATAGGTGAAAAATAGGCTTAATAGTAGAAATAATCAAATTTGTATGAGCATTTAAACTGAAATATATTGTCATTGCGTTGTTAAAGTATGTAGATGCACATAATTTAGGCCAAAATAAAGTAGTTTTAGGATGGATACAACACTCAGTATGAATTAGAAAGAACTTTAAAAATCACGATTTTGAGACAAGATGGATGCCATATATCATTTTGAAGTGGGTCATGTGATCGTTTCATATCATGGACACGTGATCGCTTCATATAAGAGGTGTTATTATTATTTTAATTTTTATTTAAAAAACTACTGAATATATTTCGCTGAATTTTTTTTTATATATTTTATGGAACAATTTGAATATTGCCTAAAATTTTCGAAGCAATTTGTGAATTTTAAATCCGCTTAAAAAATGCTTGAAAAATTAGGTCCCATAGGGCTCAATGTATTCCATTTTTTCAACCCGGGTTCAATCCAAAACTAATTGGGTGATATTATTCATTTATATTCCCATAGGTCCTATAGACCGTCTGAACAACATACTAAAATTTCATTTTGATTAAGTCATTTTTACGGCAGTTATCGTGCTAACGGACAGACAGACAGACAGACAGAATGAACAAAGTCATAAACACTTTTCAACTTTGTTGTAAAGTGTTAATAAAAACCACGAAAGTCCGGCAGAAGCTAATTTTATGCTTAATGTATGCAACTTTCTGAACCATTCAGGAAAATTCATAAGTATTCTAATTATTTGAACCACCTATTTTAGTATTCTAATATTTTGAATAATGAAAATCATTGTTAAAATCTACAATATTTGCTCGAAATTTAAAATAACTTTTAAAGTTTTAATATTTGCTCGAAATTTAAATTAACTTTTAAAGTTTTAATTTACTTTAACAACATGTACATTTATTAAAACATTAACCGTTGTTCTTTTTCAAATTTACTACGCTGAAATGAAGCTAAATGCAATTCAAATTACAAATGAAATGCCTTATTCTAATATTTTGACTCGGAGTTGTATGATCTCCTTACTCATCTAAGTTTATTTGAATTATAACCCCTTTCATATGTTTTTATGATAGTGAGAAAATCACAATTTTGCTATTACCGTAGACTTGTCTTATAGCAACCTCGATTTAGTGACTCACTGCGTTATAACGACCGATTGAGAGTCCTGGAAGTTTTTCCTATAGGTATAATGCTATTTTACTATCGATATAATAAAGATCGCGAAAAGGTAGAAATCTCGTTACAAAGACATTACGGAACATTGATCAGAAGACCTGAAGGATAAAATCTAATCACTGGCCACAGTCTCCAAGCTGCGAAAGAGGGCTCTTAGAAATTCCCATTGAAGTCAGGTTTGGCTATAACAGCTTTGTTTGTGCCAAGGAATGCGTCATTTCCTTTCACCGCCGGGAGGTGGGGAACTGTTACATATCAACATTTCAATTGCTGTTATCTTTTTATAATATATATGTTTAGCAAAGAACTATCTGTTAAAGATTAAATGAAGCTCCAAACAGTATTCACATGCTTAACACGAAGTTTCAGAAAAAATTTCCATTATGTAGGTTTTCTTAAATTTTGCTATTGTGAAGCCGGACCACCAGCATCGGTTCATCATTTGCTTCCTGATATCGACAACGAGGCTGAAATATTTTATTTTCGGTATTAGGAAAATACTATTATTATATGCCGTTGTAATTCACTTTTAAAGACTGTGTGTCAGTTGATGAGAATCTTGAGTGTACTGAAGAAATGTCGGAAGATGATCTTTCAAGTTATTTGCCGAATACTGATAATGAAGTTGGTCGATTCTTCTGACGACAAAATTAATGAAACTTCATCTGCCTCCCTCCCCCTCCACCCATAAAAGCAGCAGCGAAAAGGTTCAAATAAACTCCTTTTTTTATAAATTGTAACGCTATGAAGGAATCATTAGAACTGAATAAAATTTATCTCCCAAACGACCCATATTGATACAAATAAACGATTAAATTTACAAATCAATAAAATAATATTACATGTCGAAAATCAGTATTTGGTGAGCCACCACGCTCTACAATAAATGCTTCTATACGAAGTGGCATCTAATCAAACAGATTTTGCATTTGAACCTGAAGAACAGCATTCCAGATTGCTTCTATCCGAACCCAAAATTCAGATGTATTAGCTACGAGACGAGCGTTACGAGCGAGACGCCGACAGACGAAATCCCAGACATGCTTAATAGGCGACATATCGGGTGAATATGCAGGTTAAGGAAGAATCTGTATCTGTTGCGCTGAAAATAAATCTTGAATATTCCTAGCAACATGTGGACGGGTATTGTCCTGCTGAAATACAGCTCCAGAAATGTTTTGGAGCTGTATGACTTCGGGCTCCAGAAGTTCTCTGATGTACCGGTTACTGTTGAGATTACCTACAGTTCTTAGCAGCTGAGATCGTCCAAGATACCCAATGGTGCCCCAGACCATCAAGCTTGGCGTTTGTCCAGTATGACGTCAGATATCACACTCCGGAAGGTGGCGTTCCCCGCTATAGTGTCTAACGTGGATGAGGCCATCACTGTACTCCAAATTAAAGCGGGATTCATTGGAAAAGAAAACTTGTTGCCAATCGGCACCCTAATTTGCATTTGCTGTAACTTTCAGCTCAATAACGTGATTCCTTCATAGTGTTGCACTTTTTACAAACATAGTATACTTTGGAAATTTTTTGGAAGTTAAGAAAATGCTGACGAATACTTTCATAACATCAACCATTAAGAAAATGTGGTCTTCCAGTTAGAATTTACAGCAGATATAAATAATAGCATTCTTTGAGAAAAGCTAGAAAATGTGTAGTGTGTATATAACCTTTTGCTTTGTTTGATTTCTGCAGTGCGTTGCATTAAATTGATTTTTTTTATCTTTAGATGCAGCATTATTCATTTTTAAATGTTTACTACACTATTGTTTATACTTCATTTGATACTGTTATTTATTAAAGCCTGTTTCTTAAGCGAAGTAACATTTTTTTATTTAATTAAAAATTAATTAAAACCAAAATTATTAGAAAATTAATCGAAATAATTCGAAATTAATTAAAATCGAATATTAATTAAATCGAATAAGAAATTTCTAGATTTTAAGCTTTTAATTAGTCGATGACTATATATGATCGAAGATAAGACGTTTCAATTTTTTCCATCGCCTGTCCACTGCATATTGAAGAGTGGAATGCATCATATTTTTATCTTTGAAAGATTATTCATAAAATTTGATGTGAATAACATCTTGTTTGGGGTTTCTCTGGCTGAAAAAGGGAGCGTTACAAAAAATGTCAACATTTTGGACGCTTATACCCCCGAACCTAATAGAAAAAATCTGATGTGGGCAGCACATGACTTTCCTTATACAATGCAATGAATTTACTGCTTTTACAGCAAAAAAATAGGTTATTCTTATAGTAGATACTTAAATTCTTTCCAAGATATTGAATTTTCGTCAATTAGTCGTCATTTTCATTGATTTAGCGTTATTTTTATCTATTTGGCGAAATTTTTATTAATTTGGCAACATTTAAGAAAGTCGCCAAGTTGGCAACATTACGCCAAATTCGTCGCCAAGCGTTATGGACTGAGAAATAAGTTATTCTGATAGCAGATAAATGACTATTGGCGTTCAAATACAAAAGTCTTACTCAAAGTATATTTTCTCATGAATGGAACGAGCTAGATCCACGAGAATGCTGTCACCAAGTTTATCGCATATATTTTTTAATTTATGGGAATTTTTGATAAATTTATTTGAAAAATGTGCAATATCTCGAGAACGGTTCATGCTAGCATTCTAAAGTTTATGTCAATCGTTTTCTAAGGAAAAATTACATAAGAAATGTCTATTTGCGTAACTTTATTAAAGGTTGTGATTTTTTCAAACTTTCACTCGAAAATTTAGGGGGTTCTGAACATTTGATTACGTTTAAAAACAATAGGCTTCCAGTATTCATGGATTGTGATTTTCGTACCAAATTTTATTCGAATCGATCCATTCGTTCGTGAGATATCGTCTCTACAGACTCACTGACATACACACACAGACATCACCTCAAAAATGTTTGATTCGTGATAAGGGATGCTTGAAACGTGCTCTCCCGTCGAAAACTCGAATTCGAATTTTCGACCCCGTCACAATATTTTCCGTATACATTATGTATATAAGGAAAGTAAAAATGTGAATTATTTTACTTGTTTTGTCGAAAATAGGATCCAGATTAATTATTTACTTGATTTGTCGAAAATACAATCCATGAATACATAAAAATAGTTTCATTACTTTAATAGTTTGAACTCTTTTTTTCCCCCGCAGAAACGTAAAAAAGTAGCTCTCTTATAGCGAGTGTTTTTCCATTTTTTCAATTTTCACTCAAAATATGTAGTAAACTGTAAAAGATAGATATAAATAGTAAATTACAAAGATGTGTACTAGAAAATTTAGTATTAAAATCTATATTTATTATTTAAAAAGCTCTTATAGTATTCAAGTAATCATCTTGTCAACTTGAAGAAGATTGGAAATTTTCCGTTTTTCAAGTTTGTATAATGCTTATAACTTAACGAAAAGCGATAGCCATAAAAACATAAGCAAGAATTTGTAGCTCTTAGAAAGTGTATATAATCAGATTTTGGATCCAGTTTTCTAATCATCGATGTTATAAGGGTCGAGTTTTATTTTACAAAATGTTATTCGCGCAAAACCGTTTCAGCTCCATTGGACAGGAACCACCGCTGATTTTTTCTTATAAAACTTCGATTGGTACTTTACTATTTATGTCGATGCAAATGAGAAATCCATCATGAAAATGTTATTCTAATATAGAATCCATATATAAAGTCAATATACAAAGGTCAATGAATAAAGTCAAAACTTAAGAAAATAAGAGTTTGGCTTGAAGCCCAAATACAAAACAAACGATGTTTAATTATAGGAATGGGGAGGGAGTTCGATTCACGACTATTTGTAGTTTTACTTGTGCATGTGACATGCAGAAAAAAATTGGGAAGGGGATGGAGACTGGCAACAAAATATTTTGTTTCACACTTCCCCAAATATCATTTCTCCAAACTTCAATACCCAAAATGTTTCGATAGGCTCTGGTGGTGATGGTGTGTGTGTGCATCTTACAAGGTCTAATATAAGGTCTGTGTGTGCGTGTATGGGGGGGGGGGGTATGCCTCTCCCCACTTGGCCACACCACTAGTGACATGCAATCTGTATTATTCATTAAATAGGACATTAACAGAAAAGTATCAAATATGCGCTTATGTATTAAAATCACAAAGTCTTACTAAATAGAAAATCAATAAAACATGGGGGTGGATATAACCACACCAATAGTTATAGTTAAAACTATCCATTGAAAAAAGTCTGATTTGAGCAGCTATGATTTTCTCTACATAATGCGATGAATTTCTTCACAGTGAAAAAATGATGTACGAGCAGGATGTTTTAACGTTGAATTGTACATTTTGCGCTTTTCCGCGGATGATAATATGCAAAACTATTTCGAAGTACCCAATTAACTTATATTTTCGCGCAATTCTAACTTGACAATGATCAATACTGATAGCATCTGCAATAAGCAATATACTGCATTTTTGAAAATATTTTAATTAATTAATTCATGAACTTGGCGTCATTTTCATTAACGTAGTGTTATTTTTGCAATTTTGACGATATTTTCGTACATTCGACACCATTATGAAAAATTAAAATCACCCAGTTGGCGAAAATTTGTTAAATAAGTCGCTAAGCTTGCAAATCTAGGGTCAAGTGTTACAAACAGACGGAGAAGGCTTTTCTTATACATAAATTATTTCTGGCGATTTGTTGGGCGTCAAAATGCAAAACTATTAATACAAAGCTCTTCTCTCCCGAATGGAACGAACAGCTAACTAGATGCACGAGAATGATGCTAACAAATTTGCCGTATAATGTTGCATATATGGGTGAACATAATTCACAATAGTTAGTACTGCCTTAATTTTATGTAATTTATTTTGACAAATTCATTTGAAAATCGTGGAATATCTAGAAAACGGTTTATGTTAGCGTTCTAAAGTTTATGTCATTCGTTTTCTAATGAAAAATTACATAAAGAAATTGTCTTTTATGTAACGTTATGTGTGGGTATGATTTTTTCAAAATTACGTTCAAAAATTGGAGACCCTTCCGAACATTCGATTGCGTTTGAAATCCACAGGGTTCCAGTATTCACAAATTATAATATTTGTACCAAATTTCGTTCGAAACGCGCTATTTGTTCATGAGATATCGCATCCCCACATACAGGCATCCCAGCAAAACCATTCAATTCGAGTTCAGGGATGCTTGAAACATGCTCTTCCGTCGAAAACTCAAATTCGAATTTCCGACTGCATTTTACCGCAATATTTTACCTAAACATTATACTACGTATATAAGGAAAGTGAAAATAAATAGTATTTTTACCACCTCTGAAATTATAACAGTATGACATGCAGCTGTTTTGCAATGTATTTATTCTCTTTCTATACTGTTGGGAACGTGTAATACTCTTTCACTGGCGTCCCCAGTCTTGTTTTTCGTTCCGATCATATACCAAACAGTGTTATCGGTTTGTTTTCTTCAGAAGACAGCAGTATTAATAACAATCTTTCCCTGACCTCTATGGTTGCTAGAATTTCGAGTTAAAAGAAGGGTTGCCAGATTTGGTAATTTATAGCCAATTTGACGACATCCGGAATGTTCAGAAACTTGACGAAATAACGATTAGTCTAGTAGATATTAGATAATTGCCACGTAAATTGAATAAAATAAAAATAATTCTGGAAATTTCTACAGAGAAATGTCTTGACTCCGTTGGAGTTCAGTTGGGAGTTGAAGAATGGACGTGACACGAGCTGCATTGGACTTTGTCAGTGCGAAATTATTTTTGTCAATGTTTTGAGAATAGTAGTAGCTGTTTTGTTGTTGTTGAAACCCAGACCGTCCGACCTACCAGAAAGGTGTAAGGTAACTGTTTGGACGGTCGGGAAGTGCCACCCAATTTCGACCGGAACCCAGTGGGGGAGGCATCCACAGGGACCGTACCCTCCTTCCCCTACCACCAACCTCTCGGAAGGACTTTCGGACCCACATGTTTAACGTGATCGTACTCCGCATGAACACGGCGGCAGTTTTGGCAGTGGCTGGAATCGAACCCGGGCCTACCGAGTGCAACTCCAGCGCGCTAACCAATGGGCTACCGCGCCCAGTAGCTGTTTTGTGAAATTACTATCGTCAACGTTCTGTGAATAATATCAGTTATTCTGTGAAATTAGTAGAAGTATTTACGAGTTGTTTTTCTGTGTATTGTTCCTGTTTACTTTGTGCTTGGGAATAAACGTTAGTTATCCAGAAACTTGGACCTGCTCTTGTATCCTGCGGACACCCACGATTCTGGAGGAGACGTTCAGCAACGATATCAACTTGAAAATACCAAAACAGCGAAGTTAGAAAAAAAAAAAATCCATGTATTTCTGTATTTTACTCCATAACTTAGCAACGCTAAATATGACGAAAATGCATTTAATTAAAACATCTTTTTCTACATAAATTATAATGCTTAAAAACTGGTAATATCTCACATTTAATAAATCCAACGGTAGTATGTCAAAGGTTTATTGATTATTTTGTCCAATTTTTTGTTTAACAATTATTGATTGTTTTCTTCAGGTTTTTGTTCAACAATGACTTCAAAATAGTTAGTTATTGTGTAATATGATTATTGCTATTGGGGCAAATAATAATAACTAGAGTAAATTACTCCCGCGTTATCAGAATTATATTGTTTCATGATTTATTTCATTTTCAGACATTTTGTGCATTGCGGATCATACTTGTAGCAGTGTATGCTGACCCATCCGTCCTCAGCGAAAGTAAGTTTTTCCTTTCATCTCATTAACCATTTTTCTAGTAACTACTCCTTTAGTGTACAAAAATTTAAAAGATTTCAGATGAATGGAGGACTTATAGTTTCTCAGAAAAAGAAAAAAAAAATCGGAACTTTTCGTTTCTGTGCTGAAACATATAAGTTATTTTCTACTCTTCAATGTTTCAGCAAGAAATTAAATACTTTCCATTTTCTTTTATAATTAATTGGAGTGCGGCTTTACTCGACTTCCTCATACTAGAATCCATTTTTAAATAATAGTTTGAGATTTTTATTTTTTCAAATGAAAAATGTTGGAAAATCTGTATCTTTGATCCAAATGATTACAAATATAACATGTTACTTATATTGCTTATCGCCCGCAGTCTATGAAGAGTTGTTACGGTATATGTAGCCATATTGCTTATCGCCCACAGTTTATGAAGAACTAAACTGTGGGCGATAAGCAATATGGCTAATGACCCATGGACAGCGCCCTAAGATAACGCCTGCTAGCTAATGAATAAATGAATACGGAGCTATGGCAGATGAACCGAGTTCAGTAAAATTCCAGAGAGAGCAGACGAATTTGAGAATGAAAGTCGAGCCGGAAAAGAACAAGAATGATAAATAATGTGTTCGGAATGACAATTCGTAGGAGTCCAGAAATAAGAAAAAAGAAATAATAGAAAGTCGTACTTGGTGACTTCCAGGCCTCATATTTGAAGCAAGAATAGATCACTCCATAGTAGAAAGGAAGAAACTTTCAGTCTTCAGATGTTTCTTATCTTAGGGCCAGTGCACACCAAAATGTTCGATTTCCGGAATAAACGCGAAATACTAAGAACGTTTCTCATGAAAACACCAAGAGTGTTTCTCATTTAATCGAGAATCCATTCATTCGTTTATTTCTTACCTGTTTAAACTGAGATAGAAGTTTTGTATTTGGTATACGGATCAATCGTTGCTTCGGTAAAAATCGGATTATCCTAAAATCTACATTTAAGGGGTCGCTCGACTGCTTTGTAAACACTCTTTAACATGAAATAGAGATTAAAAATATAATTTCTGGGAAGATTTTGAAATAGTAAGAAAGGGGGGGGGGAAATTAGAATTTTACAGTATTTGGTATTTCAGGGGTGCTGTACACCAAAATATTCGATTTGACGAATAGATGAAAAATGATTTCTTTTAGTTTTGATAGAGATGTGAAATTTAGTACACGGTACAATAGCATGTTGGAAAACTCAGAAAATATCAAATCGTTTAAAACTTTGCATTTGGGGAGGGTTCTATTTCTTTATCAAAACTTCCGAAATGTGAATTGTTTGGAA
This sequence comes from Amaurobius ferox, assembly GCA_951213105.1. NCBI lineage: Eukaryota > Metazoa > Arthropoda > Arachnida > Araneae > Amaurobiidae > Amaurobius > Amaurobius ferox. The sequence goes on along the minus strand of OX578136.1, from coordinate 54,660,629 downwards.
AATGATCTTTCAATTAAGATAGACGCATGAATTTTTTTTGTTTAATTTAATATGGGATACGACATTTGGATGACAAATACATAGTTAAAATCAAATTATTCGAAAATTTACGATGGAATGAGGATGAAGGTCTGAAATTGCACTGTTTCTTTTTTATAAAAATTCCAATGTCATAAATTTTATATTTGGTGCTTGAATAAATAAATAGTAAGAAGGGGAAAATAAGAGTTTTGGCATATATTTATCATTTTAAAGACGCCAAACATCAATATGTTTGTATTGTAATATATAAAACGTTTCCTTTAGATGAGATTGATGTATAGGATTAGGTATACTGATTAAAATTAAGATAAAAAGTTGAAATTTAGCACAAGTTAGCTCATTTAATAAAGCTGGCAAGACATTCTCTCTCTCTCTTTATATATATATATATATATATACAGGGTGTCCAGTGCTATCGGTGCCCAATGGCTATTTCCTCAACCGTTAGTCAGAGATATACTTCCAATTGCAAAAATGTTTTAAATTTTAAAATCTGTTATTTTACAAACAGTTCAAATCAATAAATACATTTCTGAAAGAAATACGAAACATAAATTTTTATACGGTACCCCGGTCCTACCAATTATATTTAGGAAAATCATCCTCATACAACATGCAAAATAAAAACAATTTGATGTGGGCAACACATGACTTTCCTTATATAATGAAATGAATTTACTACTTTTAGAGTAAAATAAATAGGTTTTTCTGCTAGTAAATACTAATATCCTTTCCAAGATATTGAATTTTCGACAATTAGTCGTCATTTTCATTGATTTAGCGTCATTTTTATCTATTTGGCGAGATTTTCGTTAATTTGGCAACATTTCAAAAAGTCGTCAAGTTGGCGACATTCCGCCAATTTCGTCGCCAAAATCTCGCCAAGCGTTATGGACGAAGAAATAAGTTATATAAATATATATATATATAACTTATTAGGTATTGAATTTTCGACATATATTATATAACTATTATTATATATTTATATATTATATAACTTATTAGATATTGAATTTTCCACAATTAGTCGTCATTTTCATTGATTTAGCGTCATTTTTATCTATTTGGCGAGATTTTCGTTAATTTGGCAACATTTCAAAAAGTCGCCAAATTGGCGACATTCTGCCAAAATCTCGCCAAGTGTTATGGACGAAGAAATAAGTTGTTCTTATAGCAGATAAATTGGCGTTCAAATGCAAAAGTATTACTCAAAGTATCTTTTTTCATGAATGGAACGAGCTAGATCCACGAGAATGATGTCACCCAATTTATCACATGATATTATATATGAAAAGTGAACATGTTTCTCAATAGGAAATATTTTTTTTTCTATTTTATATGACTTTTTGATAATTTTTTTGAAAAATGTGCAATATCTCGAGAACGGTTCATGTTAGCGTTCAAAAATTTATGTCAATCGTTTTCTAATGAAAAATTACATAAGAAATGTCTATTTGCGTAACTTTAATCTTGGTTTTGATTTTTTGACGATTTTTTCAAAATTTCATTCGAAAATTTAGGGGGGTTCTGAACATTCGATTGCGTATAAAAACAATAGGCTTTCAGTGTTTACAGATTGTGATTTTTGTACCAAATTTGGTTCGAATCGGTCCATTCGTTCGTCAGTTATCGTCTCCACAGACCCACTGACACACACACAGACATCACTTCAAAAATGTTTGATTCGTGATCAGGGATGCTTGAAACGTGCTCTCCCGTCGAAAACTCGAATTCGAATTTTCGACCCCGTCACAATACTTTCCTTATACATTATGTATATAAGGAAAGTAAAAAAAGTCTTTCTTTTACGACCAAAATTCAGGGAGTTATGAAGCATTAAACTTTATGACTTAAGTCCCTTTTCCAAGCATAAAAATGTCCTGTTTCAAGCAACCAACCAATCAGGGACCGTATTGACAATTTCTCCAGGCAACCAACCAATCAGAGACCGCATTGACCATTTCTCAGCACAAAAAGTGCTCCAACTTTAAGCAGCTATAAGTCGGTTAATTTTGGTCTTAAAAGGATGATTTTTTTTATTTTGCATAAAATTGTATGAGGATGATTTTCCAATAATTGGTAGGACCGAGGGACTGTATAAAAACTTATATTTCGTATTTTCTTTCAGAAATGTATTTATTGATTTTAAACTGTAAATAGATAATAGATTTTAAAATTTAAAACATTTTTGCAATTGGAAGTGTATCTCTGTGACTAACGGTTGAGAAAATAGTCATTGGGCACCGATAGCACTGGACACCATATATATATATATATATATATATATATATATATATATATATATATTGTAATTTTTAATTGAAAACTATGCATAAACTACGGTAAGTACAAAAAACCCAAACCCATCTCAATCATATCTGTTACAAATAAGTAACTATAGACCAAGACTAAGGATAAAAATAGAAGGTATTTTATGCAAAATAAAAAAAATCAAAAAACCCAACTAACAATTGGAAATTTGCAATTGGAAGTGTATCTCTGTGACTAACGGTTGAGAAAATAGTCATTGGGCACCGATAGCACTGGACACCATATATATATATATATATATATATATATATATATTGTAATTTTTAATTGAAAACTATGCATAAACTACGGTAAGTACAAAAAACCCAAACCCATCTCAATCATATCTGTTACAAATAAGTAACTATAGACCAAGACTAAGGATAAAAATAGAAGGAATTTTATGCAAAATAAAAAAAATCATCCTTTTAAGACCAAAATTAACCGACTTATAGCTGCTTAAAGTTGGAGCACTTTTTGTGCTGAGAAATGGTCAATGCGGTCTCTGATTGGTTGGTTGCCTGGAGAAATTGTCAATACGGTCCCTGATTGGTTGGTTGCTTGAAACAGGACATTTTTATGCTTGGAAAAGGAATTTTGGTCGTAAAAGAAAGACTTTTTTTACTTTCCTTATATACATAATGTATAAGGAAAGTATTTATCACTATAATGGAAAGGGGGTGGGGGGAAAATGAGTATACAAAAGTCATAATTGAAAAGGTATATACATATATATATATATATATATATATATATATATATACAAATATATATAAAATAAAAAAGCAAACACGGTAAAAATGATAAAAGGTAATAATAAATAGCTCAAGATTGAAGATCAAGACATGGAGAACAATCAACTGAAACTACGCAAAAAACGGCGGTTAGTTCGAAATTGCATTCTCGTCAGGACAGCCATACAATTTGAATTAAAACCGGTAGAATAGCCAGTTTCAGACAATGGCGATAGCATTTACCTATGGATACCATTGGAACTGTCTACTGGCTAGTGGATGGACAAATAATAAAAACCCAGTGAATTACAAACCAGAAATATAAAAAACAGAAATATTAACTCACAGGCACAGCCACAACGTGGGAGTCTACATGTTCGCAGGGGAACATTCGACATATATATATATATAATGATCAAACTGAGGTATATATAATACAAGTAAAATAAAAATTCTTTAATTACATATATATATATATATATATATATATATATTTAAAAATGAAGTAAGAAATCATTAAATACTTACAATTATATAAATATGTATGCAGAATGATTTAAAACGATGGGGCAAAACTTTAAGGGATGATAGAACAAACCTATACAAGAACTTTTCATCATACAATGCATAGTCGTAACGCACACGGTTAAGCGCTAGAGGGCGCTGTCCAGCAAACACATTAAGCGCCTATTGTCGCGCTCGTCGTCAGTTCTACCGTGGATTTTAGAAAGAATGGATTGTTTCATAAATCAGGAGAAGGCCGACATGCAGTTTAGGTACATGCTGCGAACGGGAATGCGAGGAAAGCCCAAATTCGTATGGAGTTCCAACACTACGGAGCGTCACCCCTTACAGATTTGGGTTTACCTCGCTTTCCTGCCCGCAGTTTGTACTTAAAATGCATGTCGGCCTTCTTCTGATTTATGAAAGAATCCATTATTTCTAAAATCCACGGTAGAACTGACGACGAGCGCGACAACAGGCGCTTAATGCGTTCGCTGAACAACGTCATCTAGTGCTTAACCGCGTGCGTTACGACCATGCATTCATTGTATGACGAAAAGTGCTTGTTTAGGTGTGTTCTATCATCCCTTAAAGTTTTGTCCAATCTTTTTCAATCACCCTATATATTACTGTTCGGTATTTGTATATTGTGACACCGTTCATTTTCAACGGGTATTGGGTTAGTGTATGTTTTAATTTAGTATTTTAATTCCTTTATAATTTATGCAGTTTACTTTTTCAGATGCATTCCTTTTAATTTTCATGGCTTTTAGCATCCTAGGACTCATAGTTTCAGCTTTACTTCTTATAGGACTATGCACAGTAAGTACATACTCGGATTGTACAGTGAGTACATGCTTGTGTCAGCATGTACTTACTATTTACTCAAGTACAGAAAATTACATAACTTACAGTGTTTCCCCGTACGTAACGCCTGTGAATATGTAGCGTATTGTTGTATATGAAAATTTCAAAGCAAGGTAAGATATATTTCGCAGCGAGGTAACCCAATCTACTATGTGCGTATTCTTCCAGCCATTTTCTTCTGTTTGACAGTGTTTGCAGTTGGTGCAGCATTAATTTCAATTCCGTCACCTAAAAATATTTCACCTATTCCTAAAGTATATCTGGACTAAAAGCAAGAGACAAGAAAACGATGCAAAATGGCTGTAATTCTCCAACGATCTCTCCAAGTTTGGAGATTTCTCAATGAGTAAAAATTGCAGATGCTGGCCGAAATAAGGCTTTTGGTGTGTATACTGTATATGTTTCGGATTAGTGCGTTTGGTATGAGATACTAGAAATCAGACAAGAGCTTTGTAATTTTAAATATATTATTAAAATTTTAATATATTATTAAAAAATATAGAGAAATAGAAAAAGAAATAGGCCTTTAAAACAAGGCCAGTTAGTTTTTTTTCAACATCTCATTTTCCCTGCATAGGGCTTTGCCAGAATAATCTACCTCAAAAACAGCTGTGTGACGCATCTTGACAAAGCAGTTCTTCGGCGACTGTTCGTCAGTTTCGCTCCTGACAGAATGATGCCAAATTCGAAAATCGACAGCATATATCTACCGTTGAGATTTCTGGACATCAATTTTTCGTAAAAATCCTCACATATGCTTATTTGGGTCGCCCACTTCTAGGCGGACACATTCACAGAATAAAGTTGACTCCCCCCCCCCCCCCCTCATTCTCCAGATGAGAAAGGACTTTAATATTCCTCTGTGAGATAATGTGTATAATAATATTCTGCTAAATTTATTTTTGTATAATTTTGCTAATTTTAAAGTCCCCCCTCATTGTGTAGCGCGCCATATTGGTTTACTTCATAAAAAATACACGATCATTTTTTGTTCCACATATTTTTCGCATTTGTTTAGAATCTGTTATTTTTACGGTCGATTTGACCCACTTATGTAGTTTCCGAAATCGATATTTTAGCTTTTTTAATTGAATAGTGCATTCCTGTTCGCAGTCTTTACTCACTAAACAAGTGCTTTGAATCCTTTGTTGGGCGCTAACTTTCCTGTTTTAACATTTTACCGTTCATTCATTATATCTTATCACTTGTTCTCTTCCTCCTAGGTTTTTTACCTCTTTTTTCTTGTCTCGCTGTTGACAACTCCCTTTTCCCTATTTTATTCAAATTGCTGTTCTTGCATCAGCTGCCGATTTAGTTCTCACGAGTGAAGGTTGCACTTCTTGTGTATCCTGATAAAGAAGACTCTTTCTCGATTTCGACACCGGTCTATACTTTTAATTTTGTTTTGTATGCTGCTTTTAACGAAGTTACTTTAGTTTTATATATATTTTTTCTTTTCCTGCAATACATGGTAATGTATAAGGAAAGCATTGAAATCAGGTCGAAAATTGCAACTCGGGTTTTTGACGGATCTACACATTTCAAACAATCTAAAATATGAAAAACTATTTTTAACGTGACGTCTGTGAAATGTATGTATGCATCCACTCTAACTCAAAAATGTTACCGAGCCGGGTCCACTCAGGGATAACTTCCCTAATTTTCTGATTGTTCATTAATAGTCTCCCAGTCCGTTGCTCGGCCGACTTATGATGTTATTTATTACATGGATCAATTCCTTCCAGCAATTTTTCAGCAACACCATACATTTCAATGGGAAGAAATCTTGCCGCCGAATTGTTGCAATTTGTTCGTACTCGGCAATAAAAATTACTCAATTTCTGAGTGGCGAACCAATCAGAGGATGACAAAATTGGACATCACTACGCTTCGCCTTTCCTCTCCTCATTTGCATTCAAGATGACGACTGTAATGCAAACACGTCGAAGCAGCTCAATTACGTTAGAATCTGGAGATGGGAAAAAATATAGAAGAAAATATTGGGAAACTGAAATTGGTTACTTGACCAATTTCAGTTTCCCAATATTTCCTCCTTTAGGGGGGGTTACACACACAAAAATTTTCGATTTTCAGAATAAATTTGAAAAGCGACTTACTCAAAAATTTACGTTATTCAGGAGGTTGTTTATTGTGGAACCGTTGATTTTGAACGGGTATTTGGCTAGTACGTATCTATTCCCTAAACATTTATTTACATTTCACGTACAATAAAAAATTGCGAATATATTCTTATTTTAAGCGGATTTAAATATGAACATTTTATTCGATTTACGCGATTCCGGAATATGCAAGTGTCTCCCGATGAGGTAAACAGAGGATTCATATATTTCATATTTTACTCAATATTTAAGAGTTAAAACTATTCAAATGCATTGCAATTGTGTTCATACTTCTTTGTTTCTTCTTAGAACAAGAGGGCTTTACTTGTGCCATGGATAGTTTGTTATTTCCTTTCAATTATTTTGGCCATCGTCAGCGCATTCTATCCTATGCAAGAGGTAAGAAAAACTTTTAAGTATATGTAAGATGCTATTTTACAAATATTGTATAGGAAGTTTAATATATCAATTATATTACTGTATAGGAGGCTTGATCATACACATAATTTCGGAAAAAAAAAATAACAGTTGAATTTTGTTTGTAAAATCTAGGTGGACTATTATATATGTGTCTGTTTATTTCAATTAGCTGCGGCTTTATTCGATGCAGTTTTCTGGATTCAGGTGCAAAGTGTGCCTAGTTTAGTGATTGAAAGAAAGTCGAGAGTCGTACAGGACAGAGCACCAGGCGCGAAGCGCCTTTAATCTCCAGTTTCAATATGTGGTTCTTATCGTCAAACTGTCACATTAATTCAGTGACCCTAATTGGAGGTTCAAGGTTTTTATTTGAGGGCGCGGTTGCCCCGTGGTTAGCGCGCGGAGGTTGCACTCGGTAGTCCCCGGTTCGATTCCCGCCGCTGCCCAAACTGCCGCCGTGTTCACGCGGAGTACGATCACGTTAAACATGTGGGTCAGTAAGTCCTTCCGAGAAGTTGGTGGTAGGGGAAGGAGGGTACGGTCCCTGTGGATGCCTCCCCCACTGGGTTCCGTCTAAATTGGGTGGCATTTCCCGGCCGTCCAAACAGATACCTTACACCTTTCTGGTAGGTCGGACGGTCTGGGTCGAAAAAGAAGAAGGGTTTTTATTTACTACTTTTTATTATTTGTCCTAGCTCCTAGTGTGGCAGTTTGTTGCACATTTAGAGTTTAAGCAGTTTGGGGGGGTTGATGCAGATCTAAGGATTATCTAGCATTTTGGCAGCTTAGAGTTTTGAACATTAGTCGCGAGTTTTATTTAATATCAGATGTTTGAAGTGGGATTTTTAATTCCGATTATCGATGTTTAGAACAGCGCGGGGTCTCTTACGAGATTTGGCCTTGTGATGATCATAGTAAATTTAGTGATTGAATAAAATTATTTCTTTTTATATAAAATATACTTTTAAAATATTATTGGTATATATTAAGGGTATGCAAAATCATTTCATTTTTTGCAATCTCGTCCTTTCAGGGGAGATAGAACAGGGGACTCGATTGCAAAAAATACATGCACCCACACAAAATTGAACTACAGCCACGAAACTCGGTATGTATATATTGTCGCTACAGACAACATGCTTCACGCGCTGACAACACGCTAAAGACAAATGCCTTCGGCTGATAGCGACACCATTGCTATGGACGTGGAAATTTTGCATGCATACGTGAAATTGCACGCAGATCTGCAGAATCACAATTTCAATTATTAAAACGAACTGTAACAGGGTCAAGTTTAAACTACGCATTCTAATAACAAGTAAACAATATCTTTTAAACAGCCAATTAAAGCGTGTGAACTTACATGCATTGTGATTTAAACGAGATTCTGTACATTAAATGTGTTACTTTGCGATTTAAATATGTTACTTTGACTTCATTATTTCCCTGCATTTTAATTTGTTTAATTTAATATTCAAATTCTAAAAATTATATTGTCTTTTGCATTAGGATTCTCTAATATTAAAACTAAATTTTTTATACTTCTAATTTCAGAATTATTTGTTAAATTAAGTTCTAATCTGAAATCTTTTGCAGCTCGCATATTTCATATGCGGAAGTTCATTCAAAGCCCAGATTTTTGCTAGTTTTATCTAAATGTGCATTAACTTCATAATTTCTAAGTATAACACCCAATTTGGATGTCTGATTTCGAATCTACATCAAAATTTAACCTCCATTTTCAAGTTTTAAGTCATTTAGCCCTGCCCTGGATTATGGTAATGTAAAGTTTAATGATTTTAATGTTAAGTTTTATTCCCCTAATGCTCAATCAGTTGCTTAGACTTTTATCTTCATCCTCCAAAATAATAATCTTATCATCACGTTGATTTTTGTTTTTAATTTTTTTTATTATGTTTGTTGACCAAACAAAAGCAACATAATTTTTCTTTGTTCAAATAACTTTTTGTATGCATTATGAATTCAATATTCGAAAAAATAATATGATGAGCAAAATTGATATACGAGTATTTTGATGGAAATCGATTCAGAAGGACTTTCTATATGAATGTGTAAGGAGGCATCCATTAGTTGTAAGAACAAATGACTAGCTTGAGAAATAGCATTCTAAAGAAAAGTTTGGCAACTTACCTTTTATTTTAATACAACGGACATTACTTACTATCCAGTCCTTAATGAAAATTTGCCTAAAAATATAGTATATCCCTAATAATTAATGTCATTCTGCAAATTTTTTAAATATTATCTTGGATCGAAGAAATTGCAAAGAAGAAAGAGTTGAAATTTTATATAGTCATATATACAGGGTGTCCCAAAAATATTGAAACACTCTTTAATTCTTTACCTGTTGGAGATAAGCGGGCAATGTAAATTGTAAAAATGTTGAAAGTAAGATAGAAAATAATACTACGTTAATGCAATAGTCATCCCATTAATTTTCAAAAAGTTAAACTTTTTAAATTGTTATACGACCCCCTTAGACAAATTTGGTCAATCAGAAAATTTCTATTTTTAATGACACAAGATCATTAAAAAAACCCGCATATCTGTATCTTTCAAACTGAGCGAGTTATATTTAATTGAACATTGTGAATGGGGACCCTATATCAAATTAGAAATGTAAATTTGTGACATATCACAAAAGACATAAAACTGGGTGATAATACATAGGATACTCAACCGCATAGTGAGTACTACTGCTTTATATGATATCTGTCTGTGTAATGCTTTATTTAGATGAATTTGTGATGAAATATTTTGACACATATTAATGTATTTTTGATCTAAACAATTTCTATCGTCAATTTGTTTATGATCCCTATTTTCACTGATGAAACAGCCTTTCACATGGTGCGGAAAAGTGGCATAAGTCAGATTTCTTCCTTTATCATAATTCAGGTGATTTGAAAGATACAGATATGCAGGGTTTTTTAAGGATCTTGCTGCATTAAAACTAAAAAAAATTCTGATTGACTAAATTTGTCTAAGGGGTCGTATAAAAATGTAAAAAGTGTAACGTTTTGAAAATGAATGGGAGGACTATTTCATTAACATAGTCTTATTTCCTATCTTACTTTCAACATTTTTGCAATTTACATTGACCACTTATCTCCAACAGGTAAAGAATTAAAGCACGTTTCAATCTTTTTGGGACACACTGTATAGTAGATCATATTTAGATAGTAATGTAAAAAGTCCTTCTGAAACTATTTACATCAAAATATATCAAAGTTCATATTCATATTTTTTTTAATATTATTTTTATAATTCATATTGCTTACTAGAACTGATACTGAAAATGAAAAAAATATTTTGATTTTTTTAATGCTAACACATTAAACGGCTTATCAGTGTGATGAAACAATTATTTTGGATGATATGAATAAAAGTCTGGAAAAATAATTTTACATTAGGAGTACAGAATTTTGTTGATGCTATTCTTCATCGAATGATATCTTTGATGATGCTTTAGGATGATGAATAATGGCAGAATAATTAGTAGTTCTTTTTTTTTCAACTTCAGTAATATATGATAAAGCAAATGTGGGAGTTTGATCAGTTTTTACTTTTTGGATATGTGAAAAGAAAAAAAAAATCTAATTTTGATGTCATCATGCAAAAAAATTGCGCAGTTAACATAATGGGAGTACAACGACTGACTCTGTAAGTTGTTTTCCCAATTTTAGTACTTTCTAATGTAAAACATCTGCTATATCGACCTATTTTCAATAGAAGAATTGTTCAACATAAATTGTTCTCAAAACAACAAGAACGAGTTTTATTTAAAAGTAAAGGGTGTTGCGAATCTAAGGGGACTTTTATGTTTACAATGCAACAAACGGAAATCAGATTCCGACAGGTGTCAGTGACATTTTCTCTCTTTGCAGATGATGGTAAATATCATTTTGAGTTAACCTAAATTTAATGAAATCAATTTTACTTAAAAAAGATTATATTTTTACTTTCAGGCTGACGTCTCTGAGTCGCTTCATGCAAAAGTCTTCATTTATATATTTGCAATTGCTTTAGATGTAAGTACATGTACAAACTTGTATTGCATTTTAATTTGCTAAACAGAAAAATATTAAAGTGGCACACAAAGTGTTTAACTCATTGAGATTTGTCATATTGGATTAACATGAGCCCATGTTAATCGACTGAATGCTGTTAGATCATTGGTTCTCGATAGTTCTTTACTTGATAGCCCTTTAGAATGCAAAAAGTGTCCCTCTCAGTGGTCATTATTATGTATTCTATGTGAAAAATGCAAAATGTGAGATTTGCAAAATGAAAAAGTAACATATAAATATTTCCTAATTAAACCCGTCCGACCATTTATGCATGCATGTATTATGCATGCATCTACAGAGATATAAAATGTCTTCTTGGCCTAGAAACTTGTGGGGCTTTCTTTAAATGGAAATTAATGATCAGGTCATGGACCTAAAACACTTGAAAATTAAAAAAAAATTTTAGCAAATATTTAATGATCTGGATGACAATTCTTTTCGGGTTTATACTGTTACAAATACATAAAATGCTTTTGTGGCATATTGACTCTCGGCAGGGAGAAAGCACTTTTACAGGCAACCATTCCTATTGCTTGAAAGTACGGTTGCTAGAAGACTACTTTGGGGAAGGGGGCATGGGTGCCAGATATGGCTAAATATCACCAATTTGGTGACTTTCCGAATCTACTAGAATTTTCTCAAATATAGACTAATTTCAGAGATACAAGCACTTTTAGAAATTTCTAGAGAATATATAAGGGAGAGCAATTGACATGATACATTGAATTGAACGCTAGTGTTTTGGTAATACTTTCTGCTACTTTGTAAATAAGTGGAGCATTTAATTGCTGTTTTATTGTATCTGACAGCTGTTTAGTGATCTTGTAAGATAGCCATCGAGCTATTCGCTGCATATTTTTCCTGTTTACGCTTATTAGTGCTTTTAAATAAAAACGTTAGCTATCTAGAAATTTGGACTCATTTTTGTATCCTGAAAGTGCACCCACAATCCAAGAGTATATTATATGTCGTAACAATACAAAAGGTTCTCCGTAGGAAGCTAAATTCAAATTTAAGTTAATTTTTCTTTTACCGATTCTTTGCCTCCATCACATTTTTAAGACATTATTCAAATTTCAATCCCTCCCCAGGAGATTAAAAAAATGGGGGGAGGGGTCAACCGGGCCTAACGCAGAAGATCTTGCAGATGCTGAGCTTGCTTTGAAGGTAGATCGCGATTTTGCTTGACCTGACGAGGAAGGCTGTTGTCTTCGAAACTGGTTAACACTATTTTTGTGTGTTATGCTGTTCTGTATGAAAATTTATAAACTTTTAAAGACTACATATGTTTAAACGTTTTGCGTGACATGCACTTGCTTTATATGTAATTTTTGATAACAAAACAAATAAAACCAACGACATTACTATAGGATAAAGTGTTCTTGAAAGTTCTTTTAAATTTTGTTTTTGCAACTAGGTGTCATTTTAAAATGAGCGAAGTCACTAAATGAAAACATTTAATAACTGAACACCTTACCATACAAAAGGCAAACGATGACGTGGATCACTTTTCAAATCCAATTTTCTCTTGTAACATGCAGCATCTGTATCCACTCTTCTCCACTAAATTGTTGTTTCATGACTTACGCCCTCTTCAATCCTTTGAGCGCGCTGGCGGCGCTGAGTAAGGCAAGCATGAATGTTACTATACTTTGCAAATTTGATTATTTTTTATACTAAATTTCCCCTTTCGACTCAGATTTTCCGGCCTACTGGAAGCGAACGGCCAGAGTGTATGCCGATTCAGAATTTTCAGAAGTAATCTCTCATGCCACACGCCAAACATCGTTTTATCGCCAGTTCTGGTTTATTCTCGCTACACGTGCAATTGGAGGGGAAAGACGAATTGTTTAATAAAGAATATTGTTCATAATTTGATTGCATATCAGATTGCGTATGAGAATGTCGTTAAGATACATTTGTATCAGATTACTTAGAAGATTATTATTTGTAACAGATTATCTAGAAGATTGTTTAGAAGATTATTTGTATCAGATTATTAGGGAAGATGTTAGGAAACTTATCAAAATATACAGTAGTATTTCAAAAACTGGTTTGATTATTTATAAATCAAATAACAATCCGACTAATGTGGTTTTCAAGTAATACTATTAAAATACATGTATTTAAAAACTTTTGTGTACTGCATACGGATTGTTTGAAATTAGTTAAAGAAATGTTCGACATACATACACATAATTTATTATTTGAATAAAACGATTCTAATTTCGTAGAAAATATATGTGTAGAATCCGTATAATATTCAATTCTTATATAGTACAAGAATCCGTAACGAAATTTGAAGATTATTTGAAAGGAGGACATATTTGGCATTTTAAAAATGCAAAATTTGTAACATTTTAAGGAAATTTGCTTGACATTTTTCAGTTTGTGGGAGCAATGTTGCTTTTTCGACGCACGTAGGATAATGCAGCGTTTTTCAAGATGTGTTTGTCCTGCGGAACCTTTGGGGTTCTACGACGTGATAGTTTCAAGTAAATTTTCTTAAAAATTTAAAAACGGGTAAAGTTTTAATGCTTTTATACTTTTAAATTATTTTAATTTTAAATATTTTATTATTAAATTGAAGAATTTTAAATGTTATTGGAAAATAAATAAAAATATTTCCTAATTTAAATATGGTAAACAAATATCAAAATTAATTGCACTTTGTATTTAAAAATTCCATGGCCAATTACATTTCCAGCAACTTACGTACGTGTGATCATTCATTCAAATTAGTAATATATTTTGCAATTATTTTTACGTCTAAGTTTGGCAAAATTGAAATTTTTAATACAAAAAATTCAAAAAATATGAAAAAGCCTTTATGCAATGGAAAGTGATGTGTACACTTCAATTTCGAAATAACTATTAAGTATTTCTATACTTTTTAGCACACTTATTTCATGCAGTCATGTGAATTATTGGACAAACCAGAAGTTACATATTCAGACCAGGAAATCCTTAGTGAACCCTACCAATCCCTCCGGAATTCAATATTTAATCTATATCAGTCTTCATCTAAGCTGTACCTAAAGCAAAGTCTGAAAAACAGATGTTGAAATGAAAATATAAATTTTTGAATAGGAAGTGGCATCTCTCTCCCGAACAAGTGGAAATCCTTCATGAACCCTACCTCCTCCGTAATTTTATGCTGCATCCATATTAGCCACTATATCTTTTTAAACATCTAAATCCTACGAAATAGATGTTTAAAAAAAAATTCTATGAAATAGATGTTAAAAACAATGGCAAATTGTAAAATTTTCCCACCAAAATCTGCATTTCAAAATTATTTAGAGTAAAATTATATTATTATTTTTTGTACACACATGAGATTAATTATCTGTGACTTACAGTTTTAAGTGGGTTGTGAACAATATACATTTACACTCAGTTTTATCCGTCACAGAAATGGATCTAATATAACAATTATAGATCTGTAGGATTAAATAAACTTTAATTGTTGTATACCGATTTAAAGGTATATTTATGCCGTAGAATGTAAAATCTCACTAATTTGATATTTATGGATTTTTTTTTTTGTGAAATATATATATATATATATATACAAATAAAATACAAAAATGACTTAAAAAGCCAAACTCCCTTCCAAAAATTTAAAAGAACATATTATATACAACGGTAAAGCGCCATGCTGCTTTATACAAGTGTATATCCAAATAATCTCCCAAAAAGGACTAGTACCTATATACCCACAAAGATGTTAAAAGAGTATTTATGAAGTGACGGCCGGGGGGAGTAGCGACCCCCAACTCTCCGGTTAAAGCTTTTACTGCCATGGCGAAACGCTCCCGGTAGCCGAAACCTTCAAACCACATCCAACAAGACTCTCACCATTACCTCAATAAACGTAAAAACACCTTAAAAACCAAGTCATTAATATAAAAACCCTTAAATTACTTTAAACAACACTTAAAACTATCCACAGATCTGAAAAGGTGAAGGGGGGGGGGGGGGAAGTCCCACATCAGCACAATACAAGCACTGTATGGAATCTCAAACTAAGTGGTTATATAATGTATTTGCAAAACGATATTAAAACACCCAAAAGAAATGTACAAATAAAAATTTTAATCCAAACCTGACTTTAATAGTCATGTAAACTATTTTGACTCGAACAATGAAACTACTTGTGTATGAAATCATTAATAATGTGGTTACTTTTATATAATACAAATAAAAACCAAATATAAATTAGAGGTCATAAAAAGACTTATGTATGAAATAATTAATAATGTGGTTATTTCTATATTCTGCAAATAAAAAACAAATATCAATTTGAAGCCATAAAGCGACTAATGTTTGAAATCATTCACATGGTGGTTATTTAGTATAATTCAATAAAAAACCAAATAGCAATTTTGCTAGTTCAAAAAGTGAATAAAACCCAACTTTTAAAATACACCATAATTTTCACATTAAAATACCTTCCCCATTCTCATAGAACTTTTACAACAATGCCTTTCCAGGCAACCCTGAATGAATAATCAGGTATACAATACGCGAATCTTTCCAAAATCCTACTATACCTTACATTCCATAATAACTTAAGAATGTACCAAATGTGAGTAACCCATCAACCATTCAGACACTCAAAATACCAGAAAAGTCAATGATCAATAGAACAATAAAGAATCCCCATATCCAACCAACCAGCTCTATACGACTTCTCACAAGCTCAGGTTTTAAACCATTTTTTAAGCTTTTAGGGATATCAAATCTTTTCCAAAATAGCGCTTTCTTGTCATGGTCACAGTTAATCCATGAAAATCTGAAACAATCTTTATCAAAAAAGTAGGGGGATAACCCTCCTTAATAGCTTCTCTCAATAAATGGATATCACACGTGTATTGATCCAAGCTTGAAGAATTCAATAACTTATGACGTGATAATTGATTTATAATCACATTTCTGAAAATGTTACGGTGTAAACACGTGGTCCATGACGTCATAAACTTTATGTCAAAATCAAAAGATTTACGTATATCATAAATATGGTAATGCTGTGAAGTAGAAGGTCGCTTTATTGTAATATCCAAGAAGTTGAGACTTAGATCCTCATTACATGGTGTTTCCAGTAAAGTCAATGATGTAGGATAAAAATCGAAATTCAATGTATAATTATAATCCTCATATCCACATAGGAGATCATCCACATAACGTAAGAACAATATTTCGTTCAGGATGTGTGTACCTCTTTCGTATTTGTCCAAGTAAATATCAGCCAATACAGAGGAACAATTACCTCCCATGGGAATTCCTTTAATCTGTTTGTAATAACTCTTTCCATTAAAAAGAACCGTCTCGAACAACACAAGCCTTACCAATGCTTTAAATTTTCCCAATGCAATATATGACTGTAAGTCACAGCTATGGAAATTTTCCATAACAATACTATCCAGTCCTCAATGTTAATATTGTTAAATAAATCTGCAAAATCATAACACTTGTAAATTTTAATATTTGGCATCTCTTTCAGCTTGTTAACAACTTCATAACTATTTCTTATAAAATAGCTACCCTGTCTGTAAAGATTCCGTAATACGATTTTTAAATAATTCAATAAAGATTTATTAGCTCTAGTTAAATATGTTTTGTACCCTATAGTAACAGGTCGGAACTTCACTGGATCTTTGTGTAAATTGTTGGAATCGATGGAGGGGGAGAAGTGTGGCTTTGGGTATGCATCAGCGTTATAATGATGGTGAGTTGAAAGAACTGCAACGAAAATACGTTATTACTTATGTGGACAAAGTGACTTCCAATTTTGCTTTTACATGTAGTAAGTACTATGTTAAGTTGTTGGGCAAAGCATATGATGATACTAATATGTATATATCTGTGAATCAATCAAACATAGAAATTGGCAATCGCATTCAGGCTTTGTATAAAAAGGCGGGCTTAAGTGTGGGAAGAATTAGATTCCCTTATTTAACATTAATACCTAAGCTACACAAAGATCCAGTGAAGTTTCGACCAGTTACTATTGGGTACAAAACGTATTTAACTAGAGCTAATAAATCTTTATTGAATTATTTAAAAGTCGTATTACGGAATCTTTACAGACAGGGCAGCTATTTTATAAGAAATAGTTATGAAGTTGTTAACAAGCTGAAAGAGATGCCAAATATTAAAATTTACAAGAGTTATGATTTTGCAGATTTATTTAACAATATTAACATTGAGGACTTGGATAGTATTGTTATGGAAAATTTCCATAGCTGTGACTTACAGTCATATATTGCATTGGGAAAATTTAAAGCATTGGTAAGGCTTGTGTTGTTCGAGACGGTTCTTTTTAATGGAAAGAGTTATTACAAACAGATTAAAGGAATTCCCATGGGAGGTAATTGTTCCTCTGTATTGGCTGATATTTACTTGGACAAATACGAAAGAGGTACACACATCCTGAACGAAATATTGTTCTTACGTTATGTGGATGATCTCCTATGTGGATATGAGGATTATAATTATACATTGAATTTCGATTTTTATCCTACATCATTGACTTTACTGGAAACACCATGTAATGAGGATCTAAGTCTCAACTTCTTGGATATTACAATAAAGCGACCTTCTACTTCACAGCATTACCATATTTATGATATACGTAAATCTTTTGATTTTGACATAAAGTTTATGACGTCATGGACCACGTGTTTACACCGTAACATTTTCAGAAATGTGATTATAAATCAATTATCACGTCATAAGTTATTGAATTCTTCAAGCTTGGATCAATACACGTGTGATATCCATTTATTGAGAGAAGCTATTAAGGAGGGTTATCCCCCTACTTTTTTGATAAAGATTGTTTCAGATTTTCATGGATTAACTGTGACCATGACAAGAAAGCGCTATTTTGGAAAAGATTTGATATCCCTAAAAGCTTAAAAAATGGTTTAAAACCTGAGCTTGTGAGAAGTCGTATAGAGCTGGTTGGTTGGATATGGGGATTCTTTAT
This sequence comes from Amaurobius ferox, assembly GCA_951213105.1. Lineage (NCBI taxonomy): Eukaryota > Metazoa > Arthropoda > Arachnida > Araneae > Amaurobiidae > Amaurobius > Amaurobius ferox. Next base: position 54,642,553 of record OX578136.1, on the reverse strand, counting down.
TGTTCTATTGATCATTGACTTTTCTGGTATTTTGAGTGTCTGAATGGTTGATGGGTTACTCACATTTGGTACATTCTTAAGTTATTATGGAATGTAAGGTATAGTAGGATTTTGGAAAGATTCGCGTATTGTATACCTGATTATTCATTCAGGGTTGCCTGGAAAGGCATTGTTGTAAAAGTTCTATGAGAATGGGGAAGGTATTTTAATGTGAAAATTATGGTGTATTTTAAAAGTTGGGTTTTATTCACTTTTTGAACTAGCAAAATTGCTATTTGGTTTTTTATTGAATTATACTAAATAACCACCATGTGAATGATTTCAAACATTAGTCGCTTTATGGCTTCAAATTGATATTTGTTTTTTATTTGCAGAATATAGAAATAACCACATTATTAATTATTTCATACATAAGTCTTTTTATGACCTCTAATTTATATTTGGTTTTTATTTGTATTATATAAAAGTAACCACATTATTAATGATTTCATACACAAGTAGTTTCATTGTTCGAGTCAAAATAGTTTACATGACTATTAAAGTCAGGTTTGGATTAAAATTTTTATTTGTACATTTCTTTTGGGTGTTTTAATATCGTTTTGCAAATACATTATATAACCACTTAGTTTGAGATTCCATACAGTGCTTGTATTGTGCTGATGTGGGACTTCCCCCCCCCCCCCCCCCCTTCACCTTTTCAGATCTGTGGATAGTTTTAAGTGTTGTTTAAAGTAATTTAAGGGTTTTTATATTAATGACTTGGTTTTTAAGGTGTTTTTACGTTTATTGAGGTAATGGTGAGAGTCTTGTTGGATGTGGTTTGAAGGTTTCGGCTACCGGGAGCGTTTCGCCATGGCAGTAAAAGCTTTAACCGGAGAGTTGGGGGTCGCTACTCCCCCCGGCCGTCACTTCATAAATACTCTTTTAACATCTTTGTGGGTATATAGGTACTAGTCCTTTTTGGGAGATTATATATATATATATATATACAATATATATATAATATATATATATATATATAAATATATATAATATATATATATAAATATATATGATATATATATATATATAATATATATATATATATAAATATATATATATATACATATATATATATATAATATACACACACATATATATATATATATATATATATATATATATAAAAATTGAAAGATTTTAATCGAAAATTACGCATAAACTACTGTATGTACAAAAAAACCCATCACTAGCATATCCGTTACGAATGAGTAACTATAGACCAAGACTAAGGATAAAGATAGAAGGTAACATATCACTACAATGGGATGAGAAGAATATTAGGATACAAAATTCACAAGTAAAAGTATATAAATATAAATAAAAATAAAACACGGCAAAAATGAGAAAAGGCAATAATAATTAGCTCAAGATAAAAGATTAAGACATAGAGAACAATCAATTGAAACTACACAAAAATGGCGGTTAGTTCGAAATTGCATTCTCATCAGGACAGCCATACAATTCGAATTAAAACCGATAGAATAGCCAGTTTCTGACAATGGCGATAGTATTTAACTATAGACACCATTGGAACTGTCTACTGGCTAGTGGAAGGCGAAAAATAAATCAATTGAATTACAAATCAGAAAAATAATGCTTCCTCGAACAGAAATATGAACTCACAAGCATTGTCACCGCGTGTAAGTTGAACAAGCGACTGAGCATTTCACCTCACTTCGTCAATGCGAGTGGGTACCGGAATGAATACATATGAACGATATATAATATGTATGGATATATATATAATATACATTATACATATATATATAATATATATATATATATTATATATATATATATAATATACATATATATATATAATATACATATATATATATATATATATATATATATATAAATTATTAAATCCAAAGTTAGAATGTATGAAGTAACTCATAATACACTATTCCAAAATTTTCTACAAATACAAAGAAATAAAAGAAATTAAGACAAAAAGAGGAAATAATAAAGTATATATATATATAATTGAAGATTTTTATGATTACTTGTAATATATATACCCGAGAAATACCAATGAAAATTGCTTGTAAACTGAATGTTTTTGCAAATCAGAAGCCTAGTGTAGCACGATGAGCTATGCAAGAAGTTTGGAAATTGAATAAATGGAATCTAGTGATTATAAAAGGAATAAAATGAATATGAATAGCATTTCTGAAACCATGTACGTTATCAAGTGCCATACATGTTTCATTAATGCTGATTCTACGTTTCTGTTTACATAACTGTAATATGTATTACAGAAATAATGTAAATGGCCCGACGTAGAAGAAAAGACAAAGTGGATCAAAAACACAAAAAAATCAAACATGAATATAAAATATTCTGGTACACCAGCTTGTAGCTAATTATTGAAATGAGGATGCAAAGTATTATAAAGTAATATCAAAAGAATATAATTAAAATAAAATGAAAATATATCTACCCCTAGTACTGTGGTGCTTCTGGAAAAGCATGTGTATTACCAATCATCTCAGAACAGGTTACAGTGAATTTTTTGTTACTGACTAAGCAGTTTTCTCAAAGCAGGTTAAAGTGAATTGTACGAATAGTTTAACTGTTAGAAGAAGACATGGAGTTTATGAATTATTTAGAAATGCTAGAGTATGATCTGTCAATATGTTGCTGTAATTGTTGCAAGTTTTTGAATTTAAATTTAAAATGTGTTTTAATAAAAGAAAAAATAATAAGATTGGGCGGGTAGTTATTTTTGATAACGGTGTTGATGAATTTATGAAGATGTTCTTTGTAGTAACAAGGTGTGCTTAACATTTTGATTCTTAATAACTGGTTATTAATAATATTTCTATATACAGATTTGGAAAGATTGGAAGAGAAATGTTGAAGTTTATTTACTTTGAAGTTATAAGTTTCTGTTTTGTCATAGATTTTAAAATGTATTGTATTTGCATTTTTAATTGTTAAACTAACGTCTAGAAAATTGATCCAGTTGGATGTATATACATTTTCAATGAGTTGTAGATTAGGTGGATAGAAATCAAAATTTAATTTATTGGCCTCATTAGTAATTCCAATAATAATAAGATCATCAATATATCTGTACATTATATGACTGTTGAAGGGGTTCTGATTTTCGTAAAAATGTAGATAAAGGTTGGCCAGTATGGTGGATGATTTACCTCCCTGTGGGATTCCTTTATTTAATTTGTATATGCATTTTCCTTGAACTATATACTGTTTGAACAAAATGAATTTTAATAAAGTTTTGAATTTTGGAAATGATATGTTTTTTGCTTGAGTGAATTGTTCATATAAAAGTAGTATGACTTTATATAAATCATTAATGTCTATATTATTAAATAGGTCTTTGAAATCAAAAGTTTTTACATCATGTATAAGGGATTAGTTTTATTTTATTAATAAGTTCTATACTATTTTTGATTATATGTGTTTTTTGTACAGTAAAATAATCATAAATTTGATTGAGTATGATTAGAAGTTGTTTGTCAGCTGCATTGGTATATGAATTAAATCCTATAGTGACTGTTCTAAATGAAATAGGTGTTTTATGGAATTTAGGTACTAGTACCAAGTAAGGAAAATTGAGATTGTATTTTTGTTTAAGAAGTTTGTAGTAAGCTATTATTTGTTTATTTATAACATTGATATGAGTGTATAAAGGAGTTAAAGAAAGAGAGGTACTGAGTTGCAATTTAAGCTCGTCCAAATAAAATTTTTTGATAAACGCATAATTACTGGTTGCCTTGTCAACATATATATATATATATATTTATTTATATATATACAGTAGGTGCCGCTTAATGTGATCGCTTTGGGACAGGTGCTATTTGATAACAATAACCGATTGATAACAATAAACAAAAAGTATCAGAAACATAAAATTTTTATTTTAAAAGTTAATATTTACTGCATTTTTGCAGATACTACAAATTTAAAAGACAACGATTCACTCAAACACTATTTTAAACAAATCGTTAAAATAGGTTAATTAAAAAAGTCTTCCAAAGTTGTCTGTCTTGTATTTTGTCTCAGCAAATTATTTATAAAACTTTCATACCTGTACTGTCCGCGAAAGTCCCCAGCAGTGCCTCTGTGTTGCACCCCGAATCTCAAATCACGGAGAGCCTCTCTCATTGCAGTAGCAGTTGGAGGATACTCAACAAGGTTTTCATCTTCGCCCTCATCTTCATCCGATGTTTTTTCATAGTTTTCTTCGATAGAACAAGATACAGCTCGGCATGCATCTTCATCAGTCATTGTTGTAGCCACTTGGGCGTTCTCATCTATAGACATCCATTCTGCAAAGTCATTTTCAGTCATGTTTGCTGGAACGAGTACTGTTTCATCGAATTCCGGTACAGCCATACCTTCATCCGCTTTAGCGAACCCACCGTGAGAGAAACAGTTCTTAATTGTATTCTTGGACACTCGATCTCACGACATTGTCAAAAGATGGAGAGTCTGAAGTACATTCGTCTTCTTTGCTAACGCGTTTGCACTCAGTTGTTCCGTACCTTCCATATTTTCCAAAACCCTAGTGCGCATTTCTCCACGGTAATACGCTTTCATTGCACGAATTATTACTTGGTCACATGGTTGGATAAGTGATGTAGTGTTGGCAGGTAGGAGAATGATTTTGATATGCTTTAATGTGACATTTGCATCGTGGACTCTGCAGTTATCGATGAGTACAGCGATATTGTGATCTAATTCTTTGTCCCACTTTAGAAGCCATTCGTTGAATAGAGCAACTGTCATCCACGCTGCTTTATTGGCAGCATAATCAAGAGGCAATTTCTTAACATCTTTAAAGCATCTCGGCTTTTTGGTTTTACCGATAACAAAGAGTTTCTTCTTCTTTCCAGTCATGCTCGCACAACAGAGTAAAGTTATACGTTCTTTTGAAACATTGCATCCCTTAGAGCTCTCGTTTTTGAACAGGTACGTATGTTCTGGCAAGGCAAGAAAATAAAGTCCGGTTTCGTCAGCATTGTAGATGTTTTCGGGTGAATAATCAGCGATTATTTTCGGCCATTTTTTGGAAATCCATGCCTTTGCAGCTGGAAAAGCGGCATCCTTTTCTTCCCCACGGGTTCGTTTGAACACAATGTTCTCCCTTTTTCTCCAGCGATTAAACCACCCTCCGTTGTGACGAAATTTTTTTGCTCATTTTAGAAGCAAAGATCTTCAGCTTTCTGCCGAATTAAAGGACCGTTTATGCGTGCATCCTTTTCCCTAACATTGGCAAACCACAGTGTCAAAGCCGATTCGACTTCTCCATATGTCCCAGTAAGACTTCGCTTACAGTTCAAATTTGCGTTCAACTTCACTTTATTTTCAATCTCGTCGCTATTCTTTAACATTTTACAAAGTAATGGCTGAGAGATTTTTAGTGCAGCAGCAGCATTTCTTTGACTCATCTTGGGTAAATTATCAAAACGTTTCAAAATGTCAATTTTGTCCTTAACAGTTAAATCATTGCGTTTTTTTCCCATTGCTAAAATGCTTGGCCGTCTGCAATAAGGTCTGAAATCAGTGGCGGCTCGTGAGCGAGGTGTAGAGGGAGGCGCTCATATATGTATTTATGTATAGATGGGGACATTTAAGTATAGAGGCATACTATAATATGTATTTATGTATATTATAGTATCCCTTCTCAGTTTGTGCCAACTTCGTCTTTTAGACTTCGAGTTCGTCGTTTGTCCGGCACTGATAAATTAGTTCCGGCGTTACCTCCAAATAACTGTATACCAAATTATTATTTTACTTGCGCTGATATGCATTTGCAAGTTTCCTTAAAATGAATAAGAGCCTATTGTAACCATGGAAATTATTTGAATGTATTTCTAAATAAATTTATATCAAATTTGTAAAAATTAAATACTCTCAGTCGTATGCATGTGCAGTATTTTTTTATGATTAGCGCAATTGTTTGTACACCCAAAATGCACACAATTTCTCTCAGGTACACAATATGGCTAATAGTTTTGTACCTGATCATCCTTGTAACCCAAACAGTAACATAATTAGAGAGCGAAAATCAACTAAATCTACGGCCGTTTATATGTAGAAACGGAATAACTATTTTCATACAAGTTTAAGAATGATTTTGGAATTTACAGAAAGTTCTTATGCATTATGGTTTTCTCTATTCGTCTTTAAAATGATATGAGCGAGTTCTGCCTGCTAGTAATCATTATATATAGCAATCGGTTTCTATAGCAATAAGCAGTTAGCTCGCTGCACGGATTCAACAAAAGTGGATCAAAGTTTAGAGTGAGCAGATCGAGTGGGTCCATTGTAGAGTAGAAAATACAGTGTGAAAATTGCATCAAAATCTGAGCAAGTGTCACTAAGATAGATAAAAATGTAAATATAAAAAAGAGGAGGGTCTCCCCTCTTTCACCACGGTTGTTTCATATTTCATAATAACAGACGATGTTTGTGTGTCGACGTGTGTGTGTAAGGTCTGTAGCGGAAAATGTAAACATCGTACGGTCTTGAAATATCGTGCACGGATATTTTAGGAACCAAGGCGATGCATTTTTGTAAAACCGAAATATGAAATTGAGGCTACTTAAAGTAAAAGTTACGCCCAGAGGGTTGACATAATAAGGTTGTATATCTAAGTGATTGCCACCAGCAAAATCTAAATCGCTCAATTAGAAGGTGAAATAAGAAATTTGGCGGGGGGGGGGGGGGGCTAACCGAACTGAAAGTTGCGCCCAGGGAGCTGACACAATAAATATGTATATCCAGTTCACATGTACAAATGGTGCCGGGACTATAGCCACCAACGGAATCAAAATGGTTCAATTAGGAGTCGAGATGTGAAATTAGAGGAGGACTACTTAAAGTAAAAATTGCGCCCAGGGGATTGATATGAAAGATATGTATATTCAAATGGTACAAAGAGTGTAGCTACCAGAAGATTCAAAATCGCTCAATTTAGGAACCGAGAAGTAAAACCGTGCGGGCTAGTTAAACTAAAAGTGACGCTCAGAGGGGTTTGAATAAAACAATATGCATGTCCAGACGATACGCGTATAGATAGTGCAGAGACTATAGCTGCCAGTAGATTCAAAATTGCTTAATTAGGAAACGAGATGAGAAATTTTAGGACTACCTCAAGTGAAATTTACGCCTAGAGAGTATCGGCTCAATATTGGACTTCAATGAAATTAGAAGCAAAACCAGGGGGATTGAATAGTCGCCGGTGAAGAGGGGGGGGGGGGAGATTTTAAGGAAAACAACGTCAGATCAAAGAATCAAGTATCAGGTTGAAAATTAATTTTTAACTTCTTTAACAAATATTTATATTTTTTTTCAATCTTTAATGTTAAATAGCTGAAAAAGTAAGACAGCTGAGTAAATCAAGAGACCCACCCCCTCAGACAACACATTTCTGAAAGTGTCACTAAAAATATCCACGGGCATGCCACAAATACAATTCTCGTGACTTTTAAGCAATTAAGAAGTCAAACGCATTGAAATTCATCACAAACAAAGCATGGAACTACCCCAAATCAGAAATAATCCCCTTTCCGAAGGCCAGACAGAACCACCCTACATCAGAAATGCGCCCCCCCCCCCCCGTCCGGGCGCTTACGCAGCGAAATTAAACTGAGTGCTCCAAACAATGCATTTTTCTACCAAAAACGAAGAACGGAACCCCCAAAATACCATCAATACTTATTCAATGATCATCACTTATTAATTCATCATCACTTATTCAATGAAGTAAAAAGCACAAAATATATATCGAAACTTTTTTGAATTTCTATTTTCTATATCTAATACTACTAAACTATTTCTTCATGAACCAAAACTGAAAAAGCTAGGGGTCAATAGGATCAATAAAATAAATCAGAATTAGATAAATACAGTAATTTATTTTCAAATATTTATTTAAACATCCAAATTTATTATTTTAAAAAGAAGCGAGAGCGAGAACACTCATTTATCAAGAAAAATTCGAGGCCAAATTAGCGAAACTCAGCCAATTCGAGTCAGTCGTTCACGGTATTCGAGTCTTCTTTGCTTCTTTAGAAGAGAGCCGCGATATAAGCCGCGGCTCAGATCAGATTGGAATATTGCAATGTCTGTTTTTTTAGCTGAAATTTCTATTGCCGTTGTATTCACATACCATTCTTTCTATTATCAGAGAGTCGCTAACGGGACGCGGATCTTATTAAAATCCCTCGTCTTTCCCTATAATGCAGTATTTTTCCCTATAAATTTAATATAGTATGAAGAGGGGATGAGAGATTTTTTTTGAAAGTCAAAGCTTTAGTGCTGCCATCTAGTGACAAATTTTATCATTTATTTCCAATAATTCGACTTTTAGTTGAAAGAAATTTCAGATAATTTCCTTAAAAATTGTAATTAACCTATATAACTAAAGGAATTTGAAGTGCTTGATCAAGGGGGTCCGCGCGGCCCCGCGGCGCCCCTGAATAACCGCCACTGTCTGAAATGCAACTAGAGAGAGAGAAAAAAATCTACAGCTTACAACAGTCCAAGCACTTTGCTTACTGATAAGAAAAGAACTCAACGCTTTTCCTAAGCCCCCCCCCCACCATTCTCAAAGGGCGGAAAAGGAGAGAGAAATCATCACCTGCAGAACCGGCGCCAAGCACCGGGCGCCGCGCCTGAGGGACGGCCTTGCGGCAAATTCCTGCACGTGCCAACAAAAGGGGCCCTCTTTGGAGTTTGGGGGATCCTTCCTTTGTTTTTACGTATATGTAGTTTGGATTTTTTGTTGAGAGAATGAAAAAAAATCGAAAATGGTACACGAACGACGAAAGTGAAGTGATAAAGTGATAACAATAAACGAAGGCGCTGATTACAAAAACCGATTTTTTTAACATGTGTTAATATACAAGCGTTCGGGACTTCGCGATTCTGATAACATTAAACGAATGATAACATTATCCGCGATCACATTAAGCGGCAGCTACTGTATATAGATACTATAGCTTACTAAAATATGAAGGATACTATGCAAATATGATTAAATAAAGAATTTAAAGTCATTAAGTAAATGGATTGAAAATACAAAATACATTTAATTTATTGCGCAAATGCAGCTCATAAATAAAATGATTTCAATAATAATAGAAGTTTGAAAATCCAATGAACGAAAATTAAGAAGATGTAACACGATAAACCTAACTTTTTAAAACACCCACAGAATAAAATATAATACAGCAAATCATCAATCAAATGGATAAAAAATACAAAACACAAGCTATCAAGTTACAGAAAATCAACAAAATTAAAAGGTATGGAAACAAAAAAGAAAAACTTAAACTAAATTCAACTATCTAACTGGTTTACAAAACAAAAGTAAAAATCAACTAATCCTCAAGCAAATGGAAAAAAATAAAATAAATATCGAATCAACAAGTCAATGAAAAATATATAATACAAAGGTATGGAATCGAAATAAGTATAACAAACGAAATCAAGCACAAACGCCATACACGTGGACGAGGCTCTAAGCCTAAATCATGAATTGCTAATCTCTACAAAAATCTAATCATGTCCAAGTTTTTTGTAGAAGCAAACACAAAAATGTATGTTTCTGAAGAAATAGATAGATTATATCTATAAACTATTTCTACTTGGACGACATACATAAAGAAGGAATAAAAAAGAAAAAATGAATACCTGGAAAAAGCACAGCGTATGTACAATCGAGTCGATACAGGGAACACTGATAAAAGAGACCAGTGTTGCCATTCGTAAAGAAAAAATAAAAAACAATTTACTGTTGCCATTCATAAGAATTGAAAAACAGTGAAGCGAAATGTTAAGAAAAAGTATTAATATACAAAAAGAGCTACTAAAAGGAGGGGCAAATAATAGTAATGCTGAAGTGGAAGAGAATGTTAAAAAAAAAAAAAAAAAAAAAAAAAAATGGAGATGTCTGGCTAATATAAGATACTATGAATAGAATTATATGATACTATGAAAAGAATTATAAAAATCCAGCTATTTTAAATTTTTTAACAATACTATTTACTAAATAAGAGGGATATTTATATAAATTACTAGTAATTTTGAGATTATTGATATGCATAGCATGAAATTTTTTATCAGATAATCTATAAATTCTAAAAAGCTGATTGAGTATAATATTTCTAAACAATTGAATCGAGTTACAGGAATTAAATGGTAAGATTTTATTAATATTAAAATTATAAAAGTCTTTTTAATCATATAAATTTGTAACAATTCTATTAGAAGGATCAATAAAAAGATTTAAATCCAAAAAATAACATTTTTACTAATAGTAGCTTCATTAGGAATTAATTCCAAATTGTCTGGATAGTAATCTATATCTATGAGATAATTTACTGTATGTACTAAGCAAATCAGATCATCAACATATCTGTAAAAAGTATAATCTATTGAAGTAAATGACTTTTCATAATGATAAAGGTATAAATTAGCTAGCATACTGCTACTGCAGCCACCCTGTGGAACTCCTGAGACTTGTAAGTATAATTTATTTCCTTGAAAAATATAATTATTGAAAATAACAAAGTGAAGAAGTTTAGGAAAATTTATAAATTTAATTTGATTTGAAAGATGTGTAATATAAGCATTATATAGAGCTAAAATTACATCATATAGATCAGATATCTTAATATTATTAAAAAGATCTTTAAAATCAAAAGTTTGAAATCCTATTATTTTTCTAAGAGATGCTAATTTATTCTTTAATTCTTTACTATTATTTAGAATATGGTAATTATATTGCTAGTCTGGCTTAAACTATTATTTATTAGATTTAAAGAATTTAGTAATAATTTACTCGCAGTAGTAGAGTAAGTATTATGGCCACTAGTAACTGTTCTAAATTTAATAGGATTTTTATGAAATTTTTGAATAAGCACTATATAAGGAAATTTAAGATATTTATATTTAATATTTAAATCACTATACATATTGATAACTTTCAATTTAATACTATTGATGGAATGTAAATCAGGTTTAAAAAGACTATTATTTTTTAAATAATCTAACAGAAATTGAATATAAAATTTTTTACAGATAATAGCATAATTATTAGAGGCTTTATCAACATAGGTGATAACAAAGGATCTTTGTAAATCATTAGTGGAATGTTTAATATTATCAATATTATATAAAGATCTAGACAATTTAATATCTCTAATAGCATTTTTAATTGATTCTAATATAGTAAATTTCCACATATTAAATGCCTCTAATGGCACAGAGCGTATTTACAAGCTAATTTATATATATATTTATCAAGATCTAGATTAATTGATTTTAAAACTTTAAAAGAATTATTACAAGAAGGTATCCTAAATTTAGTGCCAAATGACATAATGGTTCTTAACACAATATATATATATATATATATATATATATATATAAATTGAAAGATTTTAATCGAAAATTATGCATAAACTACTGTATGTACAAAAAAAAAACCCATCTTGAGCATATCTGTTACAAATCAGTAACTATAGACCAAGACTAAGGATAAAGATAGAAGTAACATACTACAATGGAAAGGGGGATGAGAAAAATATTAGGATACAAAATTCACAATTAAAAGTATATAAATATAAATAAAAATAAAAAGAAAACATGGCAAAACTGAGAAAAGGCAATAATAATTAGCTCAAGATAAAAGATTAAGACATAGAGAACAATCAATTGAAACTACACAAAAAATGGCAGTTAGTTCGAAATTGCATTCTCATCAGGACAACCATACAATTCGAATTAAAACCGATAGAATAGCCAGTTTCTGACAATGGCGATAGTATTTAACTATAGACACCATTGGAACTGTCTACTGGCTAGTGGAAGGAGAAAAATAAATCAATTGAATTACAAATCAGAAAGATAATACCTCCTTGAACAGAAATATGAACTCACAAGCATTGTTACCACGTGTAAGTTGAGCAAGCGACTGAGCATTTCACCTCACTTCGTCAATGCGAGTGGGCACCGGAATGAATACATGTGAACGATACATAATATGTATAGAGACTTTCAAAAATAGTAATCAGTATAAGACTCAGGACAAGTGGAAAATATTCATTCGAAAATAGTAAAAAATATTAGACTCAGGCCAAGTGGTAAGTTAGGTGATAAGAATGGGTGAATTCTCAAAAATGAGTTATCCAATAGAAGATAAATAATGCATGTGTAAAATTATTACGTGGTATATTTGAAATTATTAATAATATTATTTACAACTACTTCCGGATATTGGTAATTTTGACAAATGCGTTTAAGATTATTGATGTGGAGAAAGTGAAACCGAGGATCAGAAAGTCGATGTATTCGAAATAGCTGGTTTAAAATGA